>CM061051.1:38283752-38676293 GCA_030762985.1 Adelphocoris suturalis
TAAATTGGTAAAATTTCAAAAAATATGCTAAAAACTTTCTAAAAATGGCCTAAAACGGCTAAAAAAATGTTAAATTGATATTTTTAAGCAGAATTTTAGTCAAAAGAAGTTTATCAACGATGATCATGATAGAATATTATGAACAAATTTACGTTGAAAAATATACTTAAATTTCATTAATGTTTGTCGAAAAATTTATAGAAAATGCAAATAAAGCTAAAAATCTAAAACCTTATTTGTGTTGCAGAATATTATTTAGAAAGAAATTTTTTTCTATAAAATTAGTCGTTAACAATTTCTTTTCATCAAAGTCCTCAATTTTCAAACCAATGTAACTTTATATAGTACCTGCAGAATTTACGGGAATTCGCTCATACGATGCATCCTGCATGACTTGAATTTTAAAATCGATTCATCTTGTTTTCACTTGAATATTGCGAATACTAAATAAATATTTAACTTTCCACGTAGTAACCCGAACCAAAACAAGTTCCAAGAGGTGTGGATGATGGCACCGATTCCGGAGGTTTGATATTATTGTTAATATATGTTTACCTTTTCTGAAACGAGAAATCAATTTGGCTGATGAGTCACGAACTTCCTGTTACACAACGAGACCCTCCATGACGTTCACTGCGAGCTCACCTTGTGCCTGACATATCTGTTCACTTGAGTTTCGCTATCTAATCGACCACAACTTTATTAGCAAAGCGCTTCACTTCACAATCCGTATTGCCAGTTCGTACTCACACTCGATCGGACCATCACAACATTGCAGGTAAGTCATATTAATTCGGGCTGCCAATAATTCGTTGATAATCTACAACTTCTTTAGAGATTAGTGTAACTAAGCAGACACCAGTTAGGAACTCTTCAACACCAAGAGTTAGGAAGATTTGCTTGACGTTCAATATAGATTTTGCTTTATTTTTTAAGAATTGTGAATTATTAATATGCCAATTCTTATGAGAGAACATCTTGTTGGTTAGACCTTTGGAGTGAGGATATGTGATTATGATGAGCCGCCACTCAAACCAAGGTTATAAACAACAGGAAAACAGTTTATTTCTTGTTGCTGTCAAGTTTTGGCATTGCGGTTCTTCGCCTTTCTTTAAAACACTCTCCGTGACGAATCTTAATGTGATTCGAAAACTCAATGATTGCTGGTAACCATCATGATCTTCTTACTCACGGTGCTAAAATATTTCAAGTGTATTTCAACACGCACACAAGACAGTTCAAATTTTACGTAGTGTAATTTTCCTAGCTCCGTCAAACTCAAATCATTTTTACGAACCAGAAAACTGTATGAACGTACATAGATATATATGTAAATCTGTCCGTCTGTCAACTGATGAAGTGCGTCTCAATATTTAAGAGGAGCAATGCTACGATTCTTGTTCAGGATTGGGTTCTCATATTCATAGAAGGAGCACTTCCAAATAATCTGAAAAGGTGGAAACATATTGTTATTCCCAAGGTTTGTAGCACAACCAAACTAAAATTGGAATCGAACCAAATAAGTATGACGTAAATCGACTGAGGATTGTAGCCTAGAAGGCGTCAACAAAATTTGTCGGAAAAATCCACCCCCCTCCCCTCTCGTTTAACCTCTCCATTCCTCCCTTCCGTCACGGAATTAAACACTTCCGGAGTTTGTTGCACAACTAGACTAAAATTGGGATCGAACAAAGAAAGAATCTCAGTTGATAATTGTGGCCTGAGCAGCGTCGACAAAATTTGTCACACACGCACACACACACACACACACACACACACACACACACACACACACACACACGCACACACACACACACACACACACACACACACACACACACACACACAGTAGTACTCTTTACATGGTTGCAAATTTTATCCAATAACCCCCCCTCCCCCTCCACCTGTATTGAAATGCCGCCTGAAACCCAAAAATAATCAGACAAATGGAAACACCAACGGCAACAGCGTGAATAGTAGCCGTAAAAAAGTTATCTATGGATAGATAATTCATCGTCAGCTGTTGAGTAAAACCAGTGAGTCAACAGTTACCAATGCTAGGTACCTAAAGAGGAAATTGCAATTATAATCCGTTTTAAAGCCACATTTGAGCAGACCCCCATTTGCATCTTATAAAATTCTTAAAATTCTCTCGTTTTATTGTTTGTATGATGGCAAGGTTTGTATCATAGCGACAAGTTTGCATAAGTACGAGTAATTATCTTCCTATTGATTTATTGAGGATTGATCCAGTTCAACTAATCTACATGAGTGTCGTGAACTAATCTAGGATAGAGTATAGTGAACTAATCTAGATAAGTATAGTGAACTAATCTAGGATAGATATGCATGTTTGATTCTATCGTTATAAATATGAACAACTAAGATCATCATTCCGCTATAAATCTTCCTTCCGTTTTCGAGCGAATTTTGGGCTCTCAAGTCGAAAGAGATTGTGATTTCAAGTAATTAACTTTCACTATTAGGTTTAAATAAACGATCTTAACGGCATTGAAGCCTATAGGGGCTGATCCGTACAATCCCTAAAAATGTAAACCAAATCTGACTTTTATTGGGAGTAATTTTGCGAGAGACAAGGATTTACCATAGACCGACACTGACTCGAGTAGTTCACACAGCTGCAAAATTCAAAAAACAAGTAGAATTTTTTATTTCGGAAGTCGAATTTGTATCCTCGTTATTCAGTCAGAAAGCTAAACGTGTTCCAAGTCTTAATTCAGTGTGAAAATCCTTCAAAATCCACTTATTTGCTTAGCAGCCAGGTATTAGAGAGTTTCTAGTAGATCCGTAAAACACAATGCGTCGTGCGGTATTGACAATCCGGCGCCGTAACTCTGACGCAATGAGTTACGGTGACGCATCCTTCCGTACAGATACGTTAACGGATCGAATCCAGAGAAAACGTAATCGTCTATAAAATAAACTCCTTCCATGAACTCAAATAACCTCCTAGGGATAATTTTCTCCTTCCATAGATTTAGCGTTACAACTAGATCCGTTGAGGACTTGACGTGACTTTAAGGTGCGGTAAAGTTTCTCGTTACCGCACGCCGTATTGAGACCGACGGATCTCTAGGAACTCTCTATCAACTACAGCGAATCACCCAAGTAATCGCTATTGTTTCGTTGCAGATTCAACACAATGCCGCCACACTACTGCCACAGGTGCTACGGGGAATGCCGCTGTCCGCCATCATGGGGACCGCCGCCGCCGCCTCCGGGAGGATGGGGACCGCCCCCGCCGCCTCCTCACCACCATCACCATGGGCCCCCTCCTCCTCCCTGGGGGCCGCCCCCGCCGCCGCCCCCGGGAGCCTGGGGACCGCCTCCGCCTCCACCCCCCTACCACCATCACCACCACCGCTCCTGCAGCCCTTCATGAGGTAGACCCGTGGATATATGTATATATCTCGAGGTTTGCTACCGATGTCACATTGGAAATCGCATCTCAAAACGATACCAAAAAAACAATTTTAAAACTACAATAATAAAATTGTGAAAATTTGAGAATTTGATCAACGTTATACGATCGTTTTTACTGCACATCATTTACAGAAGTTTTTCTGCTACTAAGAGGATTGCCATGTCTCAAATTTACGAATTCGTTCGATCAGGAATTGATGTAACAACCTTCATTGTTATCGCGTTTTTTTCAATCGATATAAATAGAAAACAAATTGCAACCTTTGATCACTTCACACTTGACTGGCTATCTGATTCAATCGAATCGATTTAAAAAAACAATTGAATCAGCTCAGACATAAAACGTTAAAAACAGCAGACAATTATGAATTTGTGGTTCCATATTATATGAACAGCTTCTTCATACTATTACCACATAAACCATATCGGTTTTCGAAGTGTAATAGAATTGTTCGTAAATTACGAGTATTAATTTAAATCTTTGGTAGCCCCTTTAATGATTCCTACCAGAATAGTTTCATTATATAAATTGGTTTCCACTGTAATAAGAAACGAACACAGTTTTCGATTGCTGTAGAAGTACTATGAGCTCAATTTGATGTACCATGCGCTATATCTACCCACTATTACGTACTGCGAGGTTCTGTGGAGATGTATCACTCGCATTAGATTAGAAATTTGTTTTCATCATTATTTAGAAATATCTTTTAGGTTAGAAATATATGTTTTTATCATTATTCATTATTAAATTGACGTAAGAAATGTTCGTTACGTTTATTTGTGGGAATATTGCCCTCCTGGACCAAACCTCCCGTTTCCGGATGCAAGTAAGAAAAAAAAAAAAAAAACTCACGCTGCACATAGTTTCATTAATTTATGTTAGTTTTTTCGACCACTTGTATAATTATGAAGTTGAGGATTAGCGAAGGTTGGTCAATAATTCAAAACATCTACGCCGAGGTTTCTACAGTACAACAGAGGATAACAAGTGGTACAGTCTGGCATATAGACTATAAAGACAGCAAAACTGATATAACATAGGTACATAATGTTAACCTAATTACTAAAATTTTTATGCAAAATCTGATACATGAATTAATGTGGCTACTTATAATGGAACGTTTGACTAATTATGACACTGAAACTAGAAAATGTTTTAAGTAAAATAATGAATAACAAAGTAGGTAGGTACCTTAGAGGAAATTTTTCCCCAATTGGGTTATTGAGGATCTCCACATTATTGAAGAACAAAGTGAAGTGTGAATATCATCTCGAAGTTACAGATGACATTCCTAACCCAGCAGCATTAAGACTTGATGAACCGATTAATCATTTCCACTGAATGAATGAGCAAAATCCGATTACTCCAGCCATCAGAATAAGTTGAAATCAAAATACACACTTTCTCCACTTTTCAGTTTTTAATTTGTCTGTCTTCATAATACGTTTAGGTAAATCTAGAGCTTTCCAACAACTGGCGAACGACTTTTATACGACGATAAATGCCAAAGATACAGTTCCGTAGTAACGATCTGGCTGTAAGTGATAATCATCAGTAAATAGGAGCGAAAAGCACTAAATGTCACGTAACGGTAATTTTGTATCAATTTTTCGCCGAGTTATGATGGCAAAAACATGTTCCATGTTAAAAAAACACTAAGTGATTTAGCGAGAGAAATACCCCAAAATCGTGTGTCACACGTGGCAATTGAATATCTTAAGAAAAAACTCGATTTCACAATTTTCGCTCTATTCGCGCGTGATTGTGCTCTTTTTACGCTCTCAAAAAATTAAGTAATGGGTCGATTACTCATAAAATTTTGTGTAGAATTCAAATCTGCAATAAAAATTGGGGTTTCTGCCTGAAAAAAAAAGGTGTTGATTGCGCGTGGTTTAGCAATTGCACGGGTCGCAAAAATGTCACGATCGAATTTTTCGCAAAAAACTCAGTGGGATTGGTTTTTTTAAACTCCAATATTGATGGACGTAAGCCGCTGGTGCAGAACTAGTGAGACACCCTGTAATCTGGGTTTAATAATGATAAACCATTGATCTGCGTAAAAAGAAAGGCTATCTAATACAGAAATAATAAACCTTTGTGTGATCTTTTGCAGGGTTTTTTTTATAGATTTTTCGATTCTACGCATCTTGAGACGTAAACCAAACAGGTTGGGTTGAAAAAATAATATCATTTCTTGGTCGATTGCAAAGTTTCATTACTGAAAATGATAAACTTGGTCTCGACTGAAGGAAGAGGGTGGAAGAAGTTGTATAATGTTCGCAAAAGTTATCTCTCAAAAACCCGTATTATTTTATCATCTTTAACTCAAACAGTTTAAATTGTTGATCATATTTTCGAAAAGCGTTAAATAATTTCCATGTTGGCAATTTTCTTAGAGATTTTGCATTAGGCTGATTAATTTTAAATGGAAATTCTTTAACTTGGTATTTTAACGTTTTTTCGAGAGAAGGATTTACAGCCTTCCACTCAATATAATACTGCACCGCAATACGTATAAGTGATGCGTAGTTGGCATTCAAAGGGCAGGCTCAGTTGCTTGGATCACTCTCAAGAGTTGTGTAGTGAGAGTGGGATGCTGTGCAACTTGAGACCTGAATGTAAGAACTAGGTAAGTTTTTGTTAGCAACTGAAGGTAGAACAGAAGCTACTGATTCTATTTTTCCAACTAGGTAAGAAGAACCTGATGGGTTGTTTTCCGTAAAAGGGACAATCGTTGTTCGAAGAGGATTCCGACTTTTCATTAATAATTTGGTTTAGCATTTGGATTTGTAACATTGGTTTGAGGCAGAAAGTGTTGATCAAATCTGTCCAGCAGTGTTCACGCTCTTCTTCTCAGCATTGGGCAACCCGAATGAATCGAACACATCATGAAATTCGTCTCCGCCTGAGTGTAGCAAAATTGCAATCTGACTTTCTTCCATAGCAGTAGAATGGTAGGCAGTAACAAATGTTTGGAAATTTATTGACTTGAGCAAAATACGACTTTTTATTGAGCATAAACAAAATACAACAACCCGGTCAACCGCCAAGAAACTAAACATAAAACATATCTTCTCTAGGTTAGCCACCACAACAACTACTAACAGTTTCTACCCTGGTGTGCATTATATTTCATTCCATTGTCCCCTCCATCTCTTTTTCTTAATCGTGGTTATATATAGTTGTGTAATATATACAAATATATCTAGCTTTCTCTTGCATATGATTCCCGTTTGTGTTTTGCCAAAACTTCAGATTTGGAACAAGCTATCACACTGATTCAACGAACGAAGTAGCTAGTGGTTATTGGCTACGTTCTCGTATATTGGAGTGTATACCTAAACTAGAAATTATTAAAGTTTCACTTACCACATGCGTGACAGTTTTAGCATGGAACATGCTTTAGCGTTACGCGGAAGTGTTACGAGATTTTTTCTTATGATTTTCACGAGCAACCTAGCCGTTGCTGGTGAAATGAAACTTCTGTAGTTTTCACCGGACAAAAATCGATCTCCATTCGTTGGAAAGCTCTCAATTTATCACGCATTTCTTTCGTACTTGTTCTTCTATACATGTCGTAGTTTTCTATTTATTGATGTTATACAGTTCTAGTTTTCTATTTATTGATGTTATAGTAAACAATGCCACTTGTTTTGTTGTAACTTGGTTGAGAAGTTAATCATGGTTATAGTAATTGTAGACGCGCACCGTAACAGAAAATTACCTACCTAGGTACTTCCTTCTAACTTCGATTATTAAAACATTTATGTCAAAGTTTTAAATTTATTTACATTTAAGAATTAGCGGGAAGAAAGCATGTTCCATGTTTTAGTATTTTAGCCGAAAGCTCAAAGGGGGAAGAAACCGGGGGAGGGGGGAGGAGGGTCCAGGGGGGCGAAGCCTGGAGCCCCTTGCTAGGCCCGAAGGGCCGAGTTTCATTTTATTTTTTTAGCGAATTTTTGAAGAAAATTAAGCTATTGCTCTCGCCTCAAAATTTGTAGAATTTGAATTTTTGAAAAATTTTTATGCAGAAATCCGTTTCAGGCTATTCTGAATCATATTCTGAAGTTTAACGCATTTCTTTATGTATGTATGTATGTATGTACATATGTATGTATATATGTATGTATGTGTCATTCCAGACGATAACTGTCCGTAGAATTGTGCTAGAAACTTCAAACAAATTTTAAAATGTTAAGGACACAACACGAAAGTTCAAGTTCGTTGGCCAGCATGATCGGATTAAATCTTCGGGTTGAAATGTTCAAAAATGTAGTCAAACATTTCAAAATTGCCTGTTTTTTTTTTTTCGATTTGTTGTGCGAAATACTTTTTTCAGCATACTAACATGTGGTATATTCGGAATCAGCGTAAAATTTCCTATAAGACTATGTATCAAGTTTTCAAAAATTTCAAAGTTGAAAAATCAGTCAAAAATCGAAATAATGCCGTTCGCTAGTTGTAAAAATCGGTAATATTTGTTCGAAACAGAGACTACAGTTTGTCTGTCAATTTCTTGCTGTGGGATACTAGATTCGAATGCAACTGACTTTATATCACTCGTAATATAAAGCCTCATCATCGATTGGCTGTGGAAATACGTTTCTTTCATATGACGTCGGTAGGTTATTTTATTTTATGTCAAGATTTGATGATGTTATGATAGTATACTGTTAAGATTTCAACTGCCTTCAATACTGACCACATTGGACATCGAAATGTATGAATATTTACCTACATTTGTCTTTAAATCTACAAGATTAGTTTAATAATAATAAAGTATGAGTACCTCCTAATTATTTTTAATAATTTTATTCCATGTTTGTCTATCAAAATCATAAACTAAAATTTCTCTACACGATCAACAGCGACTGAAATGTCGAAGATTTCTTCAAAAATTCGCTCATGGGGTCATGCTGCATGACTGGACTTTTTAGGTTTGCCAGTGCTTTGTCAATAAAACTGTGGTAAATACCAGACCCGTGGAGGTTAATCTCATTGTTCCTCGGCCCGGTGGGGAACCCCCCCCCCCCCCCCACCCCATCCGGGCCACCATGTATAAAAGGGCCAGGGAGCCATCAATAAATTCATTATATGTACTGCATTCAAGCCAACTTCTATATTATCCTGCATCCCAAGCCGTCACAAAAACATTTGGAAACTGTTGGAAAAGTGGTTTTACCAGGCGTTAGGATATAAACACCTGAGGTCATTTGTTAGGAATAAAAAGACTCAAACCTCAAACACTCTGTTCTTAAAAAAAGTTTAATCAGTAAAAAAAAGTATGACAAGCATAAATCACAAAATGGTCAGTCCTTGTGATAATTCAAAAAGCTTTGGCGTTCTATTCATAGTTTGTTCTTACCCTTAGGAAAACTTATTTTATCTACGAGTACAACGCACTGAGCGTTCTCCTTAGAAAGAAGGACAAGCTTTGAAAGATTCGATATTCACATCAGTTGTTGATTTCCACGTAATCAACAGTGGCCCACTCATCTTCCGAAGGGGGTTTGAGGATGCTGTTCTCTTGGAATGTAGTTGAAATTGGTCTCCCCTGGGCGTCGAGGCTGAGGTAGTTCTGCAAGTCTTCAGGCAGCTTCAGCGGATGAGGAAGAGCGTTTTGTGCCATCAGTAAATCCGTGATCCATATGGAGTCTTTGGTTAGTTGAAAACTCTGTGAAAAAAGTGCAATTGTTAGAAGCATGTAAATATCTGTAGCTGCTATTACTACTACTACTACTACTACTACTACTACTACTACTACTGCATAACTAAAGAAATTGGATAAACATGCGAACACGTCAAAATAAGGGGTTTTACTGTGTTGATTATTAGGGATGAGTCGATTCCCGATAACGATTCTCGATACCGCTGATTCTTAGGCATTGGTATCGGTATCGAGAATCGATCGCCTAAAGCGGACACCGATACCGCCCGGTGATGGGCGTTTTATTACACTACGGTACTATTGCAACCATCTAACATCTGATGGTTGTACCGTGCAACCGTTGTGTGAAGTTAGCAGTTGCGAAACATGAATTGTCCAAAACACAACTTACAATTATAACTTTGTTTACAAGTAGGCTTGTGTTATTTTGTTTGTGACAACAGAAGCATTAGACAAAGCTATGTTTTCCAAGTATAAAAGCCTAGAGCCAGTCTTATTTGGAAATACCTTACAGTTACCGACGAAAAACTAAAAAACCAAGTCAGTCTGCTTAACTTGTTTTATTCAGAAAGAAATCAATCCTAGGCAATAAAAGTTGCCTATTAATTGATACTTGATAGATAACAAAAAAATATCAAATTTTGTATTTGCACAAATCAAATTAACTAAAGCCTTGAATGAAAATATAAATCTGAAATTTAGAATTTGTAATAAGAATTAATCTTTAAAATTTATTTAATTTTAATAAGTAACTAAAGCATTAAAGCTTCATTGGAACAAGAACTCCTAATGACAATAAATAGAGATGGAAAATATATTAGCTAATTAGACTAATAACGGACCCAGACAGAATTAAAATGTTGGTCTTTTTAAACAAAAACCTTAAGTAGAACAGATGGAGAATAAAGGTTTTATTATCCATGTTTTGTTTTTATTTAAAAATTACCTCATTTGCAAATATATTGGGATCAATTTTTGTAAGTATAAGTTATATGTTGTACAAAAAAATTTGAATATATTACTAGTTCAAGAGGAATTTTTGTTTTTCACCTACAGGTAAGTTAGGTATTATGCGCCGATGGTATCGGTATCGAGAATCGGGAATCGATTTTTTAGGTTTCGGTATCGGTATCGGGAATCGATAAATTTTGGTATCGAATCATCTCTATTGATTATATTAAATTCGCTGTATTCAACGAGTCAATGATGATAATCACGTGTCTGATGATAATCGGAAAACTTTGACGGGAAAATATACGACAAATACCTACGTTCTGTTGTGTAGAGGACGATCCTGTACCTATTACCTATACCTACGATCCTACCTAGTACCTACCTATTAGCAGTGTTTCATAAAGTTGGAATGATCAGTTTTTTAATGATGGAGTGACCTGTTCGTTGATGCGTAATATTTTATTTACCCAATCACATGTCAAGTTATTGTTATTCAATTGGTAGCAGTGGTGTACAATTTTACCTCAGGTAAGCAGTGATGCTGGATGCAGTAGTAGTCAGATATTCCGTCGTTATGGCACCACGTGCCATCGGGGAAGTAAGGGTCCAGACCAAGATCGTTTAGTTCTATCCTCGGAGAGTAGAATAACCCTGAGTCTTCTCTTCGGCAGAATATTGCACACGCCACCCACAGTCGACCTTCAAAGATTTTGAAATCAACATATTATTAAAGGTGGACAATTTCCGGTTAAACTCAGACCGAATCGCCTAAGCTACAATTGGATTGAGCCAACTAAAAGCAAGTGATAAATTTTGACAGGTCATAGGTCATTCATGACATCATGAAAGCATGCTACGTTACTAAAACATTGGTGAATATTCTTATGACATGCCCTCCACTGAAAAACGAGATACCTACAGAAGAAAACACCCCAAGACACAAACTCACCTCCACTAAGATTTCGATATTGATATTGATGATTGAGATCGATTGATATGATATTGAGAATTGATCATTACATTGAGTTAACCTCAAACTTTTGCTTTCTCATTACTGGAGGTAGGGACGCTCTATGTATTCAGGCAGGAATAAAAAGTTCCAGTCATGCAGCATTCCTGAAATTTGAGATTTTTCATATGTTTATATATATATATATATATATATATATATATATATATATATATATATATATATATATGTCATTCCAGACGATAACTCTCCTTAGGATTGAGATAAAAATCCCGTTCTTGCGCCAAAAAATCAAGCTTTCCAAACCAAAGGATGAGTTTGTTGGTCAACAATTTTTGAGCACATCAAATTGGTCAAATTAAAGAAAAAATCTAAAAAAATCACTAAAAATGGCAAAAAATTGCCAAAAAATCGTTAAATGTATAATTTTTTGCAGAGTTTCTGTCAAAACAAAATTATCAACAATTATCTAGGACATTAAAATTCATTTGCAAAAATTATGCGGAAACGCGTACTTAAATGTCATCAATATTTGCTGAAAAATCTATAAAAATGCAAAAAAAACCTAAAAGTCCAAAAAAAATTGAATCACCGAATTTTATTTGGTACGAGTTTTTCCGCCATTAAATTGGATTTTAACATTTTTTTTCGACTAAAATGGCACAAATTTTAATACAATTTAACATGTTATACGATAAATAATTTAAGAAAATTCGCTCATACGATCATGCTGCATGACTGGAACTTTTTGAAATTTGACCAATGTGATCAAAAAGAGCTGGCTAACGAACACATCCTTCCATGTCCTCCACATGTTTTGGTGCAATAAGGGATTTTACATATATATATATATATATATATATATAATATATATATATATATATACATATATACATATATATACATATATACATATATATATATATATATACATAATAGGTTCTACCTATTACTATGGTATTGTAGGCTGACCTGGTTCGTGTGGAGCTTGCAGACCTGCACCATACTTGTCCAGTGCGGGAAGATATCGGTTGAACTCGTAGCATTTCCGGGAAGCAAGTTCAGTTGCAGAGATCCTTTTCTTGTACTTGCAAATCTGCAACGATGATTTACATTCCAGATTGGTACATGAAAAGTCATCATATTGAAATCTTCCTAATCTTGACCAAACCACACATTATGTACTACTTCACTTCCTATATCTGCATCAACTGACAATAGTGTCTTACTTTCTCATCCTTGCAGAGCGAGACACCATAACTTGCACCTTGGCAGCCATCATTAGAGTATATAGGAGTTGGGTTGTTACACTGCCGTTGTTTCTTTTGGAAACCTGAGGAAAAAAATTTCGATGTGACTAAGGAAAACATTTTTTTTTTTCTTCTTGGAATCGTGAAATATCACATACTTAGGTACTAATCATTTATGGGGTAGTGTAATTTTTGGCGCAACAGTCGAAAACCCGCGTTGCGCCGGATCTCACACTAAACTACAAATTTAATGGTACTGGTTTTTCTATCCATCATTGCAGAAAACTTTTAAAATATTAAAATTTGATAATGATAATGATGGTGATTGATACTGATCTTAACAATATTGGATTAGCTTATAAACTTTTCCGGGATAGTTATAGATAATCATGTATCCTGGAACAAACATTTCGAAATGATTCTGCCCAAACTGGCATGTTGAAACTTCATGCAGCTTTATGCTTCGCTGGCTTGCCAGTTCTGTCTTCCAAGACATTCTTCGGAGAGTATATTTTGCATGCTTCGGAAGCAAAGCAACGACAACTAGGCTGTGAGAAAATCATGATTGATGGATTTTACCTTTGCGCATGCGCTGAGGTAAGTATTGATTGAACTGATAAGGGACCATTTACAGGTTATCTCGCACGTTCTCTGAAAATTTCATCAAAATCTAATGGAAACTGTAGAAATTAAGCCTGTCTCAAGGATTTGAGGATACACAGGCAGACACCCATACACACAAACACACACACACCCTCACGACACAGGCACGAAACCAAAGTAGTTAGAAATGATCTAAAATGTAATATGCGAGTTGAAATTGTGATTTTTGAGAGGAAACAAGTTTCATCTCTCGAAAATGAAAACAATAGTTCGTGTTTGCCCTCTGGAACTAAATTTCCCGCTTCCATTTTGTCAATTTACCCACCTACTTGAACCTTGAAAATGGAATAACTCCAAAATTGTTCATAAATACATTTTGATGAGGATATTAAGTGGATTAGTAATTGAATATAAATTATGTTGGAGATGGAAAAGGTCCCTGGGTCATTCTCATTTCATTTGCCGCTTTTATATCCCCGAAGACAAATTCTCACAATTCTTGACCAAAACTAGTGATTTTGGGGAAAAAAAGGGTAGTATAAGTCGGGAGATCAACGAAGTAATAATATGACTGCCCAAAATCCTCTTTAACCAATACTCACTGATGACAAATGAAACCTGAAATCCTGGAAACTCATGAGTGTTACTGCCCCCTCCTACCTAACACCTAAGTAGAAGTTAGGTAGGTAGTTACGAAATAATGACAATCTAGAACTGGCCAGGGTTACTAGCTGCAGTAAGTTGGTTCCTCTTTATTTAAAGTAAGGATTTACATTTTTAAGATTTTTCCCAACCCGTGAAAAACTAGTTTTTCAGTCAGTCCCCCATATCTCTTCTCAATGGGACCTCAGGAGTGTTATCATTTTTGCGATTAAGAAAGCTGATAGAAAATGGCGGGAATATTCAGATGTGAAGGCTATATTGTCCAGTTGAATTTGTGAGACTGTAGTGGAGTGCTTGGAGTTGCAGCAGTTTTTACAGCGAAAGAATCCTAAAAACATGTAGAGTATTTTTATTTTCAATCATGAATGTTACACAAATTACAAGTGTTGTTGGTGCTTAAACAAAATAATCCGATATCAACAACCATAGTGCTTGGTGACAGGTTTCAAACAGTAGCCATCCCCGAGTTTTGTCACTTCATCATCCTGTGTGACGCCGTTTTTATCGGAAATTCTCATGAGTGTTACCTCTCAGGAGTGTGATCAAGGATGTTTAACACTCCTGATATTACGGTAACACTAATAGGGTAACACTCCTGAGAATTAAGCTCAATTACACTGCCTTCAACATGGATTCCGTAAAATCTGAATGTTATTTTTGAACGTGATTCTTTTGTACTTACTTGAGCCCGACAACAATTTTGCCAAATCATCCATTTTACAGAAATCAATTTTTGAAATCTGGTAACACTCATGAGTTGGATATCCTGTTTTTTAATACAAAAAAAAAACATATAAAAATACATCAATGAAAAACTCACTGCTCATCTATGGAACACAAATCTACAATGTACGATTGAATCTACAATGTACAATGAGTAGTATTTGCCGATCAAACCTCATTTTCGAGCACATTCACATTTCACGTTACTGAGGTTCTCAAACGCCCCAAAGCGGCAAATGAAATGAGAATGACCCCCCTAGCGTTTCGCCTAGATATTTTTGAACTAAGCTCCATCCCCTCTACTCACTTGTACATCATCATTTTTTGTTGTTCCTGCGTTCGTTTCATGCTATTCACTTTATTAAACAGTATAATGTTATTATTATTTCAGTTCGTCTAAATAAACTCTGCCCTATTTTCACGAGGTTATAGACCCAAAGAAATTCGAGAATAGTGAAGTTGAATTGTGAAAACGTGAAAAATTGCGCGTTGAAAGACGTTGTTCACATTGCCCATAATCCAATATGGAGCAAACGAAAAGCGATGATCAGGCAGAGGACCTTATAGGATATTTCACTCCAGTTGTAATCAATCACCTGCGTGGGTGTGCTCCACAAGGAGTTTGACGTTTTTCTCAAACGGATAGGAAGCGCACTGTCCAATAAATGGGAACGGCCACTCAGTCAGATCATGGGCTGGATGAGGACGAGAATGGAGTTTGCTAGCTACTACCCGGGCTATATCTCTGCGAATCAGAGGTCTGAGGAGAGAAGTGAAGAGCGCTTGGGAGCCAAAAAGCATTGGAGTTGAAGATCCAGAAGCTCCTGAAGCTCCTCTTCCGCTTCTTCAGGAATAATCATTTTCTCTTTAAGCTTTCACTACTCTCACTTTCCTTCCAACGTAACCAACTATCCCTACAGTTATAATAAAGCAGTATATCCTATATAGCTATATATATATATATATATATATATATATATATATATATATATATTATATATATATATATATATATATCTATATATATATATATATATATATATATATATATATATAATCACTTGGTAAGAAAAGAAAACAGAAAATAACAACACAAAACTATTTTTAATATTTCGGCTTCTGCCTTTTTCAAAACTACGAGAGAAAATGATTAATTTGGGCTGTTTGCAACGTTGGCAAGGATTGTTGTAACTTTGGATATCGCTTCAACGTCTAATATTCAGTCCTGGAGGATCGTAGGCACCTAACACGTTGCTATGGGCTTTTTCCGACTGGTGAAGTATTCTCTTGTTGTCGTTGGGCCTCATTTTTTTTTCAAGAGTTTAATGCCAAAACAATCATCAAAAGATGAATTATGCGTAATGGCATGTCGGCTTACAGGGAGATCATCGTCTGACCGAACCACTCAAGTTGAGTGGAGTTTCTGCTTTCCCCACGTAAAAGGCAGGACACTCTTTACAAACCAACTCATACACACACATAGGTGTCTGGCATTCTGCTGATCCTTTGCATGTGTATGAGTTGGGATTGTTCGGAGACTTGAAAACTTCCTCCTCAATAACTATAGGGCAAACTATATTTATATATATATATATATATATATATATATATATAAAATACTTACTTATAAATTACTTAGGCATTCAGGCAAAACGCCTAGTGTATACATTTGTGCAAATGTATATATGTTGCGTCTGCAAGTAGTGAAAATCCACAAACTTCCCGTCCCACTTGATATCTTACTACCGGAATCGTCAGATATCCTTAAATTCTCAAAGTCCTTAAGATGATTCCCTATTCATTTAATTTTACCATATCAACTGATAGTGGGTACCTATCACCGGTTTAATCCTCAAAAATCAAAGGGCTGTCTGATTCTACAGAACTACGAATATGAGTTAGAATGCCCATTCAATCAGCAGAATTTCTTCTAGTTAAATGATCAGTAAGTATTGTTGTTAATGCTGATAAAGTAACGTAAACTGACGTAAGCTTTGTATCTTTTACAACAGACCTTTCGAATCCAAAGTGCATCCAGATTGGCATTTGGAGTATTTCCAAGGACCCCAACCGCCGGCAACCACTTCACTTACATCACCTCCTTTTATGGATGAGCACGTACCACCCTGACACGTCTGAAACACAGAATACTTACATTGTTTATATTATTTACTAGACTCCCCTGCTTTTTAATGCTAGAATATTCCTGCGTACAATGTTATTGTCTCAATGTTGTGTATCTGCTATGAAACACCTGAGGAAAATTTTCTTAGCGATCTGCGATCAACAAAGTTTGTGGCAGTTTTATCAGGAATTTGAAAATTGCAATTCTCTCGAAAAGTTTTTTGCTCCAACAGTGTTTATGATTGCTAATAAATGGCATTCTTGACCACAATCTACATCCATCAGTGACTGTTGTTTGCGAAATACTTCATGTCAGTCATTCTGATGATCTTAATTTGTAGGTACTTCATAATGAATAGGCTACAGCCATGAACGCAAAAACAGCCATCAACTCACCCTACTAAACTGTTTGGTTTCTATAACTACTAATAGAGTGAGTTGGTGTCGTCATCACAACTGCTGTGCCATCTGAGTAGTAATAGGTATGTTGGGTTGCAACTTAATTAATATATATAAGTCGTACTCTTATAATACTCATAATCCATCTGTAAAAGTTTTTTTTTTTTTTTTTTTTTTTTTTTTCGTGATTTATTTATTGCAACTGAAACATATACATCTCATCTAGCAATATTACATTTCATGTTAGGCTCACTAAGGGGGGAGGTTTACAGCAAAACCTGGCCCATACTTGTATCAAGTACAGTTAAAAGAACACTGGATTACACTTGCACTATTTGCACAGCACAGTTAGGTCCAGAGGTTTATTTCTCTTGAGTCGCCGAAGTTCTCCTTCGTTGTTTAAAACGTTGAGCATCTCCAGGTTCTCGTGTTTGTGGAGGCGATGTTCGTGCTTCCTTGCATATTTGGCGATAATTTCGGTGACCGTTTCTACCCACAAGTCTCGATGAATATCATCATTCCGCATGAACCAGGGGGCCTGAACTATACTTCTCAGTATTATATTTTGTCGGGTTTTTCGCACAACCCCAAAGCTGAATCCCATAGGTCCAGATAGGGCGCAGTATCTGTTTGTATATGAGTAATTTATTGTGTAGTGAGAGATGGGAGTTCCTTCCCATCAACCAGTACATCTTTCTGAACTTGATTTTTAGTTCCTGATTCTTTTTTTCAATGTGATATTTCCAGTTAAGTTTGGAATCAAGGTGCATCCCTAAGTATTTTACAGTGTCAGAGTATGGAATTTTATTTGAGTTGATCTCAACTTCTGGGGCTATGATTTTTCTATTAGTAAAGTTGATATGCACTGACTTTGTTTCATTTAGTTTCATTCTCCACATCTTGGTCCAATTGACAACCTTGTTAGTGGACGTCTGTAGATTGCGAGTTGCAGTTTCAGCGTCATCTCCAACAGAGAGGATGGCAGTATCATCTGCAAAAGTAGCTACAGTTGTGTTTTCCTGTTGTGGAAGATCTCGTGTGTACAGCAGGTAAAGTACTGGGCCCAGGACACTGCCTTGCGGTACCCCTGCTTTTATAGGCTTCAAGACAGAGTACTGGTCACCCTGCTTTACCCTGAAGTGTCTGTTCGCTAGGTAGGATTTTAGGAGTAAGTAAAACTGTTTTGGGAGATCCCTGTGCAGTTTATACTCAAGTCCCTTGTGCCAGACCTTGTCAAATGCCTGGGCCACGTCCAGGAAGATACTGGCACATATTTTTTTACCTTCTAGAGCCTTTTCTATTATGTTAGTGATTCTATGAACTTGATCTAGCGTAGAGTGGCGTTGCCTGAAACCGAATTGGTGGTCTGGTATCAATTTTCTGTCTTCAATAATTGGTTTAAGCCGTTTGAGCAACAATTTTTCGAACAGTTTTGATAAGACAGGGAGGAGGGATATGGGTCGGTACCCCGTCTTCTCATTTGGTGATTTTCCTGGTTTGGAGATCATTATGACTTCCGCTACTTTCCACTGGGAAGGTACATGTCGTAACCTGAACGTGGCGTTGATGATATGAAGTAGTTTTGTTATAGCCTTTTCAGGAGCTCTTTCACAATTCGACCGGTTATCAGGTCATAGCCTGGGGTCTTTTTAGGATTAATGTTGCCCTTAATTTCATCTTTGAGTTCTTTTAACGTAACGGGCCGAATATCAAGCTCATCCGTTTTTTCTATCAGTGTTGCGTTTTCTTCAGGTGTCTGCACTGGAAGAGGTTGAAAAGTTTCATAGAGATGATCTGCAAAAAGTTGAGCTTTCTCTCGGTTACTTCTGGCCCATGTCCCGTCATCCTTTTTGATTGGAGGAGAATGAACTTTAGGTCTATTTATATTTTTGGTTACCTTGTAGAGGGAGTATTCGGTGTCTTTCTCTGCAGTTAGGTTACTCAAAAAATGTTCAACTGATTGGTTATCTATTGATCTAATAAGATATTTAAGTTTGTTACCGAGTCTATTAAGAATAGTTTTGTTTTCAGGGGTTCTGTTATTCTTCCATTTCCTTCTGGCTTTACGTTTGGCGCACAGGAGATCCCTTACTTCTAACGGATATGATTTCGAATTAGTGTCATAGTTACAGTTTTGGTTTATTGGGGTACATAACCAGGCTGCTTGTTGTATGTTATTGATGAATAAGTCGAGTTCGTCTTCCAGTTGTTTAGGGGTTTTCAGAGGAACTTTAAGGTCGATCGATGTTTCCAATTGCTGCCGGAAACAGGACCAGCAAGTATTTCTATTGAATAAACTCGGAGAATTTTCACTAATGATTACTTTTTCACTGATTGTTATTATGACAGGCGAGTGGTCAGAGGGTAGGTCATCGCTGTCCTCTAGATTTATGTAACCACTTGAGATACCTTTGCTTATAAAGAAGTCTATTAGGTCTGGGGTTTTGTTAGCATCCGTGGGCCAGTATGTAGGCCTTCCAGTTGAGAGGAAGTCGCACTTGAAAGAAGCTGCTGCTTCATACAACTCTTTACCTTTAGCCGTGGTTAATCGCGAACCCCAGAAGGTATTTTTGGCATTGTAGTCACCTCCTATTATAAAGTTGTTACCAAGCGATTTAAGAAGGACCGTATAATCATCTTTCTTTAAGTTAAACCTGGGGGGACAGTATATTGCGGCTATACTAAAGCTTTTATTATTGAGTTGTACCTTGACCGAAGTTACCTGCATTTTTTCCTCTTCGATTTTTGGTTCTTCATGGTGAGTGATGTTAGCTTTGATGAGAATTGCCGAACCTCCTCTAGCTTTATTACTTGGGTGTAACGTATGATAACACGTGTATCCTCTTATTTTGATGTATGACGTCCGAGTGAAATGGGTTTCAGAAATAAGTAAGATGTCTATCTTGTTGGAGTGGAGAAATAATTCGACTTCCTTAATGTGATTTAGCAATCCGTTCGCATTCCATGTTGCTATTCTTAAAGTCGGTCCCATTAAATCAGTCCATGGCTAGTAAGTCCTTTTTCTAGCTTAGTTATTCTTTCAAATAACTGTTTATTGGTATGTTTTTGTTCATCCAGTCTTTCCAGTATCTGTGCCAGCATTTTTTCTGTGTTCGACACATTAACCTCTTTTTTAGCAACGGTAGCATATGAAACCTTTGAAGTAGTTGCTCCTGTAATGGTTGAAGTAAGCGATTTCCGCCTATTAAAATTCCTCTCAACTGAAGCATCACGCTTGGTCTGTTCTTTCAGTTGGGGTTTAGTAATTTTGTTTCTCATTCTTTGTAGCTCCTTAGCTACCTCGCATCCTCGATAATTTGCTGGATGATTCCCTTTGCAGTTGACACATTTGGGGGAGTCCGCTTTGTTCAGGGTACATTCAGAAGTTTTATGCTTTCCAGCACATTTCACACAAGCAGATTCCTTCCCGCAGTAGGATTGGGTATGCATGTATGACTGGCAATTCTTACATTGGGGAATGAGTTTAGAAGTTTTTTTCACCGGCTCAATCTTCACAATTATGTTGAGAATGGCCTTAATACTATAGATTTTATTTACATCCTCATTTTTGTCGAAGGTTAACATAAAGAGAGGAAGAGGTTTATGAATGGTTACAATTTCACCACTGTCATTTTTCCTTTTCTCTTTCTTGAGAATGTTGGTAACATCCAGGATGGCAAGACCTTGCTCCTTAAGGTCTCCAATAATGTCAGTTTTCTCACATGTTTCATGTAATCCTCTAACCATGACCTTAATAGGTCTGTCTGCTTTGTCTTGATATGTGAACCACTGTTTTTTATCTGAACGTAGTTTGTCTGTAATCAGTTTCCAATTGGTTCTTGTATATACGTTTATTTTCCAAACGTTATTATTGAGAGCAGTGACCTTGTATTGCTCTCTAGGGATATTCAGTAACATATCTTTGAGGGCTGCGTAGCTCTTTAGCCCTACAACATTTATGGGTGGTGGAGGAGGGTCCTTTTTAGGCTTAATCGTTTCTACCTTGGTTACCTTGGTTACGTCCTTGTCAGTCTTAGTCGTGTTGGTAGGCCATTCAACCTCCGGAGAACGCCGAGCCTTACGCTTTTTGCGGGCCCTTTTTAAGATCCAGTCAGTTTCTCGAGACAATTCGTCTTCGTCCGTACTGTAGGATGTAGGGACGTTGGGTTGAGTTAATTCCGATGTCCTTTGTTTTTCCTTTTGATTTTCATTTAATTTAACAATATGATCGTTAGCTTGACTGAGGTAATCGCATAAGTCAGTTATAATAGAGTACAGATGATTAAAAGAATCACTTACATTGGGGTCAGCGAAGGCTCTTGTTGTTATGCGATGTTGCAATAACTCTTGCTTAGTTTGATCAACAATGTCCTGGAGCGTCGTCTGCTCGCCAGCGGCGTCCGCCTTGTCAGTCATCCCACTAAATAAACATTCCCAAACGCGAAGCGAAACATCAGTGTAATAAACCTTTATCGCGGGAGGTCGCTCCGATGTTATTCCAACGAGCTCACGCACAAGACTATCTGTAAAAGTTGAGAATTTAAATTGTATTTCGCCACCTCCAGGTTTTTGGTAACGCTGATTCTATGTTGTCGGGTCGTTATGATGCTCGAAGAACAAGCAGAAGAAAATTATGCCGTGATCAGATCAGACCC
The DNA here is from genome assembly GCA_030762985.1 of Adelphocoris suturalis. NCBI lineage: Eukaryota > Metazoa > Arthropoda > Insecta > Hemiptera > Miridae > Adelphocoris > Adelphocoris suturalis. The sequence goes on from CM061051.1 coordinate 38,305,207, forward strand.
TATGTCAATATCGAATTAAGTTCTGAATAAAATTTCATTCGTTTGTACTTAGGTTACTTTTAAATTGTTCGAAGCGTAACATGGTGTCAGTTCATTGTGTTTGTTTAATCAACGTCGGACCCATCTGAAATCCTTCAAGATGTTAACTTTTACCTGAAGCCTGAACCGTTTATGTTCAACGAACACGCCACTATTATATGGCCTGTTTGGAATCAGGAATTTAAATTATTTATCCGAGCTAGTAGCTTCAGGAGTAAGAAAGAATACCTCTTTTCAAGTATCTGTGTTTCTGAGTGTTACTGGTAAAGAGGGACTTCGTCTTTTTAACTCCTGTGGTTAAATCCCGTTCTTTTCATAAAATAAAGTTATAACAGTAACAGGTTCTCGTACTGTTGAATTTTACTTTTGACTGTCATGTGTCATTTTTGTATGTGATGTTGATTTGTCATTACAACTGGCCTGCTATTACCGCTTGTCGCCAAAGGTGATGGAAATCATTGGACGTTTTAACATTCGCTTTGGCAACACTGCTACAATTAATTTGATGCGGTAGTGTGGAAGAGGAAAACATTGAAACTATCCTAAAAAATCTGAACTTTAGACTAACTTTGAAGTCATGAATATCGGATTCAATCTTAGAGTAAATATACTCCAAGGAGCCATCAAATTATGCCTAATGGCGAATTTAAACGTTTTTAGAGGTATTCTCAGATTTTATTCAACTATGATAATAAAAGGAAGGGTAACGGCAACTTCCATGACAAAGTTAAAACATGGAAATCAAACTCTCAAACCAAAAACAACCCCTAATCAAGGATAAGTACCGCAATATAGAGTTTTATGGGAGCTGGCAACATTTTTCGACCAATCGCAACGGCTTCCCCTGCATTGAACTTCGCTAAAAAGTAGGTAAACGAATCATTTGACGACATAATGCAATTGAACTACGAGTTAGTCGGTATAAGGGGCTGGTTTTCAGTGTACAGATCTCCAGAGTTGGTTATTGTCATTGTTATTGGCTTTACACAAATGTACATGTCAAAAGATTAGCGTTTCAGTATTTGCCTTTCAAGATAACCGACCACTGGAGGAGCGATAACGAAGCAATCAAAAGTCAATTATTGATTGATTCACTGATGAACAATGTCAGTAGATAAATATATACTCGCTAACCCTTCAATCCCTTAAAACTTGTATCTTGAATCATCAAGTGTATTTCGTCCGGAATGTCACACCCACACACAAATATATATATGTAAAAGTGCTAAACTGTAGGATTCGTTTCAGAATGCCTCAAAACGGATTTCAGTGAAGAAATTGTTTGTTTTAAAGCTTTTGGTGTCGTTGCAATACCTTCTTTTCCTACAAAAAGTCGCTGAAAGATCTTAAGCTGCCTTGGGAATCTTTTCAAAGAACGAAGAGGCCAATCACATGTTTCTGTTCCCTGAAATACGTACTAAAGGCTTGTCTCAACCTAGAACAAAACGTCTGCTAAGTTGTGTGGGCAGTGTATCTTCCTCACATATTGTAACATGGACGTATAGAAATAGTCGAAGAATAAAGTACGAGTCGAAATGGAGTTGACGTTATAAGAAATTATTGTTTGCGCTTGAACTCAGACTACTATTAATCCAATGGCAATGAAATTTATAGCGGAACGTTTAGGAGCTAGACCGCAGAATCCTTGAAATTTTCATAAAAATTGCTCCATTAGTCTCGGAGTTTTGTCTGTGTTGATCAATTTTAGTTTTGCCCATGCGCTATAGTTATTACTCCTCCAATCGCGGTATAATTCATAGGGAATTTTCCTGGAAATGGATCCGCTGTGAGGAGACTGGCTTCAGCAGCGACCCCACCTCGACTGAGGATTTTTAAGACCCGTGGAATCTTTCGATACTGGACAGTCAACGCTAAGTAACGATTGGCCGTTGTTACCTTGCACAATGGTTTGGATCCGGGACGAATTAGCTACCGTCTTGTCTCTCCGGAAAAAAACTGATTAATGGGACGGCCGAACGAGATGACAACGGTTGTCCCAACAATGTGGAAATAATAAATACAACGACTGTACAAATAAAACGAAGAAGGAAATGGCCGATAATAGCAGTTCATTTGGGACATTCTGATTTGAATGCTTTATGCGATATGGGTGCTAGCGTTTCACTCATCCAGGAAAAATAAGACAATCAAACGCACAATTATATTCAATCGAAAAGAAAAAAACTAGACATTTTGGGAATAATCGCCTTAAGAATAATTATGACCGGGGACGATAATAATAAAAGGCAATTTTATCACGATTTTTACGTTTGGAAACGAAGCGTAGCTATAACGGGACATCACGATGCACAAGTAATTTTGAAAAATAGACTTTTTCTATGATAATAACGTTTTAATAGAGTTTAGGAATCAACATCTTGGACCCGGGACGAATAGCTACCGTCTCGTCAACGACAGTGCCCTCTTGGAAGCCCTCTTGCAGTCCCTCTCTGCCGCTCGAAGACGCCTAGACCTTCCAGATCTTCTAGCCTCTACCAAGAATCAAGGTACAACGAGGAGAGACTTTAGGGAGAAATTGGTTTTAAAAGAATTGTACTAATAAAAGGGGGGAAAATATCACTCTTTGTTGAATATCAACTCTTCCCTAAATTCCAACCTTAGTTCTAAATTGTGCACTGATAGAACATAAATATACCCATCTACGGGTTTGACAAAATCGGACCAATAGATGACAAGAAATCTACGTTATAATAAATTGAAGTTTGGGCATAAGCACAAACTACTATTTATGAGACGGCAATGGAAGTTATAGGGGACCGGCTACAATCACTGTAAATTTCATCAAAATCGTTCCATTAGACTTGGAGTTTTGTCTATGTCAATCGACATAAGTTTCGCGCATGCGCAAGTTGTTACTCTACCAATCGCGATATAATTTATGAGGCATCTTTTTAGAACCCCATTACCTACCAATTTAGAACAAAATCGGACCAACGGATGATGAGAAATCGACGTTATGAGAAATTCACGTTTGTGAATGTGCATAGCACACACAAACTGCAAAGGGGTGTGTGTACTGTTGTTTCGACGGTATATAACCCAGGAGCTAACCCGCACAATCATTAAAAATTTCTTCGTAATCGGACTGAAACTTGGTATAGTTTTGGGCGTGACGTGGATTTACCACATACAGACAGACAGACACGGAAACAAAATTTACAGCAAGGTCTGGAACGCCAAAACCAAGAGTAAATTTTTATATTGGAGGACAAAAATATTTTCGACTTCAATCAGGAACTAAAAGCTTCCCTGCCTTCGGTAGTGAGGAAGCAAAAAAAAAAAAAGTTTATTAGATGGTATGATTCTTTTTCCAATACATCAACATCAGCTCATCATCAAATCTAATATATAAAATTCTCGTGTCACAGTTTTTGTTGCCATACTCCTCCGAAACGGCTTGACCGATTTTGATGAAATTTTTTGTGCTTATCCGGTATCTATGAGAATCGGCCAACATCTATTTTTCATCCCCCTAAATGTTAGGGGTAGTCCACCCCTAAATTTTTTATTTATTTTTTAGACAAAATTTTTAATTTCTATTTTAATTAACGTCTGCCAAGTTGGGTGGGCAGTATAACTTCCTCAAGCGAGCGAAGCGAGCAGCATCCCCCACAGAAGTTAAACCTACCCTTAGAGATCTACCGTTTGCGAGCGAAGCGAGCAACATCCCCTACATGTTTCAATTGTAATACATTCCATGTATACAGCCACACTTTGCGAGCGAAACGAGCATTCCCTACATACCACACTTTGCGAGCGAAGCGAGCAACATTCCCTATATGCCACACATTGCGAGCGAAGCGAGCAATTTAATGGGGGGTCCGGGGGGCTTGCCCCCCGGCTGGACGTGGAGGCGAGCGGAGCGAGCCGGAGCGGCTAGTATATATATATATATATATATATATATATATATATATATATATATATATAACTTAAATGTCCTTTAATCGGGAATCGGTTTTTAAAAAACAATCGTTTAATTCCCGAATACAATTTATTAAAATATGAAAAGAAACACACACGACTACGTACAGAGAGGGAACGTACCGCACGAGAGATTGCCCAACAGCGACTGCCCCGAGCTTCGGGAGGTCCGAAGCGAGGTGCTTCCACTAGGAGGGGAGAACTGCTGAAGGCATTAGTTTTATTATTTTTCCTCCCTATGTTAGAGGATCACATAATTCCTCCCTCCTTAAGCTGAAAATTTAGAAAATTAAAAATAAACTAAATTTTCACAAGAAAAGACTTGAATAAATAGCAAGGCCTTCATGTTCTCGTTGCGGTTAGCTTACTCTTCTGTTTACAATACGCAATTATGGTATAAGTAATAAACATGATAATAAGAAAATACAAAATTATAGTCCAAAAGCTTGGAACAAAATATTCAATTATATTTAATGGCTCTAGACGTGTTACTCTGTTTAGTTTGACATTTTTGAAACTGAGTTCTTTTAGAGTAAGCGTTGTATTTGACATTTGTGAGTCTTTAATTTCAAAATTTAAGTCGGTTAATAGTTTAGGTTGGCCTAACGATTCATTTTCTGAATGAAGGGGTTGTCCCTTGTAATACATCCTACTGTTACCTTCCGAAATTAAAAATATACCTTTTAATTCCACTATTTCAGAACCATGCCTATTATTTATTTCTATTTTGTCTCCAAAGGGGAAGACTGCTAGATGCTGATTTGATTCTGGAATTGATTCAATCCAATTATCCTCAATGTTTACTGTTACGTATTCACAATGTTCTGCAGTACTGGAACTAAGTATTTCTTCTTCACATTTAACATTCTGGTTTGATATTAATTTTTTACTACAATGAATGATACTACCCCTTTGACAATTATCTGACAGGGGTATTGTTGTATTATTTGACTTAGACTGGAGAAGATAATTTATCTTAGGAAATATAGAAACATACTGATTTTGCCTAAGTGTGGGTATTGGTCGTAAAAAGTACAAGTGGTATTGTAACCCATCGGACAATGGTAGATTGAGAAAATACATTATTTCATCGTCCTTGATTGCACAAGTAACTTGAATAGTGGATTCTATTTCTAGAATATTTTCGTACTTTATTTCCAAAGGTAATTTGGAACCGTAAGTATTTGACAATTTTTGGAGTTCTACAAACAGCTGATGCGTTCCAATTATACTAGGATGTAATGTTCTCAATTTGCAAAATGTTATTGAATTCTCAATATCTTGGAATATGGTCAGTATCACATTAAATACTAGTTGTTGAAGGTTGAGTATTTCCTTTATGGAATAAGCGAGAGCCTGATTAGAACTAATTTTCATGAAATTATCAATTTCTAACAGTTTGTTTTTTATTTGCTCATTATTGAAACGAATGTCTTGAATGGTCGAATTAAAATCGGACATCAGATCTGCAATGAGTGAGAATTGAGAATCCAATTGATCCTGAACAGTTATTTCATTATTCTTAATTTGAGTAAACAGCTTTTCATAACGTTTACCGTCAGAGGCGTCTAGATTGCCAGTTATAAATTTAATTATATTACCTAACCCATTTACTAATCCCCTTTTTTTTCTACCTTGATTAACATTAATGTGGGTAATTTTTTCCTTAATAATACTAATAGTATAATTTAATAATTTACAATATTCGTCTGTCTGTCTGACCTGGAATTGATTTACTTTGATCTTATTCAACAGATTTTCGTACTGTGAGGTTAGTTCGTAAAATTCATCTATTAAGCTGTCAATTTTATAATGGTGAACCAGAGTATGTTGGGAGTTTATAAGTCGGGCTGGTCCTAATAGAATAGGCAGTATCCCTTGATTAGTTGTTATATTTCTCACCTCGGAGCTTCCGATTGAGAAGAGGAGGGTCCTGGAACAGGTTCACGAGGTGAAGTGTCAGTGGGTAAGTCACTCGTAGTTTGTTTACGTGGTCTTTTTATATTAGACGTATGAATTTTTCCTTGTGTGTTATGGTGTCGAGGAACTATTTGAGCGGTTTTTAATTCGGGATTGGTTGATTGTAAGGTTTCCTTATGATATTTTTGTTTAGTTTTATCTTGAATTTGTCTAGTTCTTACAAATATTTCTGTGGGTAATTCTGGAACTTCCTCTCTATCCTGATTCCTTCTTTCAGCAATACGTTCCTTTTGGGCTTGAGTTCTTTCTTTGATTATGTCATAAATTAGTTTTACTTTGTCTCGATGTTTGTCTATAAAATTCGTCATTAAGTTTTTCTCTAAGTCGGCTTCTAGTAAAGGGTCGTTCTCTACATGACCATTTATTACTTCGAATGGCGTTAGTTTTGTAACAGAGTGGATACTACTATTATAAGCTATTAGTGCATAGTTAACTTTATTTTTTATGCTTTCATTTTTGAATTCGTCTCTATTCGACAGTATTCTAACGTGTTCAATTAGAGTCGAGTGAAATCTTTCTATTAATCCATTCGAATTTGGGTTTTGAGAACAAATGTAATGAACTTTAATTTTGTGGGTCTCTAGTAACTCTTTGACCAATGAGCTACCGAATTCTGCTCCATTATCGGCCACGATCATTTTTGGTATCCCATGGTGGGAAAAGAATTTTAGAAGGGCTCCGACTGTGTCAATACTATTAGATGATTTTAGAATGTAGGCTTGGGCATACTTTGAAAATGAATCGATGATTGTTAAAAACTTGGATTTCTCCAAAGACAATTTGTCGATATGTAGGATTTCGAATGGTCTAGAAGGCGTGGGGGTAACGTTTAACTTTGGTTTAATGGGATGTCTGTCATATTTGCAGGCAAGACATATTTCGCATTTATTAATATAATTTTGGATTGTGGTTTTCATATTCGGCCAAAAATATTTCCTCTTAAGTTTCTCTAAGGTCTCAGTAATGCCTCGATGATTGGTTTTCCCTATATGTTGTTGTTGGATATATTCCCTAGCTGTTTCTGGATCTGTGACATCTTCTAGCCTAGCGGAACACTTGACGAAACTTATTTCAGAATGTTTGAAATTTCTTATCATTATTCGGCTGAATTCTTCATAGATATCATTGACAAAAAATAAGGAATATTTTCTCTTCGGAACTATGTAGGTTTTCACAAAGTGAATTATATCTGATTCAAGATTATTTTTCCTAAGCGTTACTGTTATTCTAGTGATTCTTTCAAAAATATTTTCAATCCTAGGGTTTCTGATTTCTTCTCTGTCGGCTACTACAATGATGATTTGGTTAGTTCCATAATTAACAGGTTTTTCGGTTATAGGAATATTCAGTATTGTGTTTCCCTCGTAATTAGAATGAACAGTGGGAGCTAAAGACGCTGAATCACTGGCGTTCTCGTCCACATTGACGACCATTGATTCCGATGAATTATTTACGGCATCATTTAGTTCTCCCAGTACTTCATTCATGAGTGGAGTTGGAGGACTATCCCCGGTGAGAGCATCTTGAACAATTTGCTCAACATCAGGTGAATTTTCGTTGATGTTAATTTCCACTCGGGAAAGGGCATCGGCATTTTGATTAGTGGATCCTTTTTTGTAGTGGATCTCATAATCATATTGCTCTAATTTAAGCCTCCATCTGAATAATTTAGAATTGGGTTCCTTCAGTGAAATAACCACTGAAGAGGCTTATGGTCAGTAAAAATTTTGAATTTTCGGCCAAAAATGTATGGTCTAAAGTATTGTGTAGCCCAGACACATGCAAGGCATTCCTTCTCGATGGTAGAGAGGTTGCGTTCATGGTCATTCAGAGTCCGGCTAGCGTACGCTATAGGTAAGTCAGCACCGTTAGTGCACTGGCTTAAAACCGCGCCTAACGCAATGTTCGAAGCATCAGTTGTAAGGTTAAAGGGCTTCGAGAAGTCGGGATATTGTAAAATCGGATCATTTATGAGCAGAGTTTTACATTTCTCAAAACACTCTTTATACTCGGGGTTTTGAGGATCGATCGTCGCTCCCTTCTTCAAACATTGGGTTAATGGTTTGGTTATTTGGGCAAAGTTTTTAATAAATTTTCTATAATAACCCAGTAGTCCGAGAAAACCCTTAATTTGTTTTGGAGTTGTGGGAATCGGATATTTGGATATAGCTTCGGTTTTGAGGGGGTTTGGCTTAACTCCTTCAGGGGTGATAAGATGTCCTAAATAGACACATTCTCTTTTGAGGAACTCCGTTTTATCCAATTGTATTTTCAAATTAGCTTCACGGAGTCTGTCAAAAACTTTTCTGAGACTATTTATATGTTCTTCGAGACTTGTACTATAGATGATAACGTCGTCAATAAAAACAGTGCAAATTTCATTCTGCAAACCGCGTAGTACATTGTCGAGCAACCGTTGGAAACTAGGAGGTCCGTTTTTTAAACCCATCGGCATTCTACTAAATTCCCAATGACCATTTTCCGAAGAGAAAGCAGTTTTGGCAATACTATCCGGATGCATTGGAATTTGATGAAAACCGCTTTTGAGGTCAAGGCAAGTGAAGTACATACACCTACCAAGTTTGTCGAGCAAATCATTTATGACTGGAAGTGGGTATTTATCGTCTATTGTCTTGTTGTTAAGTCCGCGGTAATCAATAACCAGTCGATACTTTTGTTTGCCGGATGCATCTAATTTTTTGGGTACGAGCCAGAGTGGACTATTCCAAGGTGAAGAGCTGGGTTGAATAATTCCCTGTTTGAGCATATCTTGTATTTGGTTATCAATTTCCTTTTTATATACCTCGGGATATCGGTAATTGCGGGTATACACGGGGATCTCGTCAATGGTGCGGATTACATGTTGGACTTTATTAGTACACGTTAAGATGTTTCCTTCACAATGAAACAAATCTTTGTACTGATATACCAAGTTCAAAATTTGTCTCTTTTCTTCTTCGTTCATATGATCCGTTCGAATATTAGTGGGGTCAAACACATAATTTTGCGTATCATAATAATTCACATTTGGACTTTTCACTTTGTCTAAAATGGGGATTTCTTCAACTTGGATGGGTTCAAACAGTTTGAAATTACATTCAGAATCACTATTATTTAAAATTCCTACGTAACATTCCTTATCCTGAATTTTGACCAGGCATTCAGGAATTTCTAGTGAATTTTGTTTCAGATATGGAATTACTCCTTCCTTTTTTGTTGAATCACACCGTACGGGAATTTTAATCTGCGAAATTGCCCTAGGTGGTATTTTTTGTTCATAGATCGGTTTTTTATTTATTTCTTGATCAACGTAGTGATATTTAAAAGGGATTTTGAAATTTTTTATTATCAGTAACTTGTTCTCATAATCAATATGAGCGCCAAGTAACTCAAGGTTATCTGTACCTAATAGCAATCCGAATCGGCTATGGAATTTGTGAATTCTAAAAAGGAGATTTAGGTTTTTAATTTTGAACATTTCGCCACATGGGATCCTTGCACTATTGCTCCCATATGACAATCCGTGGATTGACCTAACTTGGAATTTCTCTGTTATGATTTTGTCGGGGAAAATTTTTTTAATGACCTCTGGATGCACAAAACTTGAAGTGCTTCCGGAGTCCAACAGGATTCTAATTTTATGCTTCGGAAATACTATGTATGGTAGTTTTTGTCCAGCCTTTGGTTTCAAATGTATTAGGGAGAATGTAGCGATTCGGACTCCTCCTCTAAAAAAGAGTCCTCATCGGCCGGATTTTCCGCGTTGTATTCGGGGTCAGAACTTCCCATACTTTCTTCCTCGGGAATTTCCACATTGTTCAAATCTAAATTCGGTCGAGTTGTTTGCCAAGACATTGGAGTCGACTTTGCAAAATTGGACGTTCCTTGACTTGGAACTTGAGTCTGTGGGGGCCTTGTGATTTGTGAAGTGTTATTTTTATTGGGTGTAAAGGGCTTGGATGGCACTTGATTTTGGGTTTTATTTGGGAATGTTTTGGGCTTAAATCCTTGGCCATAATATGACGGTTTGGTTGCCTGAGTCGTATTTTTATTTTCCGGTTTTATCGCCGGTTTGTGTTGGGGGTTCCGATCGAGTCTACCCTTTTGATACTGCATGATTTGATAATCGTTCGTTAGTATCGAAAGGGCTTCGCCCATCGTTTTCGGTTTCCTACTCCGAAGTTGACTTCCGAGCGGTTCCCGTAGGTGCAAGAGTAACGTCCGTAGACTAATATCTTGGTAGTGCTCGATCAATATCTCTTGTTTCGTTTCAGTTTCATGGTTTTTAATCCAAGCAATAGCCAAATTTAGTTTTGCTTTAATTTTATTATGAAACTGAAAAGGATCTTCGCTCTCCCTATGTCTCAGTCCAGTTAGTTCGTGACATAAAGTAAATATGTCCCGTTTGTCGGAGTACGTCTCTAGCAATGCAGTTTTAATACTAGGAAAGTCCGTAAGTGAGTAATTATCTAGCATATCCGAGGCTGGTCCCTGTATTTTGGACATAATGGTCTTAAGGACCTCTTCATTTTGATAATTTGTGGGATCTTCATCATCTATGAACCTATTAGCTATAGATTCACACGTGTCCAAAAATTTCCGGAGCTTTCCTGGGTTTCCCTCAAAGGTCGGGATCATGTCCGCATGTTTCTTTTTAAATTCGGGGACTTGGTCCCTAGTATTTTGATTGACATTTAAGTTTCTGAGGGACTCCTGGATTCTTTGAGAAATAAAATAATCTACAAAGTTAGGATCATTAAAAGGGTTGCTCGGGATCGGGTTTGCCGCCCCAGGTTGTGACTGTCCCTCAGACATATCAGAATCTTCCTCTATTACAGGTAGTCTTTCGAAAGGTGAGCGAACCTTCCTTAAGAAATATTTTCTGTAGTTTTTTGGAATTTTGACAGGAAAGTATGTACTGTTCAGTGTCTACTCCAAGTGTTCGTTTGTGTCAGTGTGTAATTGTACAAAAACACAAGTTTATAGTATTCAATTATAAAAATGAAATCAACTATCTTAAATTAAGACAATAAAATTGATTAATTATGAAATTAACGTCAGATGACGGGTGGCTTGAAACGCAATTTCAATAATTAAATACAAATAAAATAAAGTGTCTTTAAATTAAGACAATAAAAATTGGTTAATTTTTTTTTTTTCTGCAATACCGCGCCAGATGACGGGTGGCTTGAAACGCGGTTGCAATAAAACTTGATCGTTCCTTCCCACCAGGTAACGGGTGGTATGAAATGGGGAGGTTTAACGATTATTAGAATAAAATTGAATTGTTCCTTCCCACCAGGTAACGGGTGGTATGAAATGGGGAGGTTTAACAATTATAAAAAATCAAATGAAATTGAATTAGAAGTTTGAATCTTCCTTCAAAATTTGCCGGTGATCTCGCTACTCCTGGAGAATTAAAAGATGAAGCTGGGTTGGTACTTACAACACGACGAGAGTAAACATCTGAGTTTTCTTATCTCGGCTTTAGGTGAAGGTCGACAGAGTAGGTACCTCGGGGTCGGGTTGCGGCCAGCGGCTTCTGAGAAAAGATAGCGAGGATAGCACAGCGTTCTTCCGTCTTCACAGGCGGAAATCCACTTCTATTATTTTACGAGCCAAGTGTCTTTGCTCGGGCGTCCTGGTTTTTGGCGAATTCGCGTAGTTTCCTCTTGTGGAGCGTGTGATGTTCTCTTGAAGTCACAGAGTGAGTAGAGATGATGGATTTTCTTCTTGGTGAACAGCAGGTTCCCTTTGGGTCAGAATGCAATCGATTTTGATTGATTGATTTGCCCAAAGTTAATTGATTTGTCCACGAGACTGCGCCACTTAAATGTCCTTTAATCGGGAATCGGTTTTTAAAAAACAATCGTTTAATTCCCGAATACAATTTATTAAAATATGAAAAGAAACACACACGACTACGTACAGAGAGGGAACGTACCGCACGAGAGATTGCCCAACAGCGACTGCCCCGAGCTTCGGGAGGTCCGAAGCGAGGTGCTTCCACTAGGAGGGGAGAACTGCTGAAGGCATTAGTTTTATTATTTTTCCTCCCTATGTTAGAGGATCACATAATTTATATATATATATATATATATATATATATATATATATATATATATATATATATATATATATATATATATATATATATATATATATATATATATATAATGAATGTTGATTATTAAGTAGTGTACTTTTTAACATACATGAATAAATAAATCAGGCCATCAAAACTGTACTCCCTCCCTTGCCTCTTCACTGACCCCTATATATAAAGGGACAGACAGACTGACTGACTCCCAGTACTGTTTCGATGGCCTGATGATGATGTCGTTACATCGAAAGCGCTCGCCCCCTGTACTGGGGCTTGCTAGTGACGACGGACTCCTCCAAAAGGTATGTAAATGGTAATTTATTCATGTTATTTTGTTTTCCTCCATCCGATCTGCCAGCGGAGTCCAAGACCGCACCCCGTTTTGTGACGAAAGACATGGCTTCACTTAAAATCGTGCCCCTTGCACTGCCCCCTTATACACCTTGTTAAATGCGGTTAATGATCCTTCTGATAAAGGTGCACCTTAAATCATTAAATTTAAAAAATAATAATAATTTATTTACTGTATGATAGAAGTTTCACCTTACCTTTCCCACACCACATGCAGAACCTTCGAGTGCAGGTCCGGCAAAATAGAATCCAGTTCTGTGAGGAGTGCGGCACTGTAAACTTTGGCAAATATCCGGTACCTATAATATGAATATTCCATACATTACAGATTTATCGATAAATTGGGCTTAAATTGGGAGGGAGGATGATCATTGAGTAGCTAGCTAAATGATGTTGATGCACAACAACAACTAGAATTAAATCCAAAATTTGTCATGGTTATCTAACCTTACATGGAAAGGGTTTTGCATCGTACTATAAGTTTGTAGTGGAGTGTGATGGCGGACTCATAAATAATTGAACTATCCACTATAATGGCACTCAGTCAACCAACAAAACTGTGTTTCGAAAACCACTCTCGATTCCAACTTCATGATTTTTCATCTGAAAGCGGTGGATTGAATCTGGAATAACCATCTGGTATGGGATGTTCCGTATTAGTTCCGATGTCACTGAAGTCAAATCGAAATTTTAGATTCGATACACTAAACGAATTCATGAGTACGCCATTTTCTTATACTTATTACGCAATATTCGGAACATTTTCATGGAATGGGTAAAACAAATCCTTCCAGGGAATGAAGTGAGCCGAATTCGATCAAATCAAATCTCTTCCCTCCAAATTGACAAATGTATACTATTGGTTAGACCCCACAAATTTGGTGGGTCCTAAAATCAGAAGTTTAGTTTTTTTTTTTTTCTTGCACAGGTGTTGAGTAAGAAATACAAACTATTATTAGCTTCTTCACTAGCGAAGATTAAAGTACCTACACCCGATGTAACATTGTGGCTCTTTACTTCGAGGAAACAGACAACGTTCTCATTTCCTTCCATTTTCTTCATTGAAATGGCTTTCCAAAACTTCGTCGTTAGTGATTTAGTTCGAGTAGTTCATCATGTAATCCCTACCTGTGAAGTTTGGTGGTGGTCATCTTCACCGTTTCCTATTTCTTTATAGGTTCATTATGTAGGCATTGAAGGAGACTAGTTCCCGCGGTTAGTGCCAAAGCAACAGCCCTCGAGGGTAAGTTTTGGTGGATTTTTGGTTTGTTATTTTCAATGATAAGTCTTTGTAATAGACCAAGAAAAAAAAAATGTTTATTCCCAAATACTATTAACACTTATAAGGAATTTAGGTGCCCCCCAGAGCAGAGGTGCAATGGGGGCCTAAATCCTCAAAAAAAGGTAGAGGAGAGTAAAGAGCATCCCGTCAGAGAGATACCCACTCCTACTAATAGCTTTTAATGAGCCATGTTCGGAGTAGATTGGTTTCCCAGTCGCCTGGGATCCCATCCAACGCCAAACTCAGCTGTCAATAAGATCGAGAACAGACCGCGGCGCCCATTGTTTCATCAACGGAACGCCGACGGCGCTATCTCTGGTGCTCTGACGGGAGCTTGATGGACCTCTCAGGAGGTAACTCTGTTACACACTGAAATATCGAAACTACCGAAACTAGTAAGTATCTCTGGCTAAACGGAGGCAACACTGTTCTCAGGTTATATTACGATTATTACATTACTTATTTGGGAACGGAAGTTAGTGAAAAACGTTGTCTATTTCCACGAAAAATAAAAGAGTTACACTGTTAAATCGATTTCGACGGTTAGGCCATCATCAGTAATAACAATAAGTTATTGTTTGTTACTGATGATGGCCTAACCGTCGAAATCGATTTAACAGTGTAACTCTTTTATTTTTCGTGGAAATAGGCAACGTTTTTCACTAACTTCCGTTTTGAAATGGGTTTCCACAACTTCGTCGCGAGTGATTTAGTTCGTACTTATTTGGGAATTGATTATTTTGGTATTTTGTATGTTTGCGTTCTGCGATCGCAGGTAAAGCAGTTTGACATGAAGGAAACGGAAAATGTTGTCTATTTCCTGGAAAATACAAGAGTAACATTGTTAGATCGATTTCGATGGTTGGTCATCATCAGTGACAAACAATAACTCGTAGCAGTTTTAGTTTTAGTTCGTAGCAATTTGTCAGGTATGGGGCCAATACGCGTATGCAAGATTCAATTAGTGGAAAAAATTGCTGATTGAAATTCCCTTTAAGGGTTAACTCGAAAAATCAAATTTAAATTCAACAATGTATTGAAATAAGTCGAACTATTTCAGTGTTAACCAGGTGCAAGGTTTCAAACATTGGAAATGGTCAAGTCCTGCATACATATGCAGTATATTAATATACCGAAACGTGCCAATGTTAAATGATATAAATTATCCTCTTTTGGCACACTACATACCTACATTTTTATTTTTCAACGCGTATATATAAACATTTTGTAATAAAAAAGTCCAGTCATGCAGCATGACCCCATGAGCGAATTTTTGAAGAAATCTTCGACATTTCAGTCGCTATTGATCGTGTAGAGAAATTTTAGTTTATGATTTTGATAGACAAACATGGAATCAAATTAGTAAAAATAACGTACATAAATAGAACTTCTTCATAATTTCATGGCTGATATTTTCTAAGCCACAGTTAGTATTAAAGCTACATCAAGTCCTAAAACAGTTGAGCGTAAAACATTAAAGAGAGCGACCGAGAGAATCGGAGGACGGAATATTTCACAGAGTAAACTCATCAGTTGTGATTACATTTTTTTTTTTAACAAACACCTACTACCTACGTTTTAAACAGCATGGTTCTAGGATTGGTTATACAGGGATACTTCCATAAGAGTAGTTCAATCTGAATTTGGACAATGTTTCATGCAAATATTACCGATTTTTACAACTAGCGAACGGCATTATTCCGATTTTTGACTGATTTTTCAACTTTGAAATTTTTGAAAACTTGATACATATTCTTATAGGAAATTTTACGCTGATTCCGAATATACCACATGTTAGTATGCTGAAAAAATTATTTCGCACAACAAATCGCAACAAAACAGTCCATTTTGAAATGTTTGCCTACATTTTTGAAAATTTCAACCCGAAGATGTATTCCGATCATGCTGGTCAACGAACTTGAACTTTCGTTTTGTGCCCTTAACATTTTAAATTTTGTTTGAAGTTTCTAGCACAATTCTACGGACAGTTATCGTCTGGAATGACACATACATACATATATATACATTCATACATACATATATACATACATAGATTAAAAAATGCGTTAAACTTCAGAATATGATTCAGAATAGCCTGAAACGGATTTCTGCATAATTTTTCTTCAAAAATTCACATTCTAGAAATTTTGAGGCGAGAGCAATAGCTTAATTTTCTTCAAAAATTCGCTAAAAGAAGTTAAAGTTAAATAACGTTGTCTAACTCCACGAAAAAAAGAGTCACAATGTTAGAAATTTTAATAACATGATAACATTTTGTAATTAAAATATGGGATGATGAACAATTGGAGCATATTTGAAAGTTGTATTATTGAAATCACCTCTTTCTTATCATCGCCGACGTAGTTCGCATCAGGATCTCTAAGTAGGATTTCACACTGCTTCTTGGGTCCCCATACGGCACCAGGTTTGTCTTTGAATTTGGTATGGTCCATATCAGTGTTGGGTTTTTGCACGTCGTAAAGGCATTTTGCCCATCCACTGAAAACGATTTAAAATATTTGTCAAATCCATTGCTGATTATTCAGTTTTACTTCACGTTGCCACCCAAAATAACAAAATTTGGGGTGAAAACAACAACACACCTATCGTGATTTTTATCTCTCACGATTTCGACGTGATTTCACGAGGGCACGCACGGCACGCTGGAAAGGAAAACATTCATTCACATTTTAAATACAGTTACAAAGCTATGAAGTTTAGATTTTGGTTTATGATTTTCAAAAATTAACCTTTCAATCGACCAAGAAAAAAATTTAACCCCCTCAAAATTTGTTGGTTTACGTTTCAAGATGCATAGAATATTTATTTTAAAAAATCCGCCCGTCCACCGTACGCTGTCCAGAGTGTTTCTCCAAAACTACTGAACCGAATTTTATACAATTTGGCTGAAAAATCATACATTGGCTGGAGATACATCCTACCGCATATTCCCTGAAAATTTCATCCAAATCGGATGAAAACTAGAAAATTAGCTTGTTACAAGGATTTGCGGACACACGACAGACACACACACACACAGACAGACAGACACACACTCAGACAGACAGACACGGAACCAAAATTGTTCAGAATGTTGAAAACAACGCCTTCAAGTAGACTCGGAAGCAAAATGGTGAAGAAGCGGTCACTTCTGGGACACCCTTTATATATTAATATGAAAAACCTATCAAACTTCATGAATCGTTTCAGAATGCCTCTAATCAAATTTCCATAGCAATTTTTTTTTCGAAAAATTAAATTTTAAATTTGTTTAACCATTGCAACAGCATCATTTTGTACGAAAGTTTGCTAACAAGTAATCGTGACGAAATAATCTTCCAAGTCTTCGCATGTCTTCACGATGAGAACTTACTCAAGACCTTTCAAGACGTCAGCGCTGCAATGTGACCACAGCGTTTCCCCATTGACACCTCGAGAGGGGGACATGATGAAGCCATCCTTAGGACAATTGTTGCTGGAGCTGTCGTGATGCATACCCAAGCTGGCAAATGTAAAGAAAAATCAACACTATAAACGCATCAAACCATAAATATATCGATGGTATAATTTTAGTTAGGTACTGGTGATTCCAAATCCGAACCACAAGACCATTCTTTGATATGAACTGTTGAATTGATTTTATCAATTAGGATACATTCTTTTGTTTGACGTTTGCAATTCTGAAGTTTGGATGAGAGCTTGATTAAGCCAACTATAACTCTGCTGTCCGTTTAATGCGGAGTTTGAAAAGGTGTGTTAGCATATATGAAAACAAGTCTAGAATACTTAGGTACAATTGAAAGAATTAAACAGCGGTTTACTACGAACCATATTGGACAAACGATAGGTTTGAAAATACCCTCAAAAACTTCTTGAGGTTAGTTATTATGAATCGATGATTCCTGATGCATTTCAAATAAATGTCCTGTTTTAATAATATTCTGACAAAATCTTAACCTTTCAATGTGTTTTGATTTCCCTCAACAAAAAATATAAAAACATGGATTCTTAAATTCTCTTATCTTTCAAAGTAGCCATTATTTTACGCGATGGTAGATTTTTGTGGCAAAATTGGGATGGTTCCACAATTTAAACCTCAAATTTGGATTTAGTGCCCTTATAAGTTCGTGCATTATAATTTTCACCTTTAAATCCCCACACTCATTTTAACACGGAAAATAGCTTTCATTGAGATAACTGATCAAAACACAAGATGGAATACGCCATTATCAATATTTGAGCAATTGAAATATAAATATGAATATGACTCAAGACTGTAACCCAAATGAGCCCCAAAAGTCATATAACAAAGCATTAGTTATCCTTTATAATGCTATGGTTTGCCCCCTTCTAGAGTATGGAAGTACGATTTGGTCCCCATACTATCAAGAACATAAATGGCGTATTGAGTCAGTACAACATACATTTCTCCGCTATATTGCTTTTAAAAAACATATTCGGTAGGATGATGTTGTTTATGATTCCCTGATGACCGAGTGTGGTCTTTTATCACTCCAAGATAGACGAGTCGTGGGTGATCTTTTATTTTTGTTCAAACTACACAATTGCAAAATTGACAGCCCCCAGTTATTATCTCATTTTGATTTTCGTACGCCGATCCATCCCACAAGAATTAATGATTTATTTTCCGTCCTTTTTGTACCGTTTAATTATTTGTTTAATAACCCCTTTTATCGCATGGCTAGACATTATAATTTAATAGCAGCTGAGAATAATTGCCTTGATTTATTTTTCAATAGTTTTTCCGTTTTTAAAAACCACATCATTTCCTATTGTTATAAACGTCCAACCTAGTAAATGGTACTATTATTATCTTTTGTGTATTGATTCAATTTTTGTTACTAACACTTTTAACTTTGTACATATTTCTATTTTCATTCGTTGTCTGTATTTTCCATGTATCCTATGTACCGTTATTGTATATTGGGCTAACTAGCCTGTAAGTAAATAAATAAATAACTGGACGAAATGAGCACCGCACCCGGACGAAATGAGCCCTCGTCTGAAAAATGTAATTGTGTCGAGAGGACGAAAAGAGGCCCAGATAGATTAGATGGACAAATGCTCGCATCTCAAAAATGCATAACATCAAGTAGCTAATCCCTTAGTAAAAATTCAGATTAGTTGGACGTACAGATAAGTGTCCGGGCTCATTTCCGGGGCTATCCTGTTTTTGGGGCTCATTTCGGAAACTCTCTGACTCAAACGTAGCTACGCCACTAATTGTCTCAAATCATTACAACTAAAAACTCACTTGTGACCCATTTCATGCGCCAAAACGTATACAGAAGTGAATCCTGCAGAGGGGTACGGCTTTCCCAATATATTGGTAACACCAAACTCTGCAATGACGCATGCGTATTTCGCCTGACACACACCTCCAACTGTCGCCAAACCTGCATATTTGAGAGAAAATATTTATTTATGGTTGAACCTGTTATATTACGAAAAAGCATGAAACTTGATAATAAGACAGTAAACTTTACTGACCCATCGTGACTCCACTTTTCTTGCCATTCTCCACGGCGTAAAAGTCAAGGCTGTAAAGAATTAACAGTGTAAATGTAAACGCTGACTACACAAATTTGGCAGAATTCCAAGTTAATAAACATTTTTACATGAAGCATTTTATGGGAAGCTTGCGAATGATCTATTATGAGTGCAGAACTTTCAAAGCCGTGGGGGTGTTTCGTATTCGAAGCCAATACTTTCTATTCTTGTATTTTAAACAATTCCTGCGTAAGAGTTTTGGGGTTTTAAGATATTAAAAATCTTTCTTTTCCGTTTCATGCTATTTGTAGACGATTGGTAGCATTTTCTCAAATTTTCTCTGTCTGTCTGTCTGTCCGTTTGTTTGTCCGCGTTTCACGGTTACAGGGGTCATTGGATAACTGATATGAGTGAGGGGAAATGTCAGTATCAGTCCAACTTAAATTATAGGCTATTTGAAGTTTTAAAATTTGAGACAGAGGGAGTGTTTTAGGGGAGGGGAGAGTGTGAAATTGGTTATCATGGACACCATTGAACGAACTGGGGATCTGGTTGGGCGAATATGTTTGGATTATTCTAACTTAAATCACAGGCTAATTGATTTTTAAAATCTGCCCCATAGGGGGTGTTTTAGGGGTGAATTGGGGAGGGCGGAGGGGTATCTTTGTAATTACTGAATTAACTGGGGCTTTGATTGTAGAATACGTTTGGATTACTCTAATTAAAGTCATAGACTACTTTTTTCAAAATTTTCAAATCTGGTCCTCAATGGAGGGGAGGGGTGGGGGATTAAAAGCGTTCCGAAAGTCACTGAACCAACTGAGGCTTTGAGTTTCTGATTTGTCGAATATGTTTGGAGTATTCTAACATAAATCACAGGCTACTTGAAATTTTCAAATCTGAACCATAACGTATCATGAACATCACTGAATAAACTGAGGACCTGATTGATTAAATATGTTTGGATAACACACAAAGGGGTGTTTTTGGGAGAGGGGGTTAGGAAAGTGGTATTTTTGACATCACTGTGACAAACTGGGGATCTGATTAGGCGAATTTGTTTAGATTACGTCAACCTCAATCACAGGCTATTAAAAAATTTTTTAGCCTCAACCATAGACAGGAGTTTGTGGTAAGGAAAAAAAGGGAGGAGGGAAGGGGGTGGTTGAATGGAATAATTTGGTCATTACCGAACGAAATGGATTAGTCTGAACATTCTTTTGGGTAACCCATCAAGAACATTTTTAACCTGAAATATGGGGGTGTTTGTGGAGAGGGAGTGGGAGTTGATCTCAGTAGTTTGGTCCTAATAGGTAATTTATAAGTAAGTACTTTCAAGTAAGGACTGTTTTGAATAAGATCCATAAGGGTGTCCCAAAATGTGATGGGTGTGGGGGGCTTGCGTCTATTCAAGTCAACCTGTGCAACGCACGGGTGAACCAGCTAGTTAGATATATGAGTGATATAGATCGCAGTGAATTGTTTACAGTGGAATCCCGTTAGTCTGGACATGCATTTATCTGAAACTTTCGTAATCCGGAGGGTCGATGAAGAACGATGGATACTAGATGGGCAATCGTACTGCATCCTTGATTTTCCGATCTAATGTAGTGTTTCTAATACATTACATCCAATAAAAAACTATAATACAGATACAAATGGACACAAACAGATGATAATAAGTTTGGAACTCACTTATTACAATTCATAATATATTCTTAGGTCAATGATGAAGAAACAAAAATATTAGAAATATAAAATTGAGAAAAGAAAATTTCAAGTTTATGAAATCTGAAGTACTAGGTATGTAAACAGCTGTCAACGGAAATGTAACCAACGCTAGTAGTCATCTTACCCGGAAACGTAAAGTCCCATGTCCCAATGTTTTGGGTCTTTGTCGTCTGCTGGATTGTGTTTTTCATTATAGACGCAGAAGGAGTCCAGCAAGTTGCTCCTTTCACCGGCGTAGTGAGGTAAATCAGACGGCTGGGTTTTGAAAATTTCCAAGTGGGTGAGCATCAGATCTATTTTGGTTCCTGCACTAGGGTGGTGGTACAGAGCTTGAACCTGCAAAACGATGAGAGACGTCAACATGAACACGTTGAAGAGACGAAAGCTACAGTAGGAGCTTCACCCACAGCATCGAAACTGTTCTACAGAGCTTCTCAGCAGCTCCGAACCTGATATGAATGGTTGGTATTCTTGAGCTTGCCGCGTGAGATTTAGCACGGTAAGATTGCGTTCATGACAGATATAAGGAATGGCTTGCGTGAAGTTCAGAGCACTTCTCGGAGCGTACATCAATAAGAAACATTATCACGAGATGAAAGGGAATATAGCGCCTAACGAAGGCGGTTTCCCTTAGGGAGGGTTATTTATAAATCCGAAGTCCGAACAAGTAATACACCAATAGCACCCATGCACGATACATTTCCAGAGAGAAAACGCCATTTCCCTCCCACAGGCTTACACTACCCAGAATAACAATACGGAATCGTATTAGAAGAGTTTCAGTAGAAGCATGATCGTATTTTCGTAGATTATCGTATTATACCTATTATGTTACAGCATTTTGAAATTTGAGCTATTTGCGTGCAAAGAAATAGTTGATTGCCAATTTCATGAAAACAAAGTACGTTCTAAATAATATTCTGCGATTCAAAAAAAAATTTGTAAAATTTTTGCTTTTTTAGGCAGATTTAGCGAACTGTCTGTGTATGTACTTAAACTTCATTAAAATTTCCTGTACAATCAATAAAAATTTCCAAAAAAGCGAAAATTTCAAAAGCACTTTTTTAATAGCAGATTACTATTAGATCATGTTTTTGCCATAAAACATTCAACATTAACATTTTCTTTGCACTCAAAAAGCTTTTTTTTTTTTTTCAACCATTTACTGTATATATATATCCATGAACCTAGTAAGTCCTTTGAAACGGCTTTTCATTTGAAAAAATTTTCGAAGAAGTAACTAGGTAGTAGTAACTAAATTTTTTTGACAACCCATTGCTATTGCTCCTTTTTCCCGAAACGCCGCTAAAATTGAACTAGAACATTTAAAAATATTGGAAGGTATCTTAAAATACACGTTCCCCTACCCCATTAATATAAGCCAGTAGCATGTTCTTCAGTTTCACATCATCGTTTTTGAAAAAAGGAGAGAAAAGTTTGTATGCCGCTTCATCGAAGAATAAACCCAACTCCACCATCGGACGACCGCCTCCCTTTCTCTTCTCCAGAGATCTTCCCTTGAGTGCTGAACTGATTTGGCGCTCAATAGCAGCGGGAACGTTTCCTGTGACATACAAAAACAACGATTTACACTTTAGTAAGAGTCCAATATGAAAGATACAATTTTATTGTAAGTAAATAGGGCAAAAAAAAAAACTATTGGTTCTATTGCTATAAGAGGTACCTACCGTCGGAGAAGGTGACTTTGCACTACCATTGCGCTCCAGATTGATCTACAGTTTTTGTACATTTTTTTAATATCACTCCTCACTGACAATTTCTATCTCAACCTACATACCCTGGAATTAAGTTTCTCAATTCCAACCTTAAAATTAAATTCAGTCCAACCCTAAAACCCTCCGGAACTCATCAACGTTTTACTAATCTCTCCTTGTCGAATAGGGTGAGTTTGTCACAGCACGTGGGATTCGAAAAAAAGTGTCTTGTTTTCGATAATAGTAGCGATCCCACAGCGTCGACTTGTTTTTAACACTGGAAAGTGAACGAACAACTTTCGGGCAGCAAAAAATCAATATTTCAATAAAAGTTTTATGTTAAATCAAACAAATTGTTTACTACAGAAAGCAGAGGACATGGGACCAACTAGATGGCTCTTGGTACAAATCCAAAATATAAATTACGTTACAGACCTTTCGAAGTTCCTTCCTAAATTGGAATTTTCGGTAATCTGCAACGAACATGAGAGAGACAGTCGTAAATTTAAACTCTTTGTGCCATAACACCATTTGACTATATCCTCTTCAGTTTTTGAAGAAAATTATGACAAAAATTACAGCAATAACTTTTTTAACTTGAAATCACTGTTAAGAAGTTGAAAAGAAAGAAAAAACGTGTCAGGGTGGAAAGTAGTTATGCTTGCATTGTTAAACCTGAACTTTGAGAAAAATGACCACGGTTCCACAAAATTTTTACTTCTGAAGTCAGAAATTCGCTCTTTGTATGTTTTAATAAGCGTAAACGTATATAAAACTAGCTGGTTCACCCATGCGTTACACAGATTGACATGAATATACGCAATCCCCCCCCCCTCCCCCACCCATCACATTATGGGACACCCCTATGGATCTGATTTAAAAAGTTCTTACTTAAAAGTACTTACTTAAAGTACTTACTCATAAATTACCAATTTGGACCAAACTACTGAGATCAACCCCCACTCCCTCTCCACAAACACCCCTCATATTTCAGATTAAAAATTTCATGATAGGTAACCCAAAAGAACGCTCAGACAATCCAATTTCATTCGGCATAACATCAGATCACCAGTTCAGATCGCCTCACCCCTCCCTTTTTTTTCTTAACACAAATACCTCCCTATGGTTGAGGCTAGAAAAAATTTTAATAGCCTGTGATCGAGGTTTTTTAATCTAAACATATTCGACCAATCAGATCCCCAGTTTGTTCAGTGATTTCAAAGATACCCCTTGCCAAATCCCCGCCCCAAAAAACACCACTATGTGTCGGAATTGAAAATTTCTAAGTAGGCAGTGGTTTTTTTGTGTTATCTAAACATATTTTATCAATCAGGTCCTCAGTTTATTCAGTGATGTTCAAGATACACCCATTCCACCCCCACCCTCCCTCAAAATACCCGTTATGGTTCAGATTTGAAAATTTCAAGTAGTTTATGAATCAAGTTAGAGTATTCCAAACATATTTAATCAATCAGGTCCTCAGTTTATTCAGTGATGTCCAAGATACCCCCCTCCCGCCCAACCACCTCCCTCCCATCATCCCCTCCCCTCACCACCATCCTCAAAGAAAACTCCCCCTTTGGTTCAGATTCGAAAATTTTCGAGTAGCCTGTGATTTGAGTTAGTGCAGTTCAAACATATTTTAGCAATCAGGTCCTCCGTTTATTCAGTGATGTCCATGATACCCCCCTCTCCCCCAAAACACCCCCTATGGGTTCGATTTTAAAACTTGAAGTAGTATGCAATTCAAGTTGGAGTAACCCGAACATGTTTCCACAATCACGTCTCGAGTTCATTTACTGATGTCCATGATACCCCATTTCACCCACTCCTCTCCCAATACACACCCTATGGATCAGATTTGGAAAATTTTGAGTAGCTTGAGGTTCAAGTTAGAGTAATTCAAACATATCCCCCACTCAAATCCCCGGTTTGTTCAGTGATAACAAAAATACGGCCCGTAAGATGGCTTACGGCCAGGTACGGGCAGCTTCCGTAAAAAGCTCAAACTCTCTAATGCTTACTATTTTCCAAAACCGTTCACTGATTCTGAACGCTATACACGATTTTTCAACGTAAATTGTCAATTTGCGTATTTTTAAAATAAACCCAGAACTGGAAAGTAACAAACAAAAAGAAGGATCAGGGATTATTGCCAACTCCACAAAATGACTACTTCAAATGAATCCATTCAGTTTCAGCCTTCAGGTCAACACAGAGCTTGCCCAAGTAGCATTCGTTTTTCAAATTACCTCATCGTAACAATTGCTTCTGTCAAAACAAAGTCACCCGCTCTGACGGTATTACATTAGTACTTAGCAATCATGTGGCCTTACTAAGATGCTCAGTCCAATCATCAGGAACTAGAGGCCGCCTCTTCACCAAGTGGTAGAATCCATCTTCTGATTTTTCCTCCTTTACTGGTTCTATTTCCAAGACGTATTTATCTGTCAGTACGAGCCCTCTCTAACAAATATCAAAACAATGTATGGTGTTGCAATGCTATTATTTGATTTGTGAATTGTACACACTTCTATTCAGTTTGGAACAATATTATTTTTTACAAAACTTATTGGTTTTGGGTCTGCTCGGTTAAGAAGACAATGTTATTAATAAATTAATTGTAACTCACAACACTGTCAGGGTCACAGAAGTCAAAAGCAGCAGTACTAAGCTCGTCTGAATGGAGGTAGTTGCAACTGTTGTTCGAACTTGAAGGTATTGGCGTCCGTATATCACCATCCGTCACAAAAGCCTCAAAACTGGGTGAAATTATTTTCTGGTTTGGCTCCAAATTCAGACTAATTTCACTGGACATGGAAAATAAAACGCATGGAAATGCAGAAAATATATTTATTTAGGCAGATATTGCTTGTATTTAAGTCCTTAACACCATTGAAACCAGGCTATAAATTAGGATTTAAGTAGCGGGCACATAGAGACGAAAACAAAATTATTCAGGGACGGCTGAAATGTAAAATGCGAGTGAAAATTTAGCTTGGAAATGGCTTGTTGCAGATCATTTCTGTCATACTGATTTATCTTAGCCCGCCAGGTCTGCTCCATGCCCACGCTGAAAATGACAACTTGGACATTCAGGATTATTGCAGACCCATCAGGCTTGACAGCAATAATATCCCGCCTTTTTCCCCGGTCACACGGCATGTGATATAGTCTCTCCCTTTCGACATCACAACCGCTGGATGACAAATTGCCTGCTACCTTCAACCACATCGTGACGTAGAATGCGGCCACCGTGAGTACGAGGACACTGCTGCACCACATGACACAGATTTTCATTTTTACCCCGACAGGCACGGCAACGAGTGTCCACTGTCCTGCGACTATTCCGTAGCCACCCGGACAGCGTGAAAATGGCAATAGTCGCGGGCCCCAATGCCCTCTGGACCCCATTCTACGCATTGGGAAGAAATGGGGGGTTCAGAGCATTGCCGGAGTTCTTTACCATCTACTGACTCATGCAGTGCAGCCGCGAACTCAGCAGATGAGCTGGGTTTTGGAGCAGTTGCTGTTGCTCGGTCGCAGCACAGCTATTGCTGCCTGACAAATTCCCGGTCAGCAAAAGCGCGTGCAACCTCCCAGCTCGAGTCCCTAAGGGCTGATGATAACGACACACTCACACACACACACAGACATACTTTCTGGATTCCACCTTTAAATGGTCTGAAACGGATTTGTATGTAGTTTTTTTTTTTTTTTTTTCTCGTGCTTGGGTTGTGTCCTACCCCCTTGGATCAATTTCAATAGGTGTTCCTCTTGTTAACGAAGCCTTGTCTAGAAGACATATCTTCAGAGGAACGTCCTAAAAATAGTGGTAAAAATAAATAAATAATAACAATAAACCTTTAAAACATGCGTTCCATCATAGCTTTCGATTAATTCTCTATTTTTCCTGCTTTTCATTTCACCGCATTATCCAAAAATACGGAGGCATTTTTACCTTTTGTATCAAGATTAATAACGACAATTTGGTACTACTTACACTACATGTTTCATTAAATGTACTTACTCTCCGAACGCTTTAAAATTGTATTCAGGATTCGGCTTCCGAATCAGCTTCACTACTTCATAATCATCACCTTTAAAGGGTACCTGCCAATATTAAAGAGATGGCGATTAGAAAGCAAATATTTTGAATATTTTTTCAATCATTTATGACAATGTTACAAAGATCCTTCTTCTGTCAAGACAATAGGTAGAAAATTGTAGTTTTCAGCTTCTTCTCTAGCAATGTAGTGTTGATGTTTATACACGAGAGTCTGTCACGTAAAGGTCAGATGATTCGTCCCAAGCTTCCAAATGAGGATGTAAGATGCAAGCCTAAGTCGTTTTCGCCAAAAATTAGTGGTACTTTCGATAGGGTTGAACATCAGTGCGTCCATTTAGAGATACAGTTAATAATTTCGTGGACATGCCAAAACAACTCTTTCTCATTAAAACAGCGATTAAAAATCGGGGTTTCATGCAAAACCAACTTTGTCCACTCCAACTTCTTTCCTCGTAACCAGTGTGAACACTCCAATGTAGTTCCTACATGAGTAGGTTATGAATCAGATCCTAGTCGTCAGTCTGTGTTGATTGTTTGTCCGCCATAGGATGCACTTGCGAAATACTGTGGAGGGGCGAAGCTAGCGCTTGGGATTCCACGTTCAGATTGTTCGATGTACTGGTGGTATTGTTCAGAGCCTACTATCTGGAAAATTTCCTTCACCTTCCCAGCCATTCTCTGGTTGCCCTACTGGACGAGAACGAAAAAACCGCTGCAAATTATTACACAAAGGTTTGTTATTTCTATATTGTATCCAGAAAAAATCCCAGAAGAACATTGGTCCATAAAACATTACCTATCAAACTGAGTCTATCGAAATATAACTTGACGATGTCACCTACCAGAAGAAAATAAATGAATTAATAAAAAAGAATGAGAAAATGAAAACAAAGAAAAAAAACCAAGAGTGATTAGGAAGAAAGAATTTTAAAAGTTCCACTCATGCAGCATGATCGAATGAGCTAATTTTCGTAAATTATCGTGATATTGTATAATGTTATATTGTTAGGAAATTTGAGCTTTTTGAGTACAAGGATATTGATTACTATTAATTTTAAGGCAAACCGTATTCTAAATATTAATCTCCTACTATAATAGGGGTTTTGAATTTTTAGATTTTTTTCGCTGTTTTTATCAATTTTTTAGCAAATGAATTTTAATGAATTTTACGTATGTGCGTACATTTTTCAGCATAATTTTGTACATAAATTTTTGAATGTTCAATTTTATAGTTAATGAACTTCATTTGATCAATATTGCGACAAAAACAATAAATTTAAAAATTATTAGCGGTTTTAGCCATTTTTAGTAATTTTTTTTAGTACACTTTTTTGAAATTTGACCAATTTAATGTGCTCAAAAAGTACTGGTCAACGAACTCAGCCTTTCGTTAGGAATGCTTGATTTTTTGGCGCAAGACCGGTCTCAATCCTAAGGAGAGTTATCGTGTGAAATGACACACACACACACACACACACACACACACACACACACATATATATATATATATATATATAGATATATATATATATATATATATATATATATATATATATATATATATATATATATAAGGGATGAGTCGATTCCCGATACCGATTCTCGATACCATTGATTCTTAGGCATTGGTATCGGTATTGAGAATCGATCGCCTAAAGCCGATACCGATACCGCCCGGTGATGGGCGTTTTATTACACTACGGTACTATTGCAACCATCTAACAACGAAGATGGTTGTACCGTGCAACGGTTGTGTGAAGTTAGCAGTTGCGAAATATGAATTGTCCAAAACACAACTTACAATTATAACTTTGTTTACAATTAGGCTTGTATTATTTTGTTTGTGACAACAGAAGCATTAGACAAAGCTATGTTTTCCAACTATAAAAGCCTAGAGCCAGTCTTATTCGGAAATACCTTACAGTTACCGACGAAAAACTAAAAAACCAAGTCAGTCTGCTTAACTTGTTTTATTCAGAAAGAAATCAATCCTAGGTAATAAAAGTTGCCTATTAATTGATACTTGATAGATAACAAAAAAATATCAAATTTTGTATTTGCACAAATCAAATTAACTTTAAAATTAAATAAAAATTAAAATTTATATTAAAATATAAATCTGAAATTTAGAATTTGTAATAAGAGTTAATCTGAATTTGAGAGAATAAAAATTTGAATATATTACTAGTTCAAGAGGAATTTTTGTTTTTCACCTACAGGTAAGTTAGGTATTATGCGCCGATGGTATCGGTATCGAGAATCGGGAACCGATTTTTTAGGTATCGGTATCGGTATCGGGAATCGATAAATTTTGGTATCGACTCATCTCTAATATATATATATATGAAAAAGTATTAAACTCTAGGAAGGATTCGTTTAAGAATGCTTCAAAACAGATTTCAATGAAGAAATTTTTCAAAAATTTTGATTTTAAAAATTTCCGATCCATTGCAATAGCTTCATTTTCTACGAAAATTCGCTAAAATGCGTTGTCTCCGCTGGGATAGGAACCGCCACTGGTTGCATTCACGGCCAGCGCACAGTGGTTAACCTTCAAAAATCAGACAAAACTTGGTTTTTTGAAGGTCATTATTAGAGAGAAAAATTGACATATTTCGACTTATACACTACTGAAGTACGAATACCCTGAGTTGCAGGTCAATTGAAGCAATCAGACTATTTTTTTCTCAAGGTTTGTAGCAAAAAGTCGCTAAAATTGTCGTTCTCTTGTACAAACATTTTGCACTATTTCAGTTGGTGATCGAACAATTAATGCGAAAATGAAATCATAATGGCGAATTTTCTTGAGATAACTGTGCCTCTGAAAAAGTGTTTGAGTTCAATGGCTCAAAAAATTTGTTCATCTATTAAAAATAAATGCGTTTCAGGAAAACCCCGTGTTTACGCTGCATAGTTAAACAGTTAAATAAACTTTGTCCGGTCCTTTCATTCTTTCACATTCGTGTTTGGTAGGATCCAAAGAGCGAAAAGGAAACAAAATTAGCTGCAAATCCGATTATCCGGGGCGTTTGTTCAAGTCTCGAACGCCCTTCACAGCTCTACGAAGCCCCTCCCTCTTGACCATTTTATTTATTTTAAATTGATCGTTACCTTTTCTAGTCGCCTAAAAACTGTTACCGAATTGCTATTGCAATGGCCTTGAGATTTTTCGATTCGAAAATCAGAAAATTTTCTCCTTGCCTGTTTTACAGTTGGTCAACATTTTTCTGAGGGGTCAAAATTTGAAAAATATAGAGTAAAAATGTGTTCTTCGGAGGTTTTTAGTGAAAATCATCTTTCTGAACATATTAATATAAGGTACTTTTATGGAATCAGCATAACATTACCTTTAAGAATAGTCCCTCAGAAGAGAAAAATGACATATTTCAAAAATGGCTAAAAATCGGTTTAAATATTCCTTAGATATTTCGCTTAATCAAATATCTCTCTTCCAAACCAATGATCCTATTCAATCGGGGTTACTTGCATTCGATTCTACGGACAAAGTTACACAGAAAGAGGTCATGAAGTCGAACGTAATGAAGGTATGGTGGAAATGCTTGAGTTTTGACCGGGAAATCGAGGTTTGGAACCACTGTGCAGCGTGCGGCCTCAAAATCGACTACTCTAACCACTGAGCTACGATCGCCTGTATGTTCGCAACGCATCATTTCTATACGTTCTCACAGCTGGAAATCCGAAGGTGTTTTTTCTAGCTCTTCTAGATGAAGATACATAACGAATAAAACAGAACACCCCAATAAGTTGAGTAGAACCCGGGAAGTGTGTATCCTAAGTTCTAGGGGGAATGATAGAGTGTCACTCACCAATAATATTAAAAAACGCTGCAAATTATTACATAATGGTTTATTATTTCTGAATCAGATAGCCAGCTATAGTAACCAGCATGCTCTGGGGCTTTCGCCAGTCTCTTTTCTAGTAGCCACCTCTGTTCTCGCGTTACAGGCTGCACTCCCGATGGTGAGCAAATGGATGATCGTACAGCCGCCCGAGTGGTCTCATTCAATCCACGGAGCTAATTTCTATAGGAATCAAACTAAAACCGTAGGTACACTGGATTCCAAAAGCATCTGGGACCTATCCCAGTCGATTCTGCGTCCGAAATTACTTGGGTGACGACACCCCACTTACCTATGGCAGAAATATAAGTAAACAACTATTCATCCAGAGGGTTCAGACTCCAACCTGCCCATGTAATGCAATTTTAATTTAAAAACGATCTCTCACTCCACCCCCCACTCACCCCCCTCACCACCCACCGTGACCCCCTGCCAAGCGTGCCAGGCGTGCGCACGTGCGTAAGTCTAACACTCAAAGCCTCGAAAAAGACACTTTTCAGCCCGTTTTTGGCCCATAGCATCTATGCGAGTAAAGCGATCGGGATGGTTAAACGTTAGGACCAACTAGACCCCAAATGGAGTCTATGTGCGAAAGAACGGTTTTTTAAAGTCAATTCTTAGGCCTTTTATGGCCCGGACGGCGAACGGCGGACGGACATTTCAAATTTGGATTCTACGCACCTTGAAACGTGAAGTGACAAAGTTTGAGGGGGGGTTATAAAAATTTTTTGCTACACGATCACATAGGCTTATTATTGGAAATAATAAACTAAAATCGAGATTTCGAAAACTTTCGAGTAGTGTTTTTGTTTGTTATAGAAATAGATCTCTTCAATGAATCGAATGAGCCCACCCGGATCGCTGTTCATTCATCCGTTTACTTTCCCTAAGGGCTAGAACGTCAATAGGATTAAAGAAAAAATCAGCAACATGAGTGCGGGTCAGAACTGGTGTGAACATAGTTAAAATCTCCTTGTAACCTTCGACAATCAGCTGATACTAATATTATTCCAAAGGAATTTTCACTTTTCGAAATCTAGTTCATTATAACACTTGCCACTTATAGATGGACTAGTGAAGCGTAGAAAGGTGTTTTGTTTTATCTCATTAGTTTTCAGTTGGTGGGTGCCTACGTCTAATCATTACGATCAATAATATGATTATAATAATAATGATAATAATAATAATAAATTATAATAATTACTTGTAGTAGTGTAGTAATTATAGATCAGTAATCTGAGTTGATACAGAAATATTAAATCTTTGTGTAATAATTTGCTGAGTGGTACGTCAAATTCGACTCAAAATCATACATCAGTCGGGGATGGCTCTTTCTTGGCCTTAATTCTGATCAACCCTATGAGATGAAATATTAAAACAGCGAGATAAAAGGATAAAAAGGTTTCCTGTTTTTTGAATTAAGAAGAACCCAGTTTTTTGAGACCACCCGGAGCATTGCACGACCAATAGGGTCACCAGAAGGGTTAAGAAGAACCCAGTTAGATTAATCGAATGAGACCACCCGGAGCATTGTACGATCAATAGGGTCACCAGAAGGGTTCAAGTCGGAAAGGGAAAAACGCCAACTCGAATGTGAATCTCAAATCGACTTTTGCTTGTAAGCGTTGTCTTCTAATTCGGCTCGATCTTATTCAGTTTTCCACTTAGTTGAAACTGACTATAGTCGTGTGATGCCTGACTTACCTACCTATATACAGACCATTGATCTGCGTAGATTATATATCCAATAGGTATTTAAATATTACACCTTTGTGTAATAATTTGCACTCTTAAGAGACTGTAGACTTTAAGAGTCTATACAACGAGTAGTAGGTACATTAAAAGCCTGTACTCGAACAACGTTAAAAATAAGCGTTTAACTAGTTTAGCCACTTTTTTAGAACAAGAATTATGATGTTTGAATTTGTACACAGTACACCATGTTTTCTCCCCTGAGCTGAACTCTGCTTTCTGTGACATTTTCACAATGTTTGGCAGTTTCCAGTTTTTTTTTTTTTTTTTTTTTTTTCTTTCTTTCTTTTTTAATTCCTAATTTTACCATAATTTGGTCATACTTTTTTGAGCATTAATTAGTGAATTTCCGTAGAAAATTAAGCTATTGCAATGGCTCCAAAATTTTTGAAATCAAACTACACGATAACTCTTCTTTGGATTGAGATAACAATACCGTACTTGTGCCAAAAAGCCAAGCT
Source organism: Adelphocoris suturalis (assembly GCA_030762985.1). Taxonomy (NCBI): domain Eukaryota; kingdom Metazoa; phylum Arthropoda; class Insecta; order Hemiptera; family Miridae; genus Adelphocoris; species Adelphocoris suturalis. The sequence goes on from CM061051.1 coordinate 38,338,006, forward strand.
TCCCAAACGAAAGGATGAGGAGTCGTTTAGCCCGCACACCTTGAGCATATTAAATTGGTTACATTTCAAAAAATGTGCTAAAAAAATCACTAAAGGCAAAAACTGCCAAAAATTGTTAAATTTATATTTTTAGCAGAATTTTAGTGAATTAAATTAATCAACAACGAACTAGAACATTAAAAAATTTATGCACAAAATTATGCTGAAAAATCTACTTAAATTACATCAATATTTTCTGAAAAATCGATAAAAACTGCAAAAAAACTAAAGCTCCCAAATAATTTTTGAATTGCAGAATATTATTTAGAAAGAATTTTTTGCCATAAGGTAGTTAACAAGTTCTTTGCACTCAAAGTGCGGAAAATGCAAAACAATGTAACAAAATATAATATGATATTTACGAAAATTAGATCATACGATCATGCTGCATGACTGGAACTTTTTGCATAGGCTTATAGTTATTCCACAAATCGTACGTTGGATAAGTTTATAAGACTATAAACAAATTATTCAGTTCTTCAAACTCATTACTTCCTATGTCACGTTTTAGTTTTTGACGTGCCTTTCTGGGCAATTGGTCATTGCATTCAAAGACCAGATATCGTTATAAATGACAGAAACACGCGCACTCACTCATATGTACATAAAGAGTGTGCGTTGGTAGCTACAAAATGACGATAAAAGTGTTGAAAACCCGAGTTTTCTCTGAGAACAAACTTGCCAAGCATTTTGCACCTTTTTTGTTTTTATTTATTTATTTTTATTTTTTTTTATTCATTTTTCTATTTTTTATTCATTTTGATAGGATAGTTTCTAACCAAACTTAGTAATACAAGGAGAAATCAAATTATACAAAGTAATTATATTTTTGGATAGTGGTATTGGTTTTGACACTTACAAAAGGGGATTCAATTTTTTTTTATAATAAAATGAGACCATTTCTTCTAAACATGCACACAGCCTATTAATAAGAAAGTAAAGATGGCATTTAAAATTGATTGCGGAAATTCATAGAGGGAACGTTCGTTACTCACCAAGAGCTTTATAACGTTATTGCTGAGAGCTTCATTCACCACTAGAAACAAACACAAAACTGTGGAAGTCATTTTCCGCGACACGGCCGGGCGCTGTCGAAAATTGTTCAAATAAGCCCAAACAGGTGGTCGTGCGGTGACAATAGTCGCGGCTTAGAGGCATCGCACATTTTATAGCTCCTCCCACTCGCGCTCAACAGGTGACTAAACCCCGGGGGTCCTTCGCTGAGCGAAGATCGCCCAGAGAGATCGAGCGGTTTTTTGTGTTTTGCCGCTTTCAGAGATAACTCGGGAAATTGGCAAACGGGAGCAAGGATGCTTCAAGGATACCGATTCGCGAGTATGTTGCATTTGCTGAATCAACTTGGAATAATAGTCGCGCCTTATTGGCAAATATACGAACCCTTGACAGAACCAAGGATGGGTTGTCCGTAGTATCTTTATCGAAACCTTGTTAGTCCACAGGGGCCCAGAGCCAATAACATGACTGATTTTACTATTTGTGCAACATTCATACGGAACTGATGTACCTCACCCTCTGAGGTAATAAATTGTTGTCTACCGTCTCAAATCAGCTGGAATGCCTTACAAAGATAATTTAAAAAAAGTCCAGTCATGCAGCATGACCCCATGAGCGAATTTTTGAAGAAATCTTCGACATTTCAGTCGCTATTGATCGTGTAGAGAAATTTTAGTTTATGATTTTGATAGACAAACATGGAATCAAATTATTACAAATAATTAGGAGGTACTCGTACGTACGTACATAAATAGAACTTCTTCATAATTTCATGGCTGATATTTTCTAAGCCACAGTCAGTATTAAAGCTACATCAAGTCCTAAAACAGTTGAGCGTAAAACATTAAAGAGAGCGACCGAGAGAATCGGAGGGCGGAATATTTCACTGAGTAAACTCATCAGTTGTGATTACATTTTTTTTTTTTTTTTTTTTTTTAACAAGCACCTACTATCTACGTTTTAAACAGCATGGTTCTAGGATTGGTTATACAGGGATACTTCCATAAGAGTAGTTCAATCTGAATTTGGACAATATTTCATGCAAATATTACCGATTTTTACAACTAAGTAGCGAACGGCGTTATTTCGATTTTTGACTGATTTTTCAACTTTGAAATTTTTGAAAACTTGATACATATTCTTATAGGAAATTTTACGCTGATTCCGAATATACCACATGTTAGTATGCTGAAAAAATTATTTCGCACAACAAATCGCAAAAAACAGGCTATTTTGAAATTTTGGACAACATTTTTGAAAATTTCAACCCGAAGATGTAATCCGATCATGCTGGCCAACGAACTTGAACTTTCGTTTTGTGTCCTTAACATTTTAAAATTTGTTTGAAGTTTCTAGCACAATTCTACGGACAGTTATCGTCTGGAATGACACATACATACATACATACATACATATATACATATATAGATACATATATATACATATATACATATATGTATCGGGGATGACTACCAATAATTATAAAGTTGGTAGTCATCCCCGATATATACATACATACGTACATACATACATACATAAAAAAATGCGTTAAACTTCAGAATATGATTCAGAATAGCCTGAAACGGATTTCTGCATAAAATTTTTTCAAAAATTCACATTCTCCAAATTTTGAGGCGAGAGCAATAGCTTTATTTTCTTAATAAAATTCGCTAAAAGGGACAGTGTCAACTTTTTCTCCAATGGTTCCTAAACCAGGTGTCCTACGGGAATGTTCATACATACCACAATTGTGGCGCAGTAAAAAACAAACAGATTCGACCCCCAGAACTATACATCATCTCTCATAATAAGAGAGTTACAAGCAATTGAAAACGAACTAATTTTAGATGATTCCTCTCCTCCCCCCGTCACGACTCTTGCCTTTTAAAATCACCTAACGACCTTAACATTCGCCCGATTGCTAAACCTTATTTGATTCAAGGTTAAATAATTACCAGGGCCAAGTCTCACCATAGACCAAGTTTCACATAGACCGTTTTCCCCGTCCTACGTACTGCATTAGACGCCGTTTCTGTGAACCTGCATTAAATATGTAAAATGACAGAAAACTTATCAGTTATGCTGTACGTCACAGTGAAAGAGTCTGAGCTAAAACATGCCTGATACAAACCTTGGAAACTTTTTAACCCTGAGTCAAATGAGCTTGGGCAGACTTCAATCGGAACAATATTAAGGTCGCTAGGTAATTTTAAAGGCGAAAGTCTAAAAGTGGAAAGAAAGCTCAAAATTAGCTGGATTTTCAATTGTTTGTTTTTCCTTTATATTTGAAATTATGTAAAGTTCTTGGGTTCAAATCTCTTTGATTTATCATGCTCTACACCTTTGCTGCGTATAAAAATTGCTGTAGGATGCACAGTTTATTCATTATGATAGAAGCAATTTTTTTAAATGTAAGTTATCTTTGAAAGTCTGCCATTTTGTATTCCAGCTGCTTTGAGATGGCAGTCTTTGAACTTATTACCACACGAGGTGAGGCACATCAGTTTTGTATGATATAAAAATTATAAAATCAATCATGTTTTTTGCCCTGGGCTCCTGGACTATGTGGGCCTGTTTCTCGTTCGAAGTCAGACCCTTTTGACCTTTACTAGTCATTTGATAAGCAAAACAATTAGGTACTCAAATTTGGCCTGTGGGTGAAGAACTTTTTACCTAGGCGTCATTTTATTTAGCACTTATTAAAAAAGTTCCGCTATATTAAATTGTAGGATTTTAGGCAATACTTGGTTCTAAATCAGAAGGTAATTGAGGAACGAAGTGAGTCTCCCACATTGACTCGGCCGGTGCATGTGTGTGTTTCCTTGGACACCCGAAATATGCTGTATAGTTTTTGGTGCCGATCCGACCCGATATGGTGACACTTAATTTCACCTTGTTTAAAATCCCGATAGTTCCACTAAATTAAATTGTAGGATTTTAGGCAATACTTGGTTCTAAATCAGAAGGTAATTGAGGAACGAAGTGAGTCTCCCACATTTACTCGGCCGGTGCATGTGTGTGTTTCCTTAGACACCCGAAATATGCTGTATAGTTTTTGGTGCCGATCCGACCCGATATGGTGACGATATGGACGACGAGCGAAGGTGTGATAAACACCTTGTTTAATATGGATCCCTATAGTTATATGGACGACGAGCGAAGGAGTGATAAACACCTTGTTTAACATGGATCCCTACAGTTATTGAAGTGTTGATTGAGACGACTTTCAGCGCCATCGGTCCGTGCGTTGACGATATAATCGTCAACAATTGTCGATAATATCGGACAATAAATATCAAAAAACGTGTTTTTTATAGTTTTTGGTTCCCGAAACATGGATTTAATGTAATAATACTCAAAAATAAGCACTGTTTGTCCGATTTTTTTTTTTTTTTTTTTTTTTTTTTTCCGCCCAAGGATTTTTGATTTTTTGGGGTGGTTTCCGGTCACTAGGAATCGATTGGCCACTAGACTGGGATAAATCAGGTCAGCTGAGTATCCAGAGCTAATTTCTTTGCTATTCAATCTACGAAGCTAAAATTTGAAACGAATCGTAAAATCTGAAGATCCCCAGAACAGCTGAGTGAGCTCCGGTGTTAATTTCTTTGCTATTCAACCTTGAAGCTAAAATTTGAAATGGAGCGTTCCACGATCCTCCAATGTTAGCCAAGGATGAAGGTGAAAGCAAAAGGGGGTCTGGGACCCCTATAGCAGGGTTAAAGGGCGAAGCCCCTTGCGAGGCGCGCTGATTCATATATTCAGTTGTTTTATTTTTGTGCAGGTTTTCCTTGTCATTAGCAGCAAACACTGTTTGTATGAAACGTTTCCAAGAATGTCGCTATAGTTATTTATCAGTATAAGGTTAACCCCTATAATTTACAGTTAGCCAGAAACGTTTATTTTATTTTTTTGGAACTTTATTGTGATAAATCGCCATCAAGTGTGATACATGATGGTGATTTATCACAATAAAGTTCCAAATTTAAAAAATAATAAACATTTCTGGTTGACTGTAATATATAAGGGTTAACCTTATATTGATAAATAACTAAAGCAAAATCTTATATATGAAAAACATTTATGAAATCTTATGGCAGTTAGTATGGCCGTTCTATCCGGCCGACTTCCTTTTTTTTCTTTTTTTTTTGTAATGAAAGGTATTTATGCAAAGATTTGTTCATCAAGCATCGAAAATCAGATAACACACATTTTTATAGCTTTGTCCTTTGTTATCTCAGGTTCTAATTGAGGTCCATTGTTCGTTTTGGTCTAAGAACACTCAGTGATTCATGTCCTTTCATTTGGTTGAGTTTCAACTTAATTGGTCGAGTTTGAAAGGATTTATGCGCGGAAAACCTATTCCTTGAAATTGCGAAAGTGTGTCATAAAACGTGGTCAGATCAAACAACAAAGGGCGGCTCCCTTGGTTTGATGAGAGGGATTTTCGCGACCTTCTCCACCCGCCTCCTACTTCCAAGTTCCTGTCTTTGCCTGCGCTCCCGCCACCACCTCCAGTCCGTCAGGTCGCAATGTGCGCTCTGTCACAATAAATCTCGCCAAGGAGGTGGGCAGTATGCATCTCGCCAATGGGGTGGGCGGTATAAATCTGCCAAGGAGGTGGGATGTATAAATCTCGCCAAATAGGTGGGTAGTATAAATCCTGCCAATTGGGTGGGCAGTATAAATCTGCCAAGGAGGTGGGCAGTATAAAACTCGCCAAGGAGGTGGGCAGTATACATCTCGCCAATGGGGTGGGTGGTATAAATCTGCCAAGGAGGTGGGATGTATAAATCTCGCCAAATAGGTGGGTAGTATAAATCCTGCCAATGGGGTGGGCAGTATAAATCTGCCAAGGAGGTGGGCAGTATAAATCTGCCAAGGATGCGATCAGTATAAATCTGCCAAGGAGGCGGGCAGTATAAATCTCGCCAAGGAGGTGGAATGTACAAATCTCGCCAAATAGGTGGGTAGTATAAATCCTGCCAATTGGGTGGGCAGTATAAATCTGCCAAGGAGGTGGGCAGTATAAAACTCGCCAAGGAGGTGGGCAGTATACATCTCGCCAATGGGGTGGGTGGTATAAATCTGCCAAGGAGGTGGGCAGTATACATCTCGCAAATGGGGTGGGCGGTTAAATCTGCCAAGGAGGTGGGATGTATAAATTTCGCCAAGGAGGTGGGCAGTATAAATCTTGGCAATGGAGTGGGCAGTATATATTTGCCAAGGAGGTGGGAAGTGTAAATCTGCCAAGGAGGCGGGCAGTATAAATCCCGCCAAGGAGGTGGGCAGTATAAATATCGCAAATGGGGTGGGCGGTATAAATCTGCCAAGGAAGTGGGATGTACAAATCTCGCCAAATAGGTGGGCAATATAAATCCTGCCAATGGGGTGGGCAGTAAAAATCCCGCCAAGGAGGTGGGCAGTATAAATCTGCCAAGGAGGGTGACAGTATAAATCTCGCCAATGGGGTGGGCAGTATAAATCTCGCCAAGGAGGTGGGATGTACAAATCTCGCCAAGGAGGTGGGCAATATAAATCTTGGCAATGGAGTGGGCAGTATATATTTGCCAAGGAGGTGGGAAGTGTAAATCTGCCAAGGAGGTGGGCAGTATAAATCTCGCCAAGGAGGTGGGCAGTATACATCTCGCCAATGGGGTGGGTGGTATAAATCTGCCAAGGAGGTGGGATGTATAAATCTCGCCAAATAGGTGGGTAGCATAAATCCTACCAATGGGGTGAGCAGTATAAATCTGCCAAGGAGGTGGGCAGCATAAATCTGCCAAGGAGGTGGGCAGTATAAATCTCGCCAAGGAGATGGGCAGTATAAAACTCGCCAATGGGGTAGGCAGTATAAATTTATTATAGGTATTATTTAACAGTATTATTAGATACTGATTGGCGTCAGAGCGCAATGGACGGCCTATCAAGCCAAAATGGGTGGCCCATCACGCCTCAATGGCGGGGGTAGGCAGGAAAAGCCTGCAGGGGGTGGCCCCCTAGTTCTTGTTTATAAAAATACTGTGTATTAGGAAGACGGTACATGCACATATGTATTATATATTACATATTATACATATATCGTATATTATATAATAAATGAATTTTTCGATTCACTTAATTAACTTATCAAATAAACGTTTTGTCTTAACCCTTTCGATTCTAAGCCCGTATATATACGTTGTTCCATGAGTGTCTTTGCAGATCTAACCCCGTATATTTACGGGGTCCTCTGAAAGGTCTCACGGATCTATGCCCGTATATTTACGGTTTTCTGTAACTCTCTTGAGGATCTATCCCCGTACATATACGTTTTTCTCAATGCCTCACCTCGGAAGACGTTAAGTAGTAGGTAACAGCGCCCCTCCGGTCACTAAAGAGACTGCACTAAACAAATGAATTCAATCAGGTGAATGAACTGGAGAAATGAATTTTTGATTGAGGATTATTGCCGACATTGCCGTGCGCTCTTGCTTCAACGATCAACGTTCTGAGTTCAAATTTCATATCTGCTTGCGATGTGGCATTGTGTGTTGTCCCGTGTTTTGAAATTTATCATACCTTGTAAAACTTTTAAAATTTATGCTTAGATTTGTTTTAAATATAACCTGAGTAAAGAAAATTTTCAAAATTGTGAAGAAAAGTGAAGAAAGTGGTAGGTTGTTAGGTACTAAAAAAAATTCAGGGATGGAAATTTTTAGGTAGGCAAGTAAATTTTCTCCAACATTTTTCATTTTTATAATACATTATAGATGACATAAAAAATTAAAAAATAAATAACCAACGCAAAAAAGTATTCAGTACAGCAGTGCAGACTGAGCGTCAAAGCATGCAGAACCAATAAATCACACGCGCCTGAGGAGCCTCAGTGTTGGCGAGCTACTCACGCGAGGTTAGGATGCAGAAGCAAAAGGGTTAATCTTGCGAAGCTCGGTCTCCAGGTAGTAAAATTAAATTTAACTGCTAGCTAAGAAATATATTATACTTACCTATATACCTACTAGAGTAGTTTTCTCGCTCGCTAGCGTGGGATGTGTAGTGCAATGGGATATAGCCCATCCCAAGTCCGAACAAAAAAACCCGTTGAAATTCGCTCAGGGTGGGATGAATATAGCATAGCATAGTAAATAAAAGTTACTTCTACTGAGTAATAATTTAGTATTTTCCCCATACTCCAAATAATATTCTCTCGTCTCATGTAATCAGAAACCCGCTACCAAAAACCCATACCCTACTTTCTGAGAACAAAATATGAATCATATTATGAAAGGTAAAGATAAAGTAACAATTCTAGGCGATCGTGTCATATTCGTTCATCACAAAATATTTGTTTCCTCTTAAGGGAAAGGGAACCCTGGTGTTCTTGTTTCTAGCTCGAGTTAACCCTCGACCACGTCCTACTCCAGGCTGTATTGAATAAGTCAAAATGGTATTTTTCTTTTATTCGTTTCTCTGTCTCTCTCTCTCTCTCTCTCTCTTTATTTCTTTTCAAAAATACGAAGAGAATGTGTACATGCCGCCTTCAAAATTTCGTCAGAAGATTAGACATTGTTACCGAGAATATTATTTCCAATGTTACCAAGTGCATCGCTCTGACACATATGATCGACATCCTTTTTTCCTCTGAAGCGACATGATTTCTCTGTTAGCTTCCATATTTTCTTCAAGTGGTGGGCTTCATATTGTTAACAGGCATACAAAACCCTTCACAAAAGGACGGACTTAGGAAAAATAAATTAAGTACGTCTTACATCTACATAAGTAAATAAAATACGTATATTTGCAAATTAATTGGCATAGTCATTCTGTAATCATAATATTAAAGCTATAAATATTTCACGCAGTAAGGTATACCGAATGAAGCACTGCCGTACTGGGGATTATACATTGTTATGTTGTTACATGTATTGGTTCATAAAAGAGTCAATTTTTGAGATGAAGATCGGAATCCCAGTTGCAGACTGGCTTACAATAACAGTTGTCAAAACGGATTGATTTTGAGTTATAAAGGACTATGAGACAACACTTTATGAATGTATTTGAAATATTTTCTGTAATCTGAATCAATCCGGGTTTATTGGTAAGGAACTTCGTTGTTTACACTCAAAGTTGTTATACATCAGCCGTTCATTCGAATGTTTTTGGATACCTACTATTGTTTATACTCTTTCTCCAACCACTTCGCTATCGTATTGAGCTGGATGTTAGATGTTCCCTCGTAAATCGTGCCGATCTTGGCGTCACGGTAAAATTTCTCCTGAGGAAAGTCTTTTGTGAAGCCAACTCCGCCCATCCAGTCGATGCATTTGGCTGTCACGTAATGAGCTGTCTCTGAAATGTTTAACATAATTCTGATATGAAGTTTCACATTTGAGATGTAAGTTGGTACACGAAATGTAGGTTGTTACTAGCACGATCCAAATTTTAGAGGAGAATCCATTGGGTGATTTTATGGACATATCTGTGGTGGATAGAAACATTTAAATCGTCGCATCGTTACAGGGGACACCACAGAATGTTTTGTTCGAAAACACCTCTACAGTTTTGGTGCTATACGATAGTCATTTTGCCGCAAAAACAATTTAACAACATATAGTTCTATAATTTAAGAAAATTCGCTCATTCGATCATGCTGCATGACTGGAACTTTATAAAAACACCTATTGTTTAGTCATTTAGATAGGAACTAAAAACACGCGGGAATCATGAAAGATCGGCCCGGAAATTACCGCAAAACAAAACTGGCGCATGTTAACTGCAAACAGAAAATCTAGTAGAGAAGGTAACAGACTAAGGTTAAGTTGAGAAGAACAATGCAATACATTGAATCGACATGATATGTACTTTCGATCAAGAAAATGGGCTCATACAGGTCCTTGCCTCGTCTTTGGTCGTTTTTAATAACGTGTATGTATGTAACCTTCCTTTATGTGAATGTTAGTTTTTTCAGCTCTTGAAAAATTTTGGTTTTTAACACATGGGGTTTCACAGATTCACTGTCGATATGCACCTCCGGTGCCTAGATAACCTGAGATACACTAGAAACCTTGATAACAAGCCTAGGTAATCTGAGATACACTAGAAACCTTGATAACAATTGGTAGAACATAGAGTATCTTCACGTTCCCACTAATTTCCAAATAAACCGCTTCCCTGTAAAATTGTGCTTTTTGTTACAGATGACCACTTTTCTTCCAAACCACTTGACCAATTTTGCTGGAAAAAAATTCTGTGTGCTTGTCTAATGCTGATGCGTATTTATGGCAATAGATTTTTTTTATTTTTCAATTACAAAAAAATTTTAAAAGTAAATATATACATACAGGGTGTCCCCAAAAACGTCCCCCACCCCCTGCTAAAATCGTTAATAATGGGTCCAAAAAAAAAAATATATATATATATATATATATATATATATATATATATATATATATATATATATACATATATATATAGCATTTCCAAATTGAATTTGCATTTTCCAAATAGGTAGGTTTCTAGATTTTCCAAAAAGTTTTCTACATTCAGATTAGCCAAAAACAGATATTTCTTGCCTAGGTTTATTGTTGTTCTTTAGTGGTGATTTTCGAACAGGCATTGTTCACTCATAAGTTGTGCGTTCAGAACGGATTCATTTTGTAAATCCCACTCATTATTCTTTCCGATTTTGAACTGTTGTTCACGGTCCACCAGGCCACTCAGGCTTCGCATTATTGTATTATATCACATTGCAATATTGATCTGTTCTCCACGCCTTTCCAGAATGCACATCCATCGATTGGCCGCGATAGTAATGTTTTGTCGCCCAGCTTGTTGTTTCATGAATAAAATGCATGCATTATGAATTACGTGATGAAATTAACCGTATTTCTTTTAACATACGACTACATATGTATACTTAATATATGACATCCAAATACAAGAGATCTGAAGAGGTTAGTTATGCCATTAAATTATATCTGTATAATTATGTTACTTCGATAAGATTTTCCGCCAGCGGACTCGACGGAATTACCCTAGAGCAAACTACGAAATCGGCATATTTTGGCCATAAAAGTAATTGAATCTTTTAATCCAGTGCAAATTCCATTACTAAAAATACAATGAAACTTCTATATTCTGGTGACACCATATTTTCATGTGCTCACCATGCAGTAATACGAAATACCTTTAATCAAACTAAACGGAGTGGCTTTGTTTGCCCCTGGGACAAAGCCAATTTCACCATAATCATGACAAGAAAGTGCTAGTATTCCACCTCACAATTTCCTATAATTATGTACAAATCGTGTTCTTACCCGAAGCATAATATTTAGCCATAGATGCCTCCTTGACGAATGGTAAGCCTCTTTCTACGAGGCGAGCTGCATTGTAAACCAAGAGTCTTGAGGCTTCAATCTTGGTGGCTACATCGCTTATTTGATGTTGCAGCCCCTAGAAAACACTGCGGTAAGTACAAAGGTATTCGAGACCAAACGTAAGGAAGATTTTCTTATAATTTTACTCTAGCTTGGCAAAGTACTTATATTATCACTGTCTCACCTGGAAGTTGAATACAGGGTTCCCAAACTGTTTTCTCTCAAGGGTATATGGAATAGTGGCATCAAAACACCCCTGCATGAGCCCAAGCATCTGAGCTCCAATACCTGCAGACAATAAACAACAAAATGATCACCATTCAATCGACAGCGTAGTACATCCTAATTTTTATTAATTATGTTGCTCACCAATTCTGCCTTCATTCAGAAATCCAGCTGCATATTTATATCCGTGGCCATATTCGCCTAAAATATTCTTCTTCGGCACCTAAAGATAGAGAAAAATTGTCAAACGTTCCAGTCATGCGGCATGATATGAGTGAATTTTCGTAAGTTATCTATCGTATTATATTATGTTAAATTGTTTTGAAATTTGACCTTTTTGAGTGCAAAAAAAAAGTTAACTATTACTTTTAAGGCAATTTTCGTTTTTTATATAGTAATCTGCTATTCAAAAAGAGATTTTGGATTTTTTAACTATTTTGCAGTTTTTATCGGTTTCTTAGCATATTATAATGAAATTTAATTATTTTTTAAGCATGATTTTGTACATAAATGTTTTAATGTTCTATTATATGGTTAATATTGAGCAATATTTTGCTTTAAAAAAAATATGAATTTAACAATTTTTAGCCATTTTTTGCTATGTTAGTGATTTTTTCATCACTTTTTTGAAATTTTACCAATTTAATGTCTCAAAAAATGCTTGCCAACGAACTCGACCTATCGTTTGGAAAGCTTGATTTGAAGAACTTGAAGAACGGAATTTTATCTCAATCCTAAGGAGAGTTAACGTCTGGAAGGACACACACACACACACACACACACACACACACACACACACACACACACACACACACACACACACACATATATATATATATATATATATATATATATATATGAAAAAATGTTAAACTCTAGGGTTCGTTTCAGAATGTCTCAAAACGGATTTCAATGAAGACAATTGACGAAAAATTGTATTCTAAAATTTTCGGAGCCATTGCAAATCCCTCTGGAGCTTCAAACTAGTTCTCCCTACCATGTACCAAACATACTTCAATGTAACGGATTTTTTTCTATGGGGCACCATACAAATCGGCATTTCCAACATTATATTAATGCTACTACAGTCCTTCAGTGACTTTGATGAGAGATTGAACGTGTAGGATTCATCTTATCCATCTAATGAGCACTCATGAGAATTTTTGCAAATTATCTACAGCTGTTGTTTGGGAATAGAAAAAAGTGTTTTAACTCATTTTGATTTGTTCATTCCTTGACGTCGTATCTATCTTCAGATTTGATATTTTTTTCTACCAGTTCATTCATCTTGATCATATAATTCGAACTCCAAACATACGAGTAAAACAGCCAGAACCCCATAAAGAACATAGGTATCTTTGTTAATCATAGAAATTTATGGCGTTATTGCGTCGGTATGCTTATTCATCTATGTATCTGGAACATTCCGAAATTCTGGAAAGAGTGAACAACAAAAATACAAACAAAAACGTACAAAATACAATTAACTTACTCTGACGTTTTCCAATGTGAGCATGCAGGTACCAGATGCTTTGATTCCCAACTTGTTTTCGGGTCTTGCCACCGAAAAACCAGGCATATCTCGCTCTACGATGAAACAAGTAATTCCTTTGTATCCCTTAAAAACAATTATCGTATGATTTAAAGGTTTACTCATAGGAAAATATTATCAATTTAAAGTTACATACATTACTTTGCTGATCGTTATCTTCACTGCATATAAGATGCATCAACGTATTCGTCAATCTTCCTCAACTATTGATGTGATTTTGTTTCTGCATCTAAAGTTTTTCCTATTTAACGCACGGAAAAACAGCTGGTAGTTTATATGAAATCCATCCTGGTAGTTAGTAGCGGTAATGATGAAAAGAAGGTACAAAAGGATAGACGTTAAGAAACGGGGCGAAAGAAAAGACAGAATGAATTATTCAGTCCTCATACCGAACGACTAATAGAGAATAGGTTTTGTGAAATCAGTGAAAGCTATCTGACGTGTGTTGACCCTCACCATTTGCATTCCGAGATTTTACAGACGGAAAACAAAACAAAAGTTCCAGTCATGCAACGTGATCAATGAGCGAATTTCCGTAAACTATCGTATCACATTTATGCTAGATGGTCTTGGAACGGATCCTAGAGTTTAAGGCTTTATTAAGGCTTACTGGCATATGTGCAAAGAATGCCCTGCCTTCTACGTAGGGAAAGCGGAGACAGCTCTTAACTTGCAGGTTAATAACCATAGATCATCAGTAGTTATGAAAAAAGAATATAGGTATGCCAGTAAGCCGCCATACCTCGTCGCATGATGCTGCATTTGATGACTGCTATGGTTTGAAGGTAATGAAGAAAATGAGACCCACGGAAAATAAATTAATGCTGCTTCAGTCAGAGGCTCACTCGAATGTTTTGGGCACGAATGATCCTCCAGGGTTGAACTTGAGGCGTTAACTGGGCAACCACGCTTCTCCATGGCAAGATTTTCTCAACAATTTACAAAAATCAAATTTTCTTTTCTCGTAGTTTGAAAAAGGCATAAGCCGAAATATAAAAATTAGTTTCATGTTGTCAATTATTGTTTTTCCTTAAAAATTGTTTGAATATATATATATATATATATATATATATATATATATATATATATATATATATATATATATATATATATATATGTGTATATATATATATATATATATATTTATTTATTTATTTATTTATAGGGTGCATTGCCAGACGACAACTCCCTTAAAATACGGCGTAAAAAATTCGTTCCAACGCAAAAAACACCATCTTGGCAAAAGACAGTTCGAGTTCGTTGGCCAGTCCGATCGCTCCAGAATTTCAGGTTCAAATTTACAATTCAGTGGCCCAAACAATTCTTTTAAAAAATCGGTTTTTTGACAATAAGACATGTGGGGTGTCACAGTCGAAGTATTTTTCAGCGCTGAGTCGACTGCGACCACCCAGATCTCTACAATTCATGATAAGTGAGAAAAATTGATTTCTTGGTAAAAAATGCCCATAATTGACGAAAATTTCGTAGTTTTCGAGTTGTGCACTGACATATGACTTTACGTTAATATAAGAAGGTAGCTTGAACACTTTATACTTGGATATCACCAAATTACAGAGGGAATATTTTTACGATGGTGTAAAAAGTGAGGAAAATCGAGTTTTAGGTGAGAAATGCTCATAATTGACTAAACATTTTGTAGTTTTCTAGTTCGGCTGCGAGTCCTAAAATTTTTTTTGCGATCATCACACGGCTGTCCCCTCAGTTTCATTCAGGACATGGTTGGTCTCAATGTTCAGAATTTTAGTGCCTAATTTATGTTTATCCACCATTTTTCTTTGAAATTTCGCCTTATTAGCCATACTGCATTACTGAGTACTTTTTCATGCTGCAACTTACTTATTAATTAAAAAATATTGAATCCAATGTAATAATTATTGAGCAACACTGTAGTCTGGGATCCTACGTAAATTTGGGCTGTTCATGTGATATTGAACAAGATTGAATGGTTTTATAAATTAAATGTATACCTTGGATGGATCCGCGTTGGCCATAATCAAGAAAATTCCAGCCAAATCGGAATTCGATATCCACATTTTGGACCCGTTCAGAAGATAATCGCCTTTATCTTCTTTGGCTGTGGTCTTGAGTGAAAAGGCATCCGATCCGGATGATGGCTCCGTCAAGGCGAAACTTCCCACCTTAAAATGTGCAGGCAGATGAAGAACTTTTTAATTGATTCTTTTCCACAATTGAAATAAGGATAAATATGTTTATATGTTAGTGCGTATTATTTTCAGCTGATAGTTCAAATCTATTGAAGAGAAAGTTGCACTTACAGTCCCCCATCTAAGAAAACGTTGATTTTACGACCATGAGCTAAGGGTAAGTTAGATCTAAAATTCTGAAAGATCAAGAAGTTGAAGGGCCAAAATATGTTAATATCAAAACTTTGTGTTTATATATATTTGAGACGTTTCTCTGCTCTGAGGAATGTAGTAGTACTAGTAAGTTGTTTATTGTATTAAATCAATGATTATTACAAAGAGTTCAGGTCCACTTACACATTATCATTAGAAAAATATATAATAGCTAAGAAATAAGTCAAATATCTTCTTCCTAATCTAGTTAACAGGGCATTACAGCTTAATGAAGTACATGCAAAATAAACGAGGTCATCGATATGAAATTAATATAAATAATAATAATCCGTTATGAATCCATAACATCCACGCTATACCTGTGGTACTCGTACAATATCCACAACAAGCCTATCCTGTTGTACACTATACAATGCTAATGCTGTACATATCAGACACCTATTCGGTGAGCGCAATTGATCGAAGTGCTAGTGCACTAGTAACAAAATGAAATAAATTTAACATTTTCTCCCTATCATCACCAAAATCGAGCAAATTAGCCAGACGATCCTCATCCTCAACCACTGGGAGCCCACAGATGTATTTCGCAATGAATTGCCTTCGGTACGGTTCTAAGATCGGGCAACGTAGACAAAAATGACAGAGGGTGTCAGCTTCTTTCATATAGCATACATTGCATAAGCTCTCGCTTCTAAACTTATGAGAAGTACCTTTATAATAAACAGTTACGAAAAACTTTGAAAACAGACGCAACTGGCACAACACTCTCTCAATCTGGACATTTTGAATGAGTCCCAAGTACTTCTGCCTACCTGAATAGTAAGCTATCCTCCTATGGAACATATTAAATCTGGCATTGTAAACCAGATTGATGTCCTGGCACCAAAAATGGTTGTAGAGTTTTTCGATTAGTGACGGTAGAATCGATTTCAAATTTCGAGGGTCCTCAGCTGTTAGGATATCGTGGGAGCCAAGGACAGCAAGCATGTTAAAAATGCAGGTATACCAGTTTTTATGATCAGTTGAACTGGTTGAAGAATTATGCATATTCTCCAATACCCTAAAACAAATCTTGGGCCACCTACTCTCATCCATCATAGAAATCCTGACCCAGTAATTAATTGCTCTTTCATAAAAAGCTCTGATGACGTGACCCTGCCTTTTGCGCAAATATCTCTCAAACAGCCAGCAGCCGATTTTGCTTTGGACACTCGGCGCTCCAAATCGGCCCGAAACTTCCCCTACGACGAGAATGAAACTCTCCCAGATACTCAAAATCGAAAACATATTCCAACTCTTCTGAGCCGCCTTTTATACTTCTTGGTGGTCTTATTGTGTCCGAATACTAAAACCTTAGATTTGCTAGTGTTAATGGTAAGTGCGTTGATTCGGCAGTATTCAAGGAAAAAGTCCATTTTCTCCCGGGCATCTGGAACAGAGTCCGCTACAATAGCGACATCGTCCGCAAAAGAAAGCAACATGAGCATATGCCTTTCGACCCTGACACCTGAGCACCCCTTGCTCATCATAAATTCCTCCAAATCAGCCATAAAAATAATAAACAATAACGGACTTATCGAATCACCCTGCAAAACACCCATAGTAATATCCTGCTCGAAAAATTCGCAAGTCTCCCGCTTCGATAAGCTCTGAGGAATGTCCTTATGATTTTTATGTGGGACGGACGATGACAATATATTATAAGGGGAAAACGTCATTCACACCCGTTTCAAAACTAAATCCGTGAAAAATATGATTATATTAGTGTATATTTGCACGTGCACCCCCCCCCCCCCTTCTTTTCTCAGCTCACAATCGTCAGGCAATTTCTTCCAGTGGAATGAAACTGTTTAATTTTGCACTACAAAGCCAAATTTCCTACAAAATATGCGTGTCTAAAATGTAAAGAGGGGTCTAGTGAAATCCTTTGAAAAATCCTTAATTATCGTTAGTTTAATATCTCTCTGATGTCAATTTTAAATCTCTGAACTCTCTAATTCGTACGATTGTATTTTCATTTTGAGTCCAAGACCCCCGTATATACAACACATGAAGAGAATTTTGAAAAATGTGTTCCACTTTGGATACAGTCGAACTACAACAAATCCATTAGACGATTGTGAAAATGTTCAGTACATTTTATGTTGGTATGCATTTTAAGGTTGATCCTAAAGCTCAATAAAATTAACCAAATTTCCTCCTTCCCGTACCTACTAAATTTATCAATTTTCGTATTATTCAGCTAGTTTACTTGTCTAATCCAGTTAGCTAAGTCTTCAATCATCATGTGATATTCAGGTGTTATTCTCACGTTTCGTCTGATAGACTATCTTTATTGAGCCTGTAGAAGAGAAACGGAACCCTCCCGTTAATCAACGAACAAAGTGAGTCTCTGAATCGGGCACACGGCTTTCATCAGCGCGGTGGTATTCGACTCGCCGCATTCTATTGCACTTACTAATGCCGATTCTAAATCGACTCGCCACACGGTAATTTTTGCCTCGTCTCCGCAAGTTCTTAGCCGAACTGTACCTTGTAGGGCTGATAGTCAACTTTACACCACAACATAGATAAGGTGTCCTATAATATGTCCAACTAATCTGTATTTTTACTCAGGGATCCATCCAGACCACCAAACTATACACATCATTCTTACCTACATGTCCAGCTAATCTGTATTTTTACTAAGGGATTGACTACTTGATGTTATGTATTTTTGAGATGCGAGCTTGCGCACCAGATCATTGTGATCTACATGTCCTACCAATGTGAATTTTTACTGAAGAATTGACTAATTGATGCACCTAATGTATTTTTTAGACATATTGCAGGAGGGACCCCCTATTGAAATTGAATAAGGTCGTATAACGAAAAATACCCCTCATTTTTCCCGCATAGGTACAGTGAGTACAGAAATTTTTGGGTTTGATGTGGCGAGTCGATACATATTGACAATTTCATTACGTGTGGCGAGTTGATACATGGGTTCAACTTGGATATGTGGCGAGCCGATCTACGCCCCATCAGCGAGTGTGCGTGCGTTTTCCGCGCTACAGGCCGCAATTTAGTAGCTATCAACTTGAAATTTGGTAGGTAGTCTCTTTCGGCATCCAGAATTAGCTGTATAGATTTTGGTGACGATCCCACGACATCGACAAATCAACCATCTCGTCATATCGAGTTTGGTATCATTTTAAACAGCCTTCGTCAAATAGAATCAACTGAAACCACTAGAAAAACTTTAAAAGTTGTCCTTAACGAGCAAACGACGTCATCATCGTCGTCACTGACGCCAGTCATTGTCAAATCATAAAAATCATCGAGTATCCTCATCCACATCGTATTCAATAGTTTTCGGCACACAGAATCGACTGAAACTACTATAAAAGCTTTAAAAGTTGTCCTTAACGATATTACGACGTCATCGTCGTCCTCACTGGCGTGCGGACCTACTAGTAGTATCAAACAGTACTGTATCAGCTTACTTACTGTATCAGCAGCGAGACGCGTGAGGTACTCCTTCTTCTGCTCGGGAGTCCCCAATTTGATGATTAAGCTGTTGATTAGGGTGTTCTGGAGATCGACTAGAATCCCGATCGAGGGATCAGCTTTACTTAGTTCTTCAACTGTAAGAATAGTCGAGAAGAAAGAAGCTCCTGTACCGCCGTATTCTGGATCTACCTCTATGCCCATCAACTGAAAAATAACCAAACACCTTATTAGCACCCAAGTAGAATTTGGGGCCAATTCCAAAACTGGAGTAGAAAATTGAAAATTCGTTTTAATATGAATTCATTTTTGAATAGATCAAAAATGCAGGTTAGACTATGGCTAAGAAGCTTATAACGAATGGTGATTCTTTTTGCTATCAGTTCGTTAGACGAACCTCAATATCTTCTTATCGAAGGTTTTTAAAATACTATCCTGGGAATTTGAATATTGAATTCGTGATTAAACAGCCTATATTGAACGCTCTGACTTCACAGAGGAATAATTGAAAAATCGATTGAATCAATGAATTAAAACCCATGGAATTGAAATAAGCGTTATTACATCTTTAGTTTTTCTTCACTTTGTTGGGAGAACTGAAGAGGTCGGATCTTTCTGATTTGAGCCGACTGCCACGTTGCGTTGTCTAGCAGTAACTGGTTTGGTAGGTACTAAGTGTATAAGACTACCCTAATTACTCATATTATTATATTTTATATATTTTAAGATATAGTTACTACTTCATTAAATGTTATTAAATACTATGCAGTTACTAGATGCAAGTAAGTTCATGTAGTTCTAATAATTAAAAAATAAAACGTACTCCATTCTCAAAAAGTTCTTTAACAATCTCGGGGCGAAACTTTTGTTCCTCGTCCATCTGTTTGACTAATGGTAAAATCCTTTCTGAGGCGAATCTAGAAACTGCAGGAAGAAAAGGCATCATAAACTACTTGAGGCAATAACTTCGACCAATTGTCGAAGATTGACGAAAACGTTATATCAATGTTCTATCATTTAACAAAGACCGAAGAGAGATGTAGGCCCAGGTAGATGTACAAAAGAAGTCAAGTCCGAACCTTAAAATATTATGATAAGTACAATTAATATGACTGTCTTTACCCATGTCTTTCAGCATCATTTCATCATCAGTGAGTGCCGTTACTGGAGGTAATCCGCTTTTCGGCATTGCGCTTGCCGCTGTGGACAACAACCTTGCTTCATTTTTTGCGTTTTCGATCTGTTTGCAAAGTTGTCTCCACGTTCCACTTCTCAAAGCCTGCAACATCGACAGTGAGGAATTGTTGCTGTAGTGCAATGAACAACTGGTTATGGTCACACCTGGTTACTGGTGTGGGAACATTGGATGCATCCCTTCTAAATTGACAAGTCAACAATAGCAATTATGAAAATAACAAAACAATACATGGATAGCAGAAAGATAAATTAGAATTAGATAAGCAGAGATCACCTACGTTAACAATTGCTATTGCTCAGTTTCTATAAGTTTATCTTTTATGTGTAGCACAAGTCATTGAATGTACCTAGCAGGAGCGTGAAAATATCTAGTTCGACACTTCACACTACTTTACCAACACACACTACAATACATGTATAATCAAATTCCAAGAGTGGAGTAGGCTTTTGTTTTGTGAATATTATTTCATGTGTTATTGAGAATTATACCAATACATTAGCGTTTCCAGCTGTCATAGATTAACTATGGTCCTGGGGTACTAGTTATCATTTTTACTCTCCCAAAAAGTAACTCATGTAGATAAGCTTCGTAACATTAGTAGATGTCGTTTGGGAGAAAAATCACGTTCCCACAACTTCCCTTAGCCTTTCGAAAAGTTGAGAAAGTAAAACTATATACGAGAACAATTCTTTTTTTTTTTTTTTTTTTCTTTACTCTATTTGCCCGACTACGTTTCTATGGTGGGAAAGTTTAGTAAAATTTCAGCTGTCTCAATTTTGGTCCCATCTTGGTGACAATATGGTCTCTCATACCGAAAAGTATAGTCCATTTGTTGCACGAGTGTTTTATTTACATTCTTGTAATAAATATTGAAACTCTTATGATTTTCAGTAGGCTGAGACCAACGGAGTATAATGGTAGGGCTCCCTCGGAACTGCTCACAGGTAACTTATACAAATAATTCTTGAACATTAAATTCAAATCTGATGAGAATTGTGATATACATGGGTGCAATACGGATTTATTGTTTGCATGCACATGCAAGCCCCAGATTACCAACCTATTAAATTAGGATCAAATCTTATGCGATACAATTTCAATGGCACATTCTCATGCCCCAACGCAATGTACACTGGATTCAACTTAACCAAATTCAATTTATGGAAGTTTCGTATGATGATTTTGAGAACACGAAGACAAATGAACAGACAGACAAGAAATTTAGTTCCACGATGTGGGTTTTCCTCGAAAAGAACCCCCCATAATCTCCGTTGGCTTCATACTAAATATTATTTTAGAATATTTCCTCTACATTATGTAGTATAGTGGTCATTAATATAGGCGTGTGTGCATGATGCATTACGAGGAAAATGTTCGACTTCCTCAGGATTAAATGATTCACATTGGAAAAGTTTTTCAATTATAATGTTGCTACAAATTCACTGTGCATTTTAAACGAATATTTTAGTGAGAGTAAAAATTTGTGTGATAATCGACAAGAGTACCATTCCACGACTCGTGTTTCTGTCGGAATTGATAATGAACACAATCCTCTTGAAATCACGTAATATACCAAGGAGACATTCATAATATAGGTACCTAGTTTTGGGAATAACCTTATATAGTGTAACCTTACGTAACACGATAATTAAACAAGAATTACGTAATCATTCAAAGGAATATCACGTAATTGTTTTTCCCTGCGATTTCTTTTGTTGGCTGTCGGTTTGTATGATTTTGAAGATACTCATGTCATTAGTTCGAGCTTATCACTGAACAACAACAAAGCTATGATCTCATGATCTGTCAAATAATTATACCTTCCTAAGTACTATTCTTGAACAGTCATACAGCATGATCGTATGAGCGAATTTTCGTATAAATTATGGTATTATATGTTACCATGTTTTGAAATTGGTTGCACTGTATTGAAATTTGATTACAAATAAATAGTTAACTACCAATTTTATTGCAACGAAACTCTTTCTAATTAATATTCTGCATTTCAAAAAAGATTTGAACGTTTTAAGCTCTTTTCGGGAGTTTCTGTAGATTTTTCAGCATATATTAATGAAATTTGAGTAGGTATATATCAGCACAATTTTTTGCATAAACTTTATAATGTTCTAGTTCTTTGTTTATAAACTTTTTGGCTGAAATTCTGCTAAAAAATATAAATGTAACGGTTTTTAGCCGTTTGTAGCCATTTTTTAGTGATTTTTTAGTAGATTTTTAGAAATGTGACAATAAAAGTAATGTACTTAGTAACATGTTAACATTTCAAAAAAAGTCTGCCAAGTTAGGAGTGGCCCCCTAGGATTAAGATAGAAAATTCCGTTCATTCACCAAATAACCAAGCATTCCCAATGAATGATAAGTTCGTTGACAAGAATATTTCGAGCTCAATAAATGATCCAATTTTTTAAAAATGTATGCTAAAAACAACCACTAAAAACGGCTAATAATCGTTAAATTCATATTTTTTCAGCTGAATTATGTCAAAAGAAGTTTATCAGCGATGAACTAGAACTTTTTAAAAAATATGCTGAATAACGTGCATATTTCATAAATATTTGCTGAAAACCCAATAAAAACTGCAAACATGCTAAAAATTCTAAATCTTTTATGAATCCCAGAATATTATTTAGAACAGTTTCTGTGTCATAAAATTGGTAGTTAACAATTTCTTTGCACACAAAGTGCTCAAATTTCATAATGTAACATTATAATCAGATAATTTACGAAAATTCGCTCATACGATCATGCTGCGTGATTGGAACTTTCTAGTTATCAAGTACATTCATTCGAACTGCATGAATTAATCTTGGACATGATAGCTTTGCGTGCATCATCACTGTAAATATCATCATCTACATCACGTTCGATACATGATATACGTGAAAGGAAATCCAATTAAATATCTCCAGGCTTTCAAAAAATTAAAAATAAGAAATAAATAAAATCTCGCAATTAATTCGATAATGCTTTGATTTATTACATTTAATTATAAATATTTCAAGACCACAAATCTAAAAGTCGTTAGTTCTTGACAACAAACTGATCAAATGTGTGGGTCCCAAGTATTAGAATAGATATTATCTTTGCCTTCAACAAACACGAAACGGAGTTTCCATGTTCAGAGCTAAATCTTTTCTCAGTAAAGGGATAATGGTTTTTATCATGGTTAACATAGTTATCTAGAACTAATTCAGAAGAGTTTAGTTGCTTTGCCAGGGTCAAGGCCTAGTATTTATGTTTCGTATCAACAGTGTTGGGCATAATCTTTTCGTCGAATACGAATACGATTGCAGAAAAAGTCCAAGCAATAGCACAATTGTTTTCAGGTCGCCAAGTTGATTAATTTGTACATACGTTTTCAAAACACTGTAGAAAAATCGTCAAAAATCGGTGAAAAACAACTTTTTTGGCAGTTTTTTGTCAAAAGGCCCGTTAGGGATTTTTTATCTGGAAAACTGGCTCCGGATTTGGATTCAGCACCCTCGAAAACCCTCAGGACCAGTACGAGTTTCGTGAGGGCATGACTTTGATTTTTTTGTGGGGCAGTGTAATTCTATATTGGTGATCACTTGACTTGGTGTACACCTTCCCGATTTCAAACTCACAATGATTCGTCCCTGAACCAATCAGGTAAAGCTGCTGTGGTTACGAAACAGTGTTGGGCATATCTTATCGTCGAATACGAATACGATTCGTTGTAATCGCGATACTTATTCGTTGATTCTGAGTTAACTGCGATTATACAGGGTGTGGCAGAGAGGACGGACAGTTTTAAAAAAACGATAAAATAGTTAATTTTTACTCAAAAACAAATATATTGATGCAATCAGGTTCGCAAGGAAATAGCATTTGAGACAGTGAAGTGTGAAAAATCACATCAGGCATGTGGTGGCCGAAATTATTGATGCTGTGCTGGAGGCATTCTTGGGCCTTCTCTCCAACGTAGCTCTCTCAACTTGGGCGACTTCCACGCGAATTGTGTCCTTCAATTCGTCCAGAGTTCAGGGCTTGTTCTCGTATACTCTAGCCTTGAGGTGTCCCCATAAGAAAAAATCGCATATGGATAAATCTGGGGACCGAGGAGGCCAGTGAACATCGCCAAACCTGGAAATAAGGCGACCAGGGAAGAGATGGCGAATAACGTCCATTGATGCTCTGGCTGTGTGGGCTGTCGCCCCATCCTGCTGGAACCACGCACGTCGGGTTGGATCAAGTCGCCGTCGTAATTCAGGGAAAAAGAAGTTGGAGATCATTTCGACGTAGGGTTATGTTGGAGAGAGTCTACACGAACTTCCAAGAACGCCTCCAGCACTGCATCAACAATTTCGGCCACCACATGCCTGATGTGATTTTTTGCACTTGACTGTCTCAAATGCTATTCCCTTGTGAACCTGATTGCATCAATAAATTCGTTTTTGAGTGAAAATTAACTATTTTATGATTTTTTTAAAACCATCCGTCCTCTCTGCCACACCCTGTATTAGACGTCGACGTGAAAAACGGTCTTCGGATTAGGACTCAGCACCCTCGAAAACCCCCTGGACCAGTACCAGTTTCGTGAGGGTATGACTTTGATTTTTTGTTTTCATCAGTAATGATACAAGAGCAACAAGTTTATAACAATAAATATTCAGATTTTTTTATTATTCCAAAAGTACTTGGAGCGATTCATTTTGCTTCCTCACTACCGAAGGTAGGGAAGCTTTGTGTTCGTGATTGAAGTCGAAACAATGTTTTTCCTAAAGAATCAAAATTTCCACTTGATTTCTGTCTGTCTGTCCGTCTGCGGTAAATCCTTGTCACGCCCAAAACTGTACCAAGTTTCAGTGTGATTACGATGAAATTTCAGGAATTGTGCGGGTTAGCTCCTAGACGGTCCCCAATAATTTTCAATGCCGTCGAATCAAATGTAGCCTGTGCGCATGCGCAAACGTGAATTTCTCATAACGTCGATTTCTCAACACCTATTGGTCCGATGTCATTCAAACTCAGTAAGTAATTGGGTCTATGTTCTAAAAAGATGCCCTACGAATTATATTGCGATTGGTAGAGTAATACCATTGCGCATGCGCGAAACTAACATCGATTGGTACTGGCAAAACTCCGAGTCTAATGGAACAATTTTGATGAAATTCTCAGGGATTGTGCGGGATAGCTTGGAGACGGACCTCTATAACTTTCATTGCCGTCGCATTACTCTGTGTGCATGCGCAAACAACAACTTACTGCACCGTCGATTTATTATAATCTATTATTCCAATTTCGTTCAAATGCGGGGAGTAAATGAGTATATGTTCCAGGAATATTCCCTATGAATTATACTGCGATTGGTGGATTAATAATATAGCGCATCATGCGCAAAACTAAAATTGATCGACACAGACAAAACTCCGAGACTAATGGACCGATAGTAGTCTGTGCGCATGCGCAATCATTATATTCTCATAACGTCGTCTTATCAGTCATTTCGATTCGTACTTTGTTCTTCAACTAATTCTATACGTCACTGTTGCAATATGTGAGGAAATTTTACTGCCCGCCCAACTTGGCAGGC
Source organism: Adelphocoris suturalis (assembly GCA_030762985.1). Lineage (NCBI taxonomy): Eukaryota > Metazoa > Arthropoda > Insecta > Hemiptera > Miridae > Adelphocoris > Adelphocoris suturalis. Next base: position 38,363,789 of record CM061051.1, read on the forward strand.
TTTTTTTTCTTTTTTTCTTAATAATTCAATGGTTTTTTGCAATATGTTGATAGAGAGTAGTACGATTCGAAAATTTTCAACTATACACTTATTGAAGGTTGTCTTCCTATGAAGACTGTTTCTATTGCTATTAAGCCCACAAATTATCAAAAACATGATCTATCCATTAGAATACCATTATTATTTGTCGTTGAAATTATGTTAGTTGAGCGATGGTTCTTCAACTTTTTTCAAATGGAAGAAGATTCCATCCTAAGAATTTTGGCATCAACCTCACTCTCCTACAATGTGTAGTTTTCTTTTTATGATTTTTCAAAGTTTCGCACACAGGTGACGCCAAAGCACCCCTCCTGGCGAGACATAATACGACAAGGAGAAAATGAAAATGGAGTAGTTGCTCCTTCAAAGGGCAGAGGCGATTAACCTGTTACAACCAAAGGATTTTTTGAAGGCCGAAGTGCCTAGGAATTATCCCAAGGTGTAGCATTTGCAAGAATCGAGAAGGCGAAACTACCCCTATCCGTCACACTCCCGGGGCTTTCAAAAAGCAAGGGGGTTGGGTGGTTCGGGGAGGAGGGGGGGGGGAGTGGATGGTGGCTCCGAAGAGGCAGGGTTGGGGTAAATGTTTAATTTTTAAAGGGTAACAGTTTAAATATATATTTCCCATTATGCCTATGGTTGTGGGGGGATTTATTTATTTCATTTATTTATTTTAATCATACAAATGCATTTTATAAATATGGTACAAATTGAACAACTTAAGCTACTCACTTTCGATTTCTTTCCCAACGATAGGCTTGGCCCGTGTTGTTGGGGAAGGTCTTGGTGATTCGCTCATGTCTTACAATCTATCTACTCTATGATACAAACGGTACTTAAAAATATAATGTTATGCGTATAATGTTCTTATAACTTATATATAAGGATGGGGGATGCGTGGTTCAAAACCAAGCTCTGTTAACATATATATAGCAAGGAGGTGATGGAAATGGAGTAGATACCCCTTCAAAGAGTGGAAGCGATTAACCTTCTACACCCAGAGGGTTATTTGGAGGATGATGTGCCCAGGAACTATCCCAAGGTGTGGCATTTACAAAAATCGAGAAGGAGGAACCACCCATATCCATCACAGACCCCCCCTCCCCAGTAAAACGTCACCGGTGCCGAAAATTTTGAAAAATCATAGAAAGAAAACTACTAATTGTAGGAGAGCGTGGATGGTGTCAAATTTCTAAGAATTCGATCTATTTCTATTTAAAAATATAACTAATACATGGGTAACGCTCATGAAGCTGGTTGTATGACGGTTTGGCTCCGAACTTTAATTTTGTAACTCCTTTCGCTTCAAAGTCCTACAAAATCATTCAATGAGTACCCGTAATTTGTATTTGTGCCGCGTAATGGAACATTCAAGTTAAATTCGCTCTCGAAACCTTTTGATGCAAATCTTAATTAAAGAAAAAATGAGCCCGATAACCTATATAATTGTATCAAGGTCATTTTCTCAGCAATCGGAATCGTTTCGTAATATCATCTTGATAAGGATTCTCGGTTGTTTTGGGTCAATGCAAAAAGGGGGGCCCGGCAGATAAGGAATTCGTCGGATCGCCGCGATCGGACGCACACTTCGATACTATCAACTGTAAATCAAAAAAGAAAAGGTTTATTACAGTCATTCAATGAGATATTCCCAGAATAATCACGTTTAAACCGAAGGCCTTTTGATGTAGTTTAAGAGTTTCCACCCACAGACATATTTTTTATGAATTTGAATGAATTTAATAGGTATCGTTTGAACCCTTCCTAACCCATACGATCAGGTCAAAATATATAGTTCATATCGTACACCGCGCGGTAGAATCACTTCTCAAATCTATTGTCCATGCCCTCAGCCTATAAGAAGAAAAAGTTGGGTGTGGCTCGTAACTTCCACGTTCACGTATCATGAATTAAAAAAAAGAGTGATAAACCAACGAAAAGCGACCAACCAACGATAATGATCTTGAAAAATTCCATATAACGTCATAATTGGTCTATAAACAAACGAAAAAATTACACTCAATTTAATATACGTCTGCACATGCGCAGAATGAACTGATGAGTTGAGAACAATGAAATAGGTACGGGACCATCCACAACCTAACCTGCACATTCCCTCACAATTTCATCAAAATCGGATGAAAACTGTAAAAAATAGGATTGTTACAAGGATTAACATCGGGGCATGCGCAATAGCTATTAATGATACAATCATGTTGAAATTGATATGGGTTGATAAAATCGTCATCCTCCAACCAATCAATGTGAAAATGTGAGGACTTCGCTATCTGCCTAGACACTTCGTGAAGTGCGTCGTTCCGCAATGTGCCTGCGACATATCCATAATTGCGCATTGCAAACTTGTGCAATTGATTCAAAATACGTTTTCTGAATATGCGCATGAGAAAAGTGAAGTATTGATATTTGAATGATGAAATCGATAGACGATCATCAACTTTTTAATCCATATATTACCTGACTGAAATTGCGTCAAAATTTAAGATTTCAACGTAATGTTTCAAATGTTTATTTAGATTTCACATTCGCGCATGCACAGAAACTACCGATGATACAATGAGCTAGATATATAATATATATATAAGCTAGATCAAACGGCTACGACGAGAGAAAATGATGTTTTATGGAATTTAAGTTTGCCCATACGCAGAGTAAAATATTGATTTCGGAACAATGACACTGATAGGGGATCATCGAAAGCCTAATCCGCACACTCCCTAAAAATTGCATCGAAATCGGATGAAATTTGTGAAATTAAGCTTGTTACAAAACGCTTTGCGGATACACGATAGACACACTTTTTTCACACAGTTTTTCTCTTTTTTCAGAAAGAGTAAGTACTGCTTCCACGATGTACAACTCGAGTAACTCCGTGGCATTTTTTCCGCACTTCACTGCCAGCCATGACTCGGTGGCCTTGATGTTATGCGTCGCCATTCCTTTAGCTCTGATACACAAACTCACAAACAGACACGAAACTAAAGTTGTTCAGAATGGTCTAAAACGTAAAAAAACGGACGTAGAAATTTTGATTTTGGAGAAAAAAAATTGTTCACCAATTTTCACCGCGAAAGTGAAAACAATGATTCCGCTACGTATAGGTAGACTCGGAAGTAATTATACTCCCTGAGATTACTAATTATGGACAGTTGCTTAACGGAAGAGAAAGCATTGCGTCAATATCAATAATGACATCATTAGTGAGTTGCCACAACGGGGTTAGTATCAAGCGGTGAAATTGAAAGCTATCGACTGGGCTGTCATTGAGCCTGAACTTGTCCCAGTACAGATTTCAGGGTCGTTCATGATGTAGACAAGTGAACTTTGTTGCCAAGCTATGATGGTGTCCTTATCTCGCCATCATCCGAAGACCTGACGTCAAACCTGACAATATATAGATAATGGAAATCGATAATACCCTTTAATTTATCAAACTGTTATGAACACCCTGTTCTATATTGGCCGGACGATTATCTACAAACTGTTGTTTCTATTCAATTGAAAAGTTATCAACGGATAAATTCGTGTGGTCACGATGAGACGACAGATTGAGCCTGCGTTAGGGGAAATCGATGGTATACCGAATGCTTGGTGTGCTGCATAATCTATCATTAATATAACTCTTCAACCTACATCGAAAATAGTGGCATAAATATACGATCTGATTGATGACATTTGTGGAACTGTCCCACATCCCCCGACACACCTTTCTTAGTGCGAAGGCAGACATATACGCAGAAGAGAACAGAGAATGTCGCACATAATGAAAAATAAATATGTTGTTCAGTAATGCATGCAAAATAGTGACGTCCCTTTCAGTGAAGGACAAGTTCTTTCTCCACGAAATTGAAAATAATGCTTTCGATACCTTGAATGGACTGTGAAGCAGCCATGCATACACTTAAAGCATATTATTGTTTATTCATTTTATTTATTGGTTTTCTCGTGTCAACCCTTTCTCCAACTCACAATCCTTCCCAAATCGTGTCAGTTTGAAAAAACGGTGACCTAGTGACTAAGTGCACAATAAAATGTATTTCTAGTCGATCAGAAAAACAGTCATGTAAACCTGTCAACGAATTTTGGGGACTACGGCGCATCATCCATTCCCGCTCCACCATGAAATTCGGAAATCCAGCAGCGTTGAAAAAAACAAAAATTATGATTAACAAAAAATAAATAAATAAAATAAAATAATAATAATAAAATAACCTGCAAACTCTTAAAAAACTTTTTTGGAGCAATAGCTTTGAGAGAGAGAGAGAGAGAGAGAGAGAGAGAGAGAGAGAGAGAGAGAGAGAGAGAGAGAGAGAGAGAGAGAGAGAGAGAGAGAGAGAGAGAGAGAGAGAGAGAGAGAGAGAGAGAGAGAGAGAGAGAGAGAGAGAAGAGAGAGAGAGAGAGAGAGAGAGAGAGAGAAGAGAGAGGAGAGAGAAGAGAGAGAGAGAGAGAGAGAGAGGAGAGAGAGAGAGAGAGAGAGAGAGAGAGAGAGAGAGAGAGAGAGAGTGAAAGCGTTCATTAATAGAAAGCAGAGCATACAAGTACCTATACAAATAATTATTAATACAATTAGATACAATAGTTAAATGATAAAATAGTTTTTCTCTTTCAAGGTAAATATAATTATTATTATCTTTAAGTATATACATGTATTAGCAATTATAATAGGCTTTCAACGCTTATACTGTTGATCCAATAGGATCGTCACAGGGAATTGATAACTTGAATCATTACTTCGAACGAGTAAGTAAATTAGCCTCCGTTAAAACTATAAAGAATAAAAGACTCCATTGCCAAAAAGAACTACATTTAGTTGTCTGTAAAATTAAATATATCTACCAAGAACAGACGGTAACCTCCAGCACGTCGCAGATATTTCTCCAATCCTAATAAACCCTTATTCATATTCAATATGGACACTAACTGTTCCATCGTCAGCCTAGGCTCACCAAGACAAGCAACCCGAAACTCACCCAACACTGGGCAGACTGCTAGAAAGTGAAAGGTGGTCTCCAATTCACCCAAGTTGCTATGTGAACATTTATTTGCCATGCCCTCTCTCCACCAACAAACCCACGCTAGACAAGTATTTCCTTCCTCCCTCCACTGACCGGTCCAATCGCGAGTATAACCCATGATGCTGCGAGCTCTGAACCGCCCGTCCCACGTCCATCCACCAATCAGCCCTCAACCGCTCCCTCACCACCTCCAAGACCTGCGCCCATTTTACATTTCCACAATCTCCTCCCAAATCCAAACCAAACCTTTCTGCCAAACCCTGTTACTCCAGGAACCAAAATACCTTGTTCCTCACAACTTCATCAGCTACAATCTTTGGGTACCTCTGTGCTGGAAGCATTAGAGCTCTGATGGTATAATCCATTTGTAATTTCATCATATGAAACTCCAGCGGTTCTACTCCACATTCGGCATACAATATATAGTTTGGGGTATTTTGTGGTAAGGCAAACACCTTCTTAAGGTAGCATCTGCTTAACCTCTCCACCTGTTTGTAACTCTTCCAACCCCATACTTGGGCAGCATATCCAACTACTGGCCGACATGTGGCTGAAAATACTTTGTGTTTTGTTTCAAGTGGCGCTTTTCTTGTCCTGATTAGCTCTCCCCAAACTCTGTTTAGACCAGACTTAGCTTGACTGATTTTCACACTGAAATGGATTCCAAGATCTGAGATTGGTCATCTGGTCATTGTCAAGCCCAGATATTTATACTTGGCAGTTATGTTTATAGTTTCCCCCCTTGCAGAAAAACTTGTCATCCCTTGCCGCTTTACCAACATGCTTACCACACACCATAATTTGCTATTTTTCTTTGCTCAATATAAGGTTCCAGGTATCCAGATACTCTTCAACTTCCCGAATCATTAGTTTCAATGAAGTGGAATCCTCTGCAATAATAGCGATGTCGTCTGCATACATCAAACACTTAATCCTCGTTTTACCAATTCTCACGCCTCAAGGGATTTTAACCCGGCAATTCATTTACAAACAGTGAGAACAGCAGCGGTGAAAACAGACAGCCCTGCCTCACACCACAACGAGTTTCAAAACACTCCGCGAGCCCCTCCTCTGCCATACTCCCATTCTTGTTTAGTCATACAGACTTCTCAAAAGATTGCAGAATTTTGGTGGACACACCATATCCACTCAACTTGAAGAAGAGCGCCGATCTGTCTATTCTGTCAAATGCAGACTTTAGGTCTATGAAGAATATATATATATGTTTTCTGGGCATTACTCTGCCGTATATACACTAAATTGAAGATTTAGGGGAGCTACAAGATTAGGGAAGCTACAAACCTCATTTTCCCACCAACAGAAGGCGGGTTCAGCAGGTCTCGAAAATAAGATGCTATTTCCTCAACATCTATTTGTGGTGCTCGAAAAACTGATTTTGTTTTAATTGTATCTAATAGTTCCCAAAAACTCTTCCCATCCTTCACATGACCCAGCTTCTTATCTATTTCTTCGTAGTAACGCTTCTCCTTATACTTACAAAGACGCCTGTATTTCACATTAACATCCACCCCTATATTTTTTTGGTTGGGTCGCCCTACACTGATTCAATAGCCTCATTGACTCTGCTCACAATTTCTTACATGAAAAATCAAACCAGGGTTTTTTGAAACTCGAACAAGACTTAGTGTTCATTAACTTTATCCCCCCCGCTGCTTCTTTTATTGCAGAAATAATAATATTGTAGGCCTCCTCATTGGAGGCTCGACCAAGTGTTGGATCGCTTTTCAACACTACATCTAACCTTGATGAAAACAGTTTGCCATTTGTATCATTCCAAACTAGCTTTGGTAAGAGAGGTGTAAGCTCTATTGTCCTAGGGCCCGCTGCATTCGACATTGTTAGAACGATTGGCAGGTGGTCCGAAAATAACTCGGGCACAACCTCAAAATCAATCACCTGACCCAATATCTCCTCTGAGACAGCTGCCAAATCCAATAGTGACGAGCCTCTGATACTTATAAATGTCAAATTTCCCTCTCTATCACCCTTTGTTCTACCATTCATTATAATGATGCCCAAATCATCCATCAGTTTTATGAATTCCCTCCCTCTCGCATCCAGACATATATCTTTGGACACCTTCTTCAGACTCAGATGACCTACATGATCCTCAGATCGTTTTGTGATCAATTGAGAAGTACCCACCCTCGAATACCCACCCCCAATACATATATACATTAAATCTAAATTATTTTCCAAGAATATTTTAAACTTCTCAAAATCCGACTCCCAGTGATTGCAGTATAGATACATAGGCAACAGAAATGCTGGTTCTTTTTGAATGAGTAACTTAATGGTATTTATACCTTCTATGCACGAAAATTCAGCCAATTTACCATATAGTCCTTTTTTGATCCCATAAAGACACCCACCGCTAGGTTTTCCTAGTTCTGTTTGCCTAGTGGCTGCCTCCCAACATAAGACATATTCGCCAAAACAAAATTCCTCTACTCCGCTAATATTGGTTTCAACAAGAAATGCAATAGCTTTGATTCCTGCGAAAATTCGTTGAAACGTAATCAGAATCGGTCCATAAACTTCGAAGCTTCGCTAGTGTCAACCAATTTTAGTTTTGCGCATACTCAAAAGTCATTACACAAACAATCCCGATAACATTGAAAGGACACCTGAAACCTTCACCCCCGAGATTTAACGAAACCAGACCAACAGATTATAAGGAACCGACGTTAAAAGAAATTCACATTTGGGCGGATGAACAAGCTACTATTGATCCCGACGGCAAGGATGTCTGTAAGAGACCGTCTAGGAGCTAACCCTTACAATCCCTGAAAAATTCATTGAATCCGAACTTAAACTTATTAGTTTTGGGCGGGACATGGAAATAGCTCAGACAGACAGAAAAACAAGGAACCAAAATTGATCAGCATGCTTTGAAACGCAAAAAGTAAGTGGAAATGCTGAATTTTTTCAACATCTTGCACGAACACAAAGCCTACTAGTAAGGAAGCGAGTAATCTATCACTTTGGATGGGCAGTAGGGTAGAATCCTAATTTATTATAAAATGGACCAACACGTCAAATTTATTTTATTTGTATTACACATTAACTGTCTTGTCTTCCCCAATGTACATAGTAAGAAATAATGGTTCTAATTTGATGAAGCTTACGGACTTGCACGGAGTTGACTTGTTCGATTCATAAGAATGTCATTGGAATTCGCTGAAAACATAGACGTTTCGCCACAAGCAAAGAATTTTCCATTTGTGCATGCACAATGTAGGTGATTCAGAAATTCATAGATAATCATCTTGAGCCCATCCTCTAATCATGTTTTATCGAGTTTGGCTATTTCATCGTGATAAAATTTTGAAAACTGTTTGCACGAAGTTTCAAAGAAAATTAAGGTATAGCAAGATTTTTAAAATCAATTTTTTCTAAAATCCATTTTGAGGCATTTTGAAACGATTCCTGGAATGACCGTTACCCACGTATTTGTTTCATATGTTTAAATGATAATAGATTCCATTCTGAAAAATTTGATACCATCCGCACTCTCCAACGTTGGGTAGTTTTCTTTCTATGATTTTTGGAAGTTTGCACTGGTGACGTCACACTGGGGTGGGAAGGTCCCGCCCAGGCGGGAGGGGTGCTTTGACGTCACCAGCGTGCGAAACTTTGAAAATCATCGAAAGAATACTCAATGTTGGAAAGTGTGGTTGATGCCAAACTTCTTAGAATGGAATCTTCTTTCATTTAAAAATAATTAAAATACCTTTTTTGCACCCATGGCTCATAGCAACACTTTCGCTAAGAAAAAAACAATTTAAGTCTGCCAAGTTGGGTGAGGTACATAGTTTCTGCCACATGAATGTATAGAGATCATTGAAAAGTTTTAAATGATCTTGAAAAATGCTAGAGGAAAAGAGTTGCGAATTGACCAAATAGCGTGAAACGTAATAATTGGTCAATTAAGAAACGAGAAAAGTCCAGTCATGCAGAATGACCCCATGAGCGAATTTTTGAAGAAATCTTCGACATTTCAGTCGCTATTGATCGTGTAGAGAAATTTTAGTTAATGATTTTGATAGACAAACATGGAAACAAATTATTAAAAATATTTCACAGTGTAAACTCATCAGTTGTGATTACATTTTTTTTTTTTTTTTTTTTTTTTTTTAACAAGCACCTACTACCTACGTTTTGAACAGCATGGTTCTAGGATTGGTTATACAGGGATACTTTCATAATAGTAGTTCAATCTGAATTTGGACAATGTTTCATGCAAATATTACCGATTTTTACAACTAGCGAACGGCATTATTTCGATTTTTGACTGATTTTTCAACTTTGAAATTTTTGAAAACTTGATACATATTCTTATAGGACATTTTACGCTGATTCCGAATATACCACATGTTAGTATGCTGAAAAAATTATTTCGCACAACAAATCGCAAAAAACAGGCTATTTTGAAATTTTTGACTACATTTTGGATTGAAATTAAAATTTGTTTGAGGTTTCTAGCACATCTCTACGGACAGTTATCGTCTGGAATGACACATATATACATACATATATACATACATACATACATACATACATACATACATACATAAAAAAATGCGTTAAACTTCAGAATATGATTCAGAATAGCCTGAAACGGATTTCTGCCTAAACTTTTTTCAAAAGTTCACATTCTACAAATTTTGAGGCGAGAGCAATAGCTTAATTTTCTTCAAAAATTCGCTAAAAAAAAGTGTGAGTATAAATTTTGATTTTGGAGACAAAAAAGTTTTTTCTCTCGAAAGTAAAAACAATGCTTCCGCTACATATAGGCAGACTCGGAAGCAAAATAAAATTTGAAAAAAAAAAAACCCCCAGCATTCTAAAAGGAAGGATGAGCACGTTGGACAGCACTTTTCGAGTACAATGTAGCGCTAAAATTTCAAGAAATCTGCTACATAAAATCATAATTAAAGTAATAATAGTTAACAATTTAAAATGGCAATGTCGGAGGGCAAATAATTTTGCAACATCTCGCTTCCCTTCTGAAGTGTGATCTAAAGTTCTAAATTAATACCAAGCACTACATCGTGTTGCTTGAGCCAAATTGATGTCAAATATTTTAGCAACCAAAGTATATTACCTACAAAGTATTACCTACCACTTCAGAACGTTATAAACTAGTGTTGCAAAATTACTTGATGGCTACATCTATACTATTACGAGATTTATTGTAGTGATAGAGAAGAGAGCGAGGGAAGAGAATCGATAGCCATGTTAACTTTTATTTATGTACTTTGGTTTTAAATACCGGTGATGCTTAAAATATGCTTAACTGTCCATAATCAAACTTTTCATTTGCTTTTTGCGTTTCAGAGCTAGCTGATCAATTTTGGTTCCGTGTCTGTCTGTCTGTGGGATGAAATTTTCAGGGATTGTGCTGGCTCCTAGACGGTCCCCAATAACTACGACAAATCTGACTTTATAAGTTCCTACATAAATTTCTGTTCTAGAACCAAAAATTTCAACCATGTATCATGTTTTCTCCTCGATTCCAAGCGGTTGCAATCATGTTCACAATATCAATATTGAGAATGATCACCTGTGTGTAAACAATTATTTATATAACCATGCTCATAACTCAGTTTGTTGGACACGCACTTCGCAGTAGTTAACATAATATTGTTGGATAAATCGAGAGCCTTCGAACGAATGGTCAACGAATTTTGTGGGATGAAAAACGACGAAGTACCATTTCCCTAGCAACGACTCGGTTGTAGGCGGAAATCACTGTAATTTTTTTCGTGCGCGGAAAAAAATTGACTCGCAAAATTTGCTAGGACCCCAGGGCTAAAACATGATACATGTTAATTTTCAATGCCGTCGAATCAAACGTAGCCTGTGCGCATGCGCGAACGTTAATTTCTCATAATGTCGATTTCTCATCATCTGTTGGTCCGATTTCGTTCAAACTCGGTAGGTAATTGAGTATATGTTCTAGAAAAATGCTCCATAAATTATATCGCAGTCGGTAAGGTAATTACCATTGCGCATGCGCGAAACTAATATCGATTGACACAGGTAAAACTCAGAGTCGAACAGGAACGATTTTGATGAAATTTTCAGGGATTGTGCGGGATAGATTCAAGACGGTCTCCTATAACTTTCATTGCCGTCACACGCATTCTGGACTGTGCGCATGTGCAAACTTAAGTTTATTATAACGTTGATTTCATATTATCTATTAGTCCCATTTGGTTCAAACTCGGGGAGTAGTTGGGCATATATTCCAGGAAAATTCTCTATGAATTATATGGCGATTGGTGAAGAAATAAATATACCGCATGCGCAAAACTAAAATTGATCGACAGACAAAACTCCGAGACTCATGTACTGATTTTCATGAAACTTTCAAGGATTTTACGGTTTAGCTCCTACACTTTCCCCTATAAATTTCATTGTCGTTGGATTAATAATAGTCTGTACACGTGATCAATTTATTTATTTATTTTATTTTTTTTATTTATTTTTTTTTAATAGCGTTGACTTATCAATCATTTCGACTCTTACTTTGTTCTTCAACTGGTTCTATACGTCCATGTTACAGTATGTGTGAAAGCTATACTGCCCACCCAACTTGGCAGACGTTTTTTGTACATAGCGACATAGCTCATTCAGCTGATCAGAGTGGTCCACCAAGTTGTAGTAATTATAGTTTATCACACCCTGGTACAAAAGTTCAGCATCTTGAGTTGAATAGGAACAAAATCAGCTACAGAGGTCCCACCGCTGTTTCTACTGGTTACGAGTGAATTATCCCGTTACCCGTCATTTGTCTCCTAACCGGTAGTTTGTCTCGTCAGTCAGGAATCATTCGAATGTAAATAATATTGGTGATAGCCGCTGCTGCTGTCGGTCCCGCCTCAACAATAAAGCGAAGTTTAACCCGTTCCCGTGATATGTCTCGTTACTCGCGGTATGTCCCGTTACTCACAGTTTATCGAGTTACCCGTGGTTTGTCTGGTCAATTAGAAACCCGCAGTTGTGTTTACACTAACGTACCTACAAAGTTGCAGTATGTATCAATTCACCTACTCAAAATAGACAGGTTTCAATTTCACACGATTGCGAAGTTGAACATAAGGCAACTGGCTTTTTCGGCCTGAAGAAGTGAGAGAAAATGCAAGAAAAATAGCCTAAAACAACCTACAGAACTTGCTAATAATTTGCTAAAAACCCATTTTGAACTTTGTCCAGCCGATCTCGACTTATGGAAATAGGAATTCATTTTTATAATAAATATATATAGATATAGATAAGGTGTATGGAATGTTAAAGAAATAGAGTGCGATAACCAAAACTTTTGTTAACTCTGATTTCAAATGCCGGTTGTGGTGAAAATACCCTTACGCCTCACTGGTAGATATTACTTATATAATTGTTATATAAAACTGTATCTTATTTGATATTTCTATCGCAGTATTGGAGTTCCATAGTTTGTTTACCTTGAGTACAGATGTCATAGCGGCGATTGTCCGAGAACGTTGGCAGGTATGTGGGCAATAAAACGATCCGAACCGGCCAAGGTGTGATGGCGAACTAACTCAACGGCTCCCAAACTACCTTCCGATGAGCCATGTAAGAACTGGTTCTAGATATCTCTCTTCTCTTCATCTCCGTTACATAACTTTTCACTTCTCCGGTCTTTGAAGCTGAACGACAAATTATCTCATTTATGAGTTTATTTTTGCAACTGTTGAGAGTAAATCAACACACGTCACCAATAGCGTTCCTTTGATTCCTCATCTGGAACGAGTCTTATAGGCCAACAATAAAACTTTGAATGCTCGTCGGCCATTGATCGCGTAATTGTTTCTACCTACTACGCCTAAACTACGCATAACTATTATTCGCGTCTTTTCTGTCATATCCCCGCATTTATTAACTATTTTCTATAGAATGAGGATTGATCGGATTGATGATCCCCAATCATTTTAGCGAATTTTTGAAGAAAATTAAGCTATTGCTCTCGCCTCAAAATTTGTAGAATGTGAATTTTTGAAAACATTTTATGCAGAAATCCGTTTCAGGCTATTCTGAATCATATTCTGAAGTTTAACGCATTTTTTTTATGTATGTATGTATATACATATACGACACACAAAACGAAAGTTCAAGTTCGTTGGCCAGCATGATCGGATAACATCTTCAGGTTGAAATTTTCAAAAATGCAGTCAAAAATTTCAAACTAGCCTGTTTTATGCGATTTGTTGTGCGAAATAATTTTTTCAGCATACTAACATGTGGTATATTCGGAATCAGCGTAAAATTTCCTATAAGAATATGTATCAAGTTTTTAAAAATTTCAAAGTTGAAAAATCAGTCAAAAATCGAAATAATGCCGTGCTAGTTGTAAAAATCGGTAATATTTGCATGAAACATTGTCCAAATTCAGATTGAACTACTCTTATGGAAGTATCCCTGTATAACCAATCCTAGAACCATGCTGTTTAAAACGTAAAAAAAAAAGAAAAAAAAAAGTAATCACAACTGATGAGTTTACTATGTTCCGTCCTCCGATTCTCTCGGTCGCTCTCTTTAATGTTTTACGCTCAACTGTTTTAGGACTTGATGTAGCTTTAATACTGACTGTGGCTTAGAAAATATCAGCCATGAAATTATGAAGAAGTTCTATTTATGTACGTACTAGCACGCAGAACCAAGGCCTCGCTCAGTTCGACCGTCAGTAACGTTAATCTCAAGGCCTCCCTCCACTCGGCCGTCAGTAACGTTAAGCCTTTTTCTTCAAAAATTCGCTCATGGGGTCATGCTGCATGACTGGACTTTTTACGTCCATTTTAGTAAAATAGATCATAATGCTGTGTATAGTTTGGTGGTCTGGATGCTTGCAAGCTCGCATCTCAAAAATACATAACATCAAGTAGTCAATCCCTTAATAAAGATACGGATTAGTTGGACATACAGGTCAGAATGGATGAATAGTAGAGAATTAACGAAAATATGTTTGGATATAACAGAAAAAGCCCAACATTTGAGCCTGAATAGTTTAGGGGAGGTACATTTTGCAAATCATGGCGAACTTGTTACCTACTTAATCTCATTATCACAAAAAACATTTCTATATAATCATCCTCAGCTATCTCAGTAGAAGACGTACGTCAAATCCAAAATCAATGTTATTGGGAGACATTGAGGGACAGGAATGTTGATTATTCCAAATAAAATATTCGCATGAAAATTATGAGTAGATGTCAACGAGTTAGGTACCCACTCTTTTAGTTTCTATTTTTAGTAATTTTTCGTTAAAATGAAGCTATATCAATGGCTACAAAAATGTCTTCATGGGAATGCATTTTTAAATTTGTAAAACGATTCCTAGCCCTGCGTCGACCACGTGGGAGCTAGAATAATAGTCGCCCACGTGGGGTCCACCAGGACCCCACTCACATTTCTGGCTGTGCCGCCCTATTGTTGCATGGGACTAGCGTCAAAACATCATGCAATCAATTCTGAGGTGTCTACGAGGATAGTCTCCTAATATCGTGTCTATGGTAGCAAAGTTGCAGCTTGTAGCTCCGAAATTACATGGGCCAAAGAATTTCCTCATCTAAGAAAACCAAAAACGCAAGAGAAAGGAATAAAAAGCAAAACGTTCAAGTCTTTTATTTATATCAGAACGAAATATAAACTTTAGTCAACTTTTTAGGCATTTAAACTCTAAGAAGGCCCATTGTTTTTCAATAAAATACGGAACTTCAGCCAACACAGAACTTTTTCGAAAATTGCCTTTTCATATTGCCTTTTTGCATGGTGCCTACGAAAGTGAATTTACATTTAGTGAGCACCTCCGCTAATACGTATGACATGAACCAATTGTTTGCAGTCACATTGCGATTGGTATTTTTCATGTTTTCACAACAAAGAACTCGTCGGACACTGAGTCCTCGTTAGGCAAGATTTCGTCCTCCACTTCACTGTCTACTAGTATGGACAAAAAACGACTGATTCACATTCCCAGTTTTTTCCATGGTGCAAACAGGAGAACTAAGTAACCACTACGTATGTAGGTATGCTCAAACGATTGAAAATTAAGACAATACATGTGAGTGAATGTGCCGAAATTTTTTTTTCACGGAAGTCCACGTGGGGTCTACTGAGACCCCAACAACGATTTTCATCAAACAGAAATGAATTCAAAAGGTACACTATCCTGGAGGACCATTGCTACCTCGCCAACCTCTGGAGCAGTACTGAGTAGGAAGGTACTCGAGGAGCAGGCAGTGAGAGGCAAAGTGGCTATAAGGGAGGGGGGGAAAGGTGCGCATGGGGTCCACCTGGACCCCACGTGGTCGACGTTGGGCTAGAGTTGGCCATGGAGGATGAGTTCGTTGGCCAGCATTTTTTGAGCACTTTAAATCGGACAAATTTCAAAAACATTGCTAAAAAAATTCACTAAAAATAGCTAAAAACGGCTAAAAATCGTTAAATCTATATATTTTAGAAGTATTTTAGTCAAAACAAGTTTATCAACAATAAAGACAATATGACAAAATAAAAACAAATGTCAATATAATTGTTATTGAAATTGCTAATTGTAATTGAAGACCTAATAACCCGAATGGCTTAAAAATCCTGAAATTAGGTAGTTTTATTTATTTCCCTATGCATTTATGGAGAAGTCCTGTATTTAAAAAAGGAGAAAGTGAAATATATTTTCCTGACGATTGGTGGCAGTTTTGGTTGATAAGTTCTTGTTGTCAATTTCGGAAGCCGAAAACAGCTATTGCTACCATTTAGGCCTTGAAATACTCATAAGCTGATGTGTGACTACATCCTTCTATTCATTGAAAGTTCTGAGATTAGTTTCATAAATTCATTCAAATCTTCTATTGTTCAGGTGGCCTGGTGATGTACTATTAGTAGGTACTGCCGTAGTTCTGTAAAACACCTCATCTGCCAAAAAAGGTAATTTTTCAGGAGAGCGCATCAACGTTTTTCTATCAAAACCTGATCTTATTTCTCTCC
Organism: Adelphocoris suturalis; assembly: GCA_030762985.1. Taxonomy (NCBI): domain Eukaryota; kingdom Metazoa; phylum Arthropoda; class Insecta; order Hemiptera; family Miridae; genus Adelphocoris; species Adelphocoris suturalis. The sequence continues at coordinate 38,379,892 of CM061051.1, forward strand.
AGTTGACGATACAACTTCAATCTTCCGGGAATCGATTAATCGATTCTCAATGAGCCAGTGGAGGATTAAATATCAAGTTCAATCACGTACAATATCGTTGCATTGACTCCTCAAGTCATTTTGCCCTCATGAATTCCACCAGCGTTTCAAAGGTTAGTTTACAGCCAGAAGCTCTCCTAAAGAAACAAAATCATTGAGCAAATGATATTATTTAACAGTATTACCTATAAGGTTACCTTGTCAGTCTAATTATTTGCCCGTTTAGTGTATAATAAATCTCCTTTATCATATAAGTATCTGTTTTTTTTTTTTTTTTTTTTTTTTTTTTTTTTTTTTTTTTTTAAATAATGCTTTATTTTTGTGAACAATAATACAATGTACAAAACATAAAATTCCCCAAACAAAAATCCCACAAGACAAGAGTCTGTGTGTGGGCACTTCTAATTATTAAAACTACTAATGCAATGGCAGTTCAAGGCATAAAGTAAAAGTAGGTACAAATCAGTAAATAAACAATTCAAAACACTTTAAAACTTGAACACGATTAATAAAAATACAACTTCATTTATTGGTAACAATCCAATTCTTAATTAATTTTAATTTATTAACAATTCGAGGCTCATCAAAAATTTCATCTGTAATTTTATTTAATAATTTTGGACCAGTATGACTTATGTGATTTTGGGTGACTTGTAGCGATCTATGTGGAACATGATATCTATTTGGATGTCTCGTAGCATGACTAATGGGTTCAATACTCAGTTATCTACCATGTTATATTATATACCATTCAGTATAAGGTAGAAAATAATTGCAGGAAACTTACAAGCCAGATTAGATTCTAAACTGATCTCTTGGGTTATTGAAATTATTTTTTATTTTCTAGTGAGTGGTATTTTGAAAACACATACAGGAGCAGAATGTAGATAGATAGATAGATAGACGATTTTACAGTAAAAGCCGAAGCATTACAAGGATGGAAACCCGTAACACAGAAATAAAATTGACAATAAAAAGAAAATACTCTTGAAATCTGTCCAAACGAGCGCGAACCATGAAAATTAAAATATTAAAATTAAAACAGGCTTAAAATTTAGCAAAATATCAATTTTTTCACAAAAACAATAATTCATTAAACAATGACATAATGAATACATATGGTAAGCAAATGTAAAAATTGGCAACCAGGTCGCAGCTCGAAAATGATACCGATAACGTAACATTTCTAATTGCAAAAATCAAAAAAGTAAAAAACAAAATCAGATTGGTAATGGAACCTAGAAACAGCATTCCCCCAATGCGAAAAATCTTTTTTTCAATGCAGGAACAATAAATTGATAGAAATTCCAAACGTCTCGTTGGTTTTCAAAATCCAGTAGAGAAGCCAAGTATTCATTAGGCAATTTGTGTGATCCGAAGCTAGACATACCAGCTCCTATGAAAACATCTGGTGCGAGGCTTCACACTACCTTCCTTACTTGTATTAATTTTACATGGATGCTATCATGATGGCTCACATCTTAGAATGGGGTTGTTACTCGATTGTTTGATTTTCAAGCATATTGCTCCATTAGTCCAGAAGTTTCTTCAGGTGGCTGTCAGTAAGAGACCGATGAACACCGATTGTATGACTTCCCGTATTTACTGTCCAGGCGAGTAGGAAAGTGATAACTGTCTTCTAACCATCCCTAAAAATTGCAACCAACTCCTGGTTTTGGCAGAATATTAAACATGAATAGAGTAAATTCAACATTGAAAACTCTTACTCGCCTGACGTGTTGTAGTTCGAATCAATTTGAAACGCCAGCTTAATTACTGTTTTTTCGAACAAAAACTCGTTAAGTTATTCTTCATTTAGCGAATTTTCTTAGAAAATAAAGCTATTGCAATGGCTGCAAAAATTTTAAAATAGAAATTTTCAAAAATTTTCTTCGTCGAAATCTGTTTTGAGGCATTTTGAAATGATTCCTGGATTTTAACGCTTTTATATATATATATATGTCATTCCAGACGATAACTCTCGATAGAATTGAGATAGAAACTTCGTTCTTTCGCCAAAAAATCAAGCATTTCAAAAGAAAGGATGAGTTCGTTGGACAACACTTTTTGAGCACATTAAATTGGTCAAATTTCAAAAAATGTACTAAAAAAATCACTAAAAATACCTAAAAACGGCTAAAAATCGTTTAATTCATATTTGCTGGTAGAATATTGCTCAAATAAAGTCTATTTACTATGAAATAGAATATTCAAAAATTTATGTAAAAACATTATGCTGTAAAATGTAATTAAAATTCATTAAAATTTGCTAAAAAATTGATGAAAACTGTAAAAAAGCTAAAAATTTAAAACCTCTTATTTGAACTGGAGATTATTATTTAGAATACGTTTTTTGCAATAAAATCAATAGTTAGCAATTTACTTGCATTTAAAAAGCTCAAAAATTCAAAACAATCTAATATTATATAATACGATGATTTACGAAAATTCGCTCATACGATCATGCTGCATGACTGGAACTTTGAATGTTTGCTGCGGTAAGTGATTACTACTATCCGACCCGCCCAAAGGGTAATATAAGAAAGTCGGGCGATCTTCTTTAAAAAAATTTCAACAACTCCCACAATGCATGAGTTTATCTGAATACACATCTATTCCCAAATCCAGCGACTGTGAGGAAACATGGGAAATGGTCACTAGACCCATAACAGTCATCCCCTATTTTCATATAATCCAATCCAAGTGCTAAAAATTAACCCAAATGAAACCTATACAGCTCTTACCTTGCGGAGCCAAAAAACTGTAGGTACTCGCCATAGGAATCACCAGTAGTTCTACCATTCAACACGACCATTTGGTTATCCTCCATAACAATTAGGATCCTCCTACCCCCCTGATCGATAGTATTGTCTCTAGAGGCCCTCTTTTCTACAAGTCTAGTTCAAGTATTAATAAACATGTCCCCGTCAATTTTCAAACCCAATGTGAGCATTCCAATCTCCCCCAGTGTTGAATTTAAGGTTTGAGTAATTGGTCCTCAATTCTTCTAGGCAAGAAGCAAAACGAGTTTTAATATCCTCGGAAAACCCATTATTGTAACAAACGATGCCCGTAACAAATTTTTCGCCTCTACCTTCAACCAAAACAAAAAGCCATTTAGTATGATCGCATAATAAATTAACCTTACAATCTTCATTATAAAAAATCAGTATACCTCCCAAAGCTCTACCAAATTTAGCTTTATGAGTAGCCAGAGAATTAATCACTTTATAACCATAACATTGAGAAACGTCAAAATCCGATTCTAGTCATGTTTCTATAAAACATTTTTTAAAAACCTGCCTTCAGAAAGAATTTACCTATCCTCAAAACTAAAATAAAAACCTTTACAGTTCCAAAACATGAAGTGAAGATGACAATTACCCCTTATAGGGCCTGACCGTTTTTTGGAGAAAAAGGGTGAAGGGCGAATTGCTTCAGGGACTTGCCTTTATCCAAAGGGAAGGTTGGAGGTCTCTTCTTGCTTCCGCCAGCAGGAACGACTTCCTGAGTTACCTTCCTTGATTTAAGTCTCTCCAGTCTCTCTAGTTTCCGCTGCGATCTAACTTCCTTAGGAAGGTCCTCATTCACATAGATTGTGGGACCAGCCAACTTGGTACAGGCATCCGAAAATTTCCTCTTCAGGACTAAAATTCCTAGTTGCAAACAAAGAGGGCGAGGGGGACCGTTTTGATTTGGAGACTTACCAATCCTGTACATGAGCAGAATTTTTTTTTTTTTTTTTTTTTTTTGGAAGAAGCGCATCCCAATGGGGAATTTGCATGGTTGTTTTTTATTTGCTCAAGAGAAAGATATGAGCGAGAGCTATTCAAAAATGTGCTATATATTGGGTATCTGACAAGTAATATGTCTCTTGAAATTAATTTGCACGTGATGTCACGGACTTCGCCCGCCTGGGTGGGAACCCTTAGCTCCCTTGCACTGCTTCGTCACGCGTGATCTTCCCACCCATTTATTGTCCAAACAGTCTTTTGAGCTGATAATTGGTACACAGGAGCTTTCAAGTGCGCTAAATCCGAATCTGAAGGTTAAAAAAGTGAAATTCTAATACATGAACGTTCCCCCTTCAAGTGCTAAGGACCATTCCATCTTCTCGAGCGTTTTCCACTCGGGAACTTCTTCTCCAGGATTCACTCAGTTGTAGATATACTATAATGGAATGAAATAAAACACATCAAGGAATCAAGGAATCAAATAAAACTCATGCATACACACAAAGACATGAATAACGCTCCGATAATAATCGGATAAAAACTGTGGAAATTAAGGTCGTTACAAGGATTTCACATAGGCGCATGCGCAGTAGCTATTAATGATACAATCATGATGAAATTGATAGGAAATGATTAAATTGTGATCCAAATTTGAGCGAGATCAGACGACTAGGGCGACGAGCGAGACGAGATCCGACGATGCTTGGTAGAATTTACGTTTGCGCATGCGCAGAGTGAGGTATTGAGTCAAGAACAATGAAGCTGATAGGGGACAGTCTACCCCTTAGCCCGCACATCCCCTGAAAATGTCATCCAAATCGGATGAAAACTGTGGAAAATAAGCTTGTTACAAGGATTTACGGACACATGACACACACACACACACACACCATCACACACAAACACAGACAAACACACACAGACAGACACGGAACCAAAGTTGTTCAGAATGATCTAAAACGTAAAATGCGAGTAGAAATTTTGATTTTGGAGACCAAAAAAAATTTTGTTTCCCGAAAGTGCTTCCGCTACCTTTAGGTAGACTCGGAAGCAAAATAAATGCTTCAAGTCAAAGTTATACTTGACAAGCGATTTTACACATCTCCTAAAAGTTTAACAAAATAATATTAAATGAATAAAAATATTGTTGTCCGTCACTGCACGAGTTTGCTTCCAGTATAGGTGCATCCATTAATGTGTAGGTGCCACAGTTTTTTGTTCGCCTAGACGCTGTCTAGACGGTCTTGGTTGGGGCACCGGGAGGACCTACCTTACTTTTTTATGTCCCAGTCCCATCGTTCCTCCTCTATTAACTTACATTCAATCCGCTCTCTGCTACCTCACTACCCATAGAGAGAAAGCTTCTTATTTATAGCCTATCATTTTAGCATCAAGAAAACAATCTTCAAATAATCTTTGTGTTACACAAACGATTAAAATCATTCAATGAAATTTATAGATTTTCTCGAAGTTTAGTGGAAAGGACCTAAGTGAAAATTAATAAACATGTTGATTACCAAAGGACCAACATTAGATTTCAACTGGTTCCAGAATTTTATTCGACACACAGAACTAGTTTTCCCAATGGTTTTGGACAATGATGATTGTCTACTATAATGAGTTTCAGGTGTCTTATGCGTTGCTTTCCCACAAGTAACATACGAGTAACTAGTAACTCGTGAACTAGATGGACCGCTGGCTAGGTTCCGCACGAACATTGGAAAACTGATTGTCCAGTACTTATAATGTACTCGCCTTCGCTTCTTATTCACGATCCTATGTGAAAGAAATTATTTATTTGAATGGTTTCCGTCATATAGAAGGACCAAAATTAGATTTCAACTGGTTCCAGAATTGATTCGACATACCTACTTGTTTTCCCATCGTCGTCAAGGTCAACCTTAAAAGTTTTGGTTGTGGTTTCAGTAGATTCTGTGTGGCGAAAACTATTGGAAACGATACGAAACTCGTTTTTGGTTGAATTGACGACGTTAAGAACAAATTTTATAGCTTTTATTGTGTATTTTATTGTGTATCGATTCGGTGAGCCGAAAATTGTATCAAACTCGATTCTTGGATGATTCGATGACGACCGCCGACGACAAGTTCCTGTCATCGAATCTTCACCAATAGCTATACAGCTAATTCCGGATGTCTAAAGAATTTACCTACCAATTTCAAGTTGATAGCTTCAAAATTGCGGCCTGTAACGAACACACACTCACACGTTGCCAAATGACAGTCGAGTAAAGGTAGAGACTCACTTCGTTCCTAAACATTTATTAACGGTTAAAAAAAAGTTTTAGAAAACCAGGAGTAAATGGAGTTGTGTGAAGTAAGGAATCAAAATTCCTACTTGTATTTTTCATTTCATACTTGTTGTTTGTTTGCAGAGCATTTCGAGCAAATTTTGTTGCTTGTATATCTGTATGTCAGAGCGGAAAGTTTGAAGTATGAGTTACGAAGTCCAGCTATGATAAAATTTTCAGGGATTATGCGGATTAATACCAAGATGATTCCATATTATAAATTTCAAAGTTCAAGGAGTCAGATATATTAGCTCCTACGTTACTCGGGGAGTAATTTGTTGAGAAATTGCGCTACCCAACGAAAAATAATAGAGTATTTCCGTCTTCCAACTGTCCTAGGCAATCGTACACAAACCACTGAATCCAGGCAGTTCGGTGAACTACGTCAACCTCCGCACCTGCTTCATTCACTGAAAAATGAGGGCCCAAAACCTGCATGGCGAATTGCCCGCTATTCGTCAATTCGCCACCTGCTGTGCCGATGTGGCGGATGTTGCCCGTCAATTAATCGGTCGAGCTATCAAAGGCCTGAGCTCGGAGGGTTATCCTGAACGCTCACGCAGTATCCACCCCCAGGATCGTATCTTTCCAGTCCCTTCTAGGGGTACCCGCGTCCTTCCGTGTCTGATATCTGATAGGGAGTCACTTCTGCTTCCTTGCTACTGGAGCTAGAGCTCCGTATTCGTGCAGGGGGTGGAACTCTCTTTCAGTCTGTCCATCTGTCTGTTGTCAATCCGTTTCCCGAGCAAAACAAAACTATACCTAATAATTATAGACCGATTTTTAATGAAATTTTCAGAGATTGTGCGGATTAGTCCCTAGACTGTCCTCTATAGCAGGGCTTCTCAAACATTTTAGCTAGTGAAATCTTTTTTCACGTGTTAACCCACAGCGGACCCCCTTTCAGTCAAGCCCACAGTAACTGTTGAAATTTAGCTCTAAGCCCATGGGAAATGAAAGCTCCTTAATTCAGTGCGATTTTCCCACTTACCCCACATCGGATCAAGGGTCTTTGTTTTAAAGTTAGAATACAACAGAATAAAATATTCGTTTATTGTTTAAAACAACTAAAAATAAAATGCAACAAAACGCTTGTCGTACATGACCATACAAAATAAAGAAAGGATACAAATAAATAAACATAAAACGGAGTTTTATGTTAAGTTGAATAAAAAAAAATAACAAACGACGATTCGATTTGTTTACATTTCACTATGTTCAGATTCTTGTTGGGTTTACTCCCACCTGATCAACACATTCAGCGGACCACATGTCTAATTGGGTGGTGAGGAATATATTGCAAATGAAAGCAACGTCTGTTATAAGCTTTCTTTGTACGTTGCTGAGTTTTAGCTCAATAAATCTGACTGTGTTGCTTCATATGATTCTTCATAATTTGGCTGTCCTCCTTCCTCATTAATTTCTACTGGGAAATCTTGCTGTGAAGCCGATGGAGAAATTGCTCGCTTCTTCATTTATCGGTCTTCAGCCAGTGATCCATAGAATTTATAAACTGATCAGGATTTACTCACGTAAGAACTTCAACATTGAACGATGTCTCAAAAAAACTGCTCGTTTATTTACATGACAATGGAAATTTTTGAATTATTCTCGATGGATCAGTTTTCGGTAATAGATGTATAGGTATAATGTTCTAGCTTTTGAGAATTTGGGAAATTCATAAGAACACCGAGGACCCGGCCTCCTCTTACTCCTTAATAAACGCTGTCAGGAAAAGCATAGAACGTTATTTGTTGGGCTGACGTAAAAATGCATGTTTTTCAAATGAAAAAATAATACAACTATCAATAAATAAATATCTGTTTTTTTTTTTTCTTTAAAATGATGATTTTACTCATTATTTTCAAGTTTTGATCAAAAGTGGTCACTGATATCCAAAAACAGGGGTCCGCGGACCACACTTTGGAAGCCTAGCCCCTAGATTCATGACCGTGGCGTCGGTCCGATAGGGAGTTGTGCGCTCGAGCAATAGTGAATTTCCTGAAATCTTGAAATACCTACGGCTGTGTTCTCTGACTGTGTTTCTAATACATTACAAAATTTACGTAACTGAGGCAATGTTACTTTTCCTTAAATTGAATTGGGATTCACCAGAGCAGTCAGAAATGAAAAATTTATGCAGAAATCCGTTTCAGGCTATTCTGAATCATATTCTGAAGTTTAACGCATTTTTTTATGTATGTATGTATGTATATATGTATATATGTATGTATGTATGTGTCATTCCAGACGATAACTGTCCGTAGAATTGTGCTAGAAACTTCAAACAAATTTTAAAATGTTAAGGACACAAAACGAAAGTTCAAGTTCGTTGGCCAGCATGATCGGATTACATCTTCGGGTTGAAATTTTCAAAAATGTAGTCAAAAATTTCAAAATAACCTGTTTTTTTGCGATTTGTTGTGCGAAATAATTTTTTCAGCATACTAACATGTGGTATATTTGGAATCAGCGTAAAATTTCCTATAAGAATATGTATCAAGTTTTCAAAAATTTCAAAGTTGAAAAATCAGTCAAAAATCGAAATAATGCCGTTCGCTATTTGTAAAAATCGGTAATATTTGCATGAAACATTATCCAAATTCAGATTGAACTACTCTTATTCAAGTATCCCTGTATAAGCAATCCTAGAACCATGCTGTTTAAAACGTAGGTAGTCGGTGGTTGTTCAAAAAAAAAAAAAAAAAAATCTAAATCATCGCTCTACACGATCAATAGCGACTGAAATGTCGAAGATTTCTTCAAAAATTCGCTCATGGGGTCATGCTGCATGACTGGACTTTGTTTTTTTTTTTTTTTTTTTCTTTAAAATGATGATTTTACTCATTATTTTCAAGTTTTGATCAAAAGTGGTCACTGATATCCAAAAACAGGGGTCCGCGGACCACACTTTGGAAGCCTAGCCCCACATAATAATAGGATTCATGACCGTGGCGTCGGTCCGATAGGGAGTTGTGCGCTCGAGCAATCGTGAATTTCCTGAAATCTTGAAATACCTGCGGCTGTGTTCTCTGACTGTTTCTGATAAATTACGCTAAGTGCCAGCCAATCTTAACTGTTACTTTTCCCTAAATTGACTTTGGATTCACCAGGGCAGTCAGCTAAACACCCGACCCAACGACTGGATGACGGGTTGCAGTACCTACCTATTAGGTTTTTTGCTTCCTCACTACCGAAGGTAGGGAAACTTGGTGTTCGTGATTGAAATCGAAAAAATGTTTGTCCTCCAAAATCAAAATTTTCACTTGCTTTTTGCGTTTCAGAGCTTGTTGATCAATTTCGGTTCCGTGTCCATCCGTCTGTCTGATGCATGTCTGTCTGCCTGTGGTAAATCCTTGTCACGCCCAAATTATACCAAGTTTCAGTCCGATTCCGATGAAATTTTCAGGGATTGTGCGGATTAGCTCCTAGACAGCCTCCTATAACTTCCAAAGCCGTCGAATAAACAGTAGCCTGTGTGCATGCGCAAACGTGAATTTCTCATAACGTTGATTTCTCATCATCTGTTGGTCTGATTTCGTTCTAACTCGGTAGGTAATTGGATATAGGTTCTAGAAAAATGCCCTATAAATTATATCGCGATTGGTAGAGTAATAACTATTGCGCATGCGCGAAACTAATATCGACTGATACAGGCAAAACTCTGATTCTAATGGAAAGATTTTGATGGAATTTTCAGAGATTGTGCGGAATAGCTTCAAGACGTATATAACTTTCATTGGCGTCACATAAATAGTAGTCTGTGCGCGTGCGCGAACAGGCGAAAACCGCCTCTAAAGTTGCCAATCGCGACATAAGTAAATCCAACACTTGAGGATAACGTTTGGAATCACGCTGAAAAGAGTGCATTGGTAAATTTACGTTTTATTTAACGTTTACAACCACCGGAGAATATATGTTAAAATCCGCAAATATATTAGGTGTGGAAAATAATGAACCAAATATGTTTAATGAATTAGGTGGAAACCGCCGACAAAGTTGCCAACCGCGACATCACTAAATCCAATACGTGAGTAAATCCAATCTAGTAACGTTTAGAATTACGCAGAAAATAGTAAAGTGGAAACATTTACGTTTTATTTAACTTTACAGCCATTGAAGAATATTTCTTAAAATCCACAAATATATTATGAAATCTAATGAACCAAATATATTAATTATTAGGCGGAACCCGACTACAAAGTAGCAAGTTGCGACATAAGTAAATCCAACAAGTTTAGAATTAAACTGAAAAGAGTGGATTGGTATAATTTACAACACAAGATTTCAATATCATGGAATGATCCTGGTGATTAGTAGATGTACATTAGGAAGGTGGTTTTGTAACAGGTAGTAATTTCTTTAATGTGAAAACGATCTTGATAGAACCTTAGTTAAAAAGGGACAGTACGCAATGCCCTGTTCACCCTCAAGGTAACAGCACGAAAGACCGTTCATTTGGGTGGGACACCAATAAGTTTACAACTTTCCCTATCATTAACGCTGTACGAGTAGCTCCCCCGCTCTTCACCTTATTACGAGTGTTGTCTATAAATCACTTACTCGTTGAATACAACGGATCAGAATGTTCATGTGAGTTCACTCAACCCTTCAAGTGACGATGGGCAGCCCTCAGGTAAGTCTGAACGTATTCCCTACGCCTGCTTCACTTGGTTTTCCCCACACATTGCAAAGGTAGATTTTTAGGTTCCATCAAAATCGGATTAAATTTATGGACATTATGGTGAGTGTGGTAAAGGTTTCCAGACAAACATAAACAGACAGACAGACAGTTGTTAGTTCGGAAACCGTATAGACCGTTAACATAAATAGACAGACAGACGCGGCAAAAAATTGGTGAAGAAGATCTAAAACACGGAAAGCGAGAGGAACATTCAATTTCGGGCCAAACAGAAAAATTCACCTCACAAAAATGAAAACAGCACTTTTGTTACAATGGCGGACTCCGGAGCAATATGTTAGTGGATACTTGAATTTTTTGACATTCAGTAACTAAAACAAACAAAATACTTAACCTAATAAAAACCAGTTATGCAGCGTGATCATATCAGCGAATTTTATTTATGTTCAATTGTTTTGAAATTTGAGCCATTTGAGTGTTATGAAATAGTTGACTATTAGTAAAAAAGAACTTGTTCTAAATATTAGTCGGTTACTCAAGAAGAGATGTATGATTATTACCTTTTCGTGCAGTTTTCAAAGATTTTTCAGCAAATATTAATGAAATTTATGGACAACTGTGTGCATACATTTTCGTCGATAAACTTTAGCGGATAAAGTTGATAAACTTTATCTGGTAGGTTTTCCGCTTAAAAATAATAATAATAATAATAAATTTGACAATTTTTTTTACCACTTTAGTGTGCTCAAAACGTGATGCCCAACAAACTCATGTCTTTTCATATGGAATGTTATCGTTATCTAAGGAGAGTGTTATCGTCACACTCACACATACACACACACTTATATATATATATATATATATATATATATATATATATATATACATATATGTAGCCCCCCTGGACCCCCCGGATCTTTTCTCTTTTCTACTGTGTAGAAAACGAGGATAATTTGCTATGCAATTCTTATCGATATAGTCCGTAACGAAATTATCGATATATATATACGACTTCAAAAAATAAAGTCGTTTTTTTCTCTTTTGTACATTTTTATTCGTTCATTTTACATTTTAAAAAATGGATATAAAAAAATTTGGATATAAAAAAAATTTTCAAGCCTGGCTGGGATTCGAACCCACGATGCCGACGTTACGGACGTTTTTTCGTTACGGACATTACAAAAAAAATTGTTGGGGGTCGGCCTAAGAATTGCATAGCAATTAATATATATATATCCAGGAATCGTATCAGAATGCCTCAAAACGGATTACCATGAAGAAATTTAAAAAATATATATTCAAAAATTTTTTGTAGCCATTGCTATTGTAATTTTTGACGAAAATACACTAAAAGAATGAATGAATGAATGAATGGGTATGAGGAGTTTAAGAATTCATTGTACGTTCTCATCTCCTCAACACCTAGACACATCATACTCATGCTACCGGCTCCAAACAAATTCTGAAAATTCCTGTCGCCTGAATAGGATTGATTCCAAGATTTATCCAAACTGCATTGAACAACTCAAGGAAACAACTGCCAGCTGCCAACTTCCCCTCCGTCAGAATCCAAATACATCCAAATCACGTACCAACATAAATAGCTTTCAAACTAGTCACAAATCTTGTATGCTGCATTTCTTCATAAGGTAATGATTGTGGAAATAAACGTATCTTTCATATTCGAAGCTACCGAACCTGTGATGATTACTTTAGGACCAGGTTAGTAGCTTACGTAAACGTAATTTATTAATAAGTTCTAGTATCCCGAGTGCTCACTTTGGTATGGTGAAGAATGTTTATATTCCAAAATAAAAATTTCTGCTAATACATACCTACTAGGTAGCGAATATTAATTTGTAGAAAATGAGGCTACTGCAATGGCTCCAAAAGTTTAGAAATTAAAATGTTTCAAAACTTTCATCTTAAGGAAATCCGTTTTGAGGCCTGAAATTTCCAGGTATTGTGCGGGTTAACTCGTAGACGGCCCCCTATAAGTTTCAATGCCGTCGGATCACCGATAGCCTGTACGTAAGCGCAAACGTGAATTTCTCAGAATGACGTTTTCTCATCTGTTTATTTATTATTTATTTATTTACGCTCTAGTTAGCTCAATGTACAATAAGGGAACTATACAAAGGAAATACAGACATATTTGGAAAATACAAACAACGAATGAAAATAAATTTATACAGAGTTAAAAGTGTTAGAAACAAAAATCTGTTGGTCCGATTTTTTTTAAACTCGGTAGGTACCGTCAACTCATACAACTTTGTGCCACTTTTTTGGTTTTTTGAGCGTCAGAACTTTATTTGTCGTCGTATCTCGTTGAAATGTTTATCCAAGATACTTACACATCTCAGTGATCAAATGTCGCTAAGGCAAAAATTCCATCTGTTCAGCGAATAGAATGGGAACTATTTATTCGTGGCACATTCATTACCCCAGGAAGGTGCAACTTTGAGCCACCATCCACCATCTTTTAGCCTATAATGAAATGAAAAACCTAATGTGGCTCATTGTGGCGGTCTGAATCTTGTTAATCAGCATGTTGACTTTGCAACGTAATACAAAAAAAAATTTGCCCTCGGAATTTTTAGTGTTTTTTTCGATTTTTCAAACAAGGTAAATAGGAGTATAAAAATCAATGCAAGGCAACTTTCTGTTCGTTTTTATTATAAAATCTTAACAATTCATACAAAAATATCCCAACAAATCTTCAACTCGTCCAGCCACCTTTCTCCGATTCTGAGCACCCATTTTCTGTAAAAATACAACGAGAAAGCATTAAATTTTATTGCAGAAATAATAAAAAAACGGTGGCACAAAGTTGTACCCCTAAGTTCCCGTTTCTAACATATCTGGTCATATCATAGAAACAAACAAACTTCTGATAACACCAAATACTGTAATTGGTAGCTGACTGTATAGGGATGAAAATATGAACTTACCAGTCTATTCAGAAATCCGCAGCATACTCATCCAAAGGAGACTCCCAGCACAAACTGAACAAATCCCTTTTAGTGGACTAGAGAAAGAGCTACCTTGTCGGCACTGAAATCCACAGGGAAGACTTGTGGAAGCGTCGGCATCCTCTTCTACCATCCCGGTGCTTGTGGGAATTTTTTCGAACTAATAACTTCAAGTGTGTTACCGTTAGAGAGCATAAGGTTCAAAAAACGAGATTGGCACAATGTTGAACGGGGTGCACAAAGTTGTATGAGTTGACGGTAGTTGAGTATAATTATGTTCTAGAAGAATTCACCTTAAATTACATTGCGATTGGTGGAGTAATAACCATTGCGCATGCGCAAAACAAATAATGATAGGCACAGGCAGAACTCCGAGTCTAATGGTACGATTTTGATGACATTTTCAGGGATTGTGTGGGTCAGCTTCTAGACAGTCCCCTATAACTTTCATTGCCACCGCATAAATGACAGTCTGTGCGCATGCGCATACGTTAATTTCTTTAAACGTTGATTTTTTTATCACATATGTTGGTTTGATTTCGTTCAAACTCGGGTATACGTCCAGGATAATGTCCTATGTATTTTATCGCGATTGGTTGAGTCTTGGGTAGGTACCGATTTGATGAAATTTTCAAGGATTTTGCGGGTTGACCGATTTTGATGAAATTTTCAAGGATTTTGCGGGTTGACCTCTAGACAATGTTCTACCAATTTCATCGCCTAACATACCTATGTCATTAGATTTCCGCCATTAATCTCCAAAACAATCTGGACGCTCTGTCCACATGGTGTGGAGAACAGCTAAACTCCAAATCCTTCCAAGTGCCATCCATGTAGGTAATTTCTTTTTCCCGATCCCAAAATCAGTTCATTTTCAACTATTTCATGAATGGAACTCGGATTCTCAGAAACGCCGAAATGCGTGACCTTGGAGTCCTTTTTAACCAGCGGCTCTCGTTTGATAGTCGTATTGATTCTGTCACTCGTCGTGCAATGAGAGCCCTGGGATTTCTAAAACGAACAACGAGAGAGTTCACAAATGACAACACCATCTCTCTACTTTTCGTGACGGCCTCACGCTGTGGCACCCCACCATACAAACACAAAATTTCGCAGTGTAATAAGTTCGGAATAGAATCAAGTTTTCAGTAAAGAGCACAAAAACTTTAATTAATAATTAATAGGTAGGTAAAAGGTAAAATGTTGATTCTTTTCTTTTGTGGTAGGTAACTTAAATCAATATGAAATTTGACCCTGATGTTTTCGGCAAATTTCTGGGATTCTAGGAGGCAGTTGGGAAACCCCCCCCCCCCCCTCACGTCATCCTCTAATGTGCTTTCCAACATTCTCTGCCGTTTTTTCGTTTTCATGATCGCAAGTGTCGAAAATCCATGTTCGCACATCCACGAAGTTGAGAACTGGAGAAGGATGTCAATTGCTTTCTTCGACAGCTGAGGATATTCTGCTGCAACGTCAATCCAAAAGGTGTTCGGTGGGACGTTATTGATCTTGAGTTGTAGTGTTCGGTCGTTTCTCAAATCAATAAATTCGGTTTGAAGAGGCATGCCTTCTACTTGCACCATGGTGGAAAACGGGTTTCGAATCCAGTCATGCTTTTTGATGTCCAGGTCCGGGATGGTTAGGGTTTTTGTTGGGGTTTTTTGATTTTGCCAAGGTTACGAATCCCTTGATAGAGCCGATCATACATGGAGCTCCATCTGTGCATATACCAACACAGTTACTCCACGGTATATCGTTGGTAGCAAAAAATGAATCGATGGTCTCGAAAATATCTTTTCCCGTGGTTGTCGTTTTCATTTCCTTCAAACAAAAAAACTAGCTGACAATTTCATCTCCATCAATGAAACGGGCAAACCCTATCAAATGGCATTTTCCAGTGGAATTCGTTGATTCGTCAACTTGGAGCGCGAACGGCGAGGTTTTCATGATTTCAGAGGTTCTGTTTTTTGTGTCGAACGACATTTCAGCAACACGACGAGCGAAAGTTTCAGCCGAGAGGGGTACCTCGTCAATTTCCAAAGCTGCTTCATTTCCAAGCATAATGCGTACCATTTCTTTGCAAGCAGGTTTAACCAAATTTTCTCCAATGGTGTGTGCTTTCATTTCTCCTACGATCATTCGGGAAACAACGAAGCTAGCCTCGAGAGCTCTATCTGAAACCTTGACTTTTCTTGTGAACTGAGCAGCTTGTTTATTATTGCTAGAAAGAAGCCTATTGAAATAAACAGCATCCTTGTCCTCCAAATGAGAATGTTTACTAGAAAGGTGGCGTTTCAATTTACTTGGAACCATTGCTGCATTGCTCAATGTTTCACCACAGACAACACACTTAGGAATCGGTTAGTTTGGAGGCCCACACCAGGTAAACCCGTCTGTCAGATACGAGTCAAGGTATTGTCTATTCTTACCTCCACTTTTCATACTCGTGGTAGGGGGCTTCGATGTCACATTCGTCGGCTGCGTCACAATTGGAGAATAAGAAGTACCTACTCGCAGTTGTTGAATCAGACCCCGTTTCTTGATCTATCATTCTTTCATCAGCGTCAAATCTTCCTTTCTTAATCACAAATCTATCCATTTTTCGAAGAGAACTTTTACTTATCACAGTGATTGAAAAAAAAAAAAAAAACACTCACGATTGGATAAATTCTACATCACTGACGTGAACGAATCGATTGATCTCGGCATCTCGGAACGAAAAAAAGAAAACGAAACAAGGGAGAATGAACTTTGAACAGCTGTTGCTCTGCACTTTCGATCAAATCATGACCACGTTGGCACTAGCTCTGCCTTCCGATTGCTTTTATAATACTAGGTAGCGGATCTGTTAGTGTTTTGGGATGTGTTCAGTTTTTAGTTCAATCGTGTCCCAATAAATTGCAGAAGGTTCAATATTTGTTTTTTTTTCTCCTTTCTTATTACCTATAATTATACAAAAAGTCATTCCGATCTCAAAATCTTGCGGCACCCCTAGACGGGGCTCACGGCACCCCAGGGTGCCGTGGCACCCCGGTTGCGGACCACTGCTCTACTATATAAATCAATACTCATATCATGGATACTCCACCATAGTATGGTCCCCCAACTATGCAGTCTATAAAAACAACTTGGAACGAGTTCGAATGCATTTCTTAACCTTCCGCTAGTCGCGCGCACCTCACAGGATGTGTATGATATTCTTATTTTTAGCTCTACAGTCATGCGCAGTATTTTACTCCCCTTCTCTCTCGTCTAGCCTCCTAACATCCGTTTCTCTCGTGGCCAGTGCTAACACGGCTGCGGTCTCTACCACATTAGAGGCGTTGCAGACCTAATCACCCCATAGATCCAGCGGGACAATTCATGTAAGTTAGTGCAACTGAAGAATTTAGTTAGTAACCCTAAACGCACCTCACCAATACCAACACAGATGAAGATACTAATAGATATAGAAAATGGTTTGACTCCTGTCAGCTCAACAAGCAATGAAAAAACACCAAATATTCATGTCCTATTTTAGGAAAGTACCTACTTGTGTTTAAGCCACTTAATTCCAATATGCAAAGACTTTCACTCCAGTCAAAAAGATGATCAGAATGTGGATGTAGACCAAGAAAGTTCCTTCAGTTAGGTACCTATGTTACCAAGACTATAATAAGATATATGTATCTTAATTTTACACGATAAATACTTACATTACTCTCAAATTTCTAATCATCAGAGGTATTTAGATCAAATTTCAGTTAAGTTATGCCTATATTTCGTGGTAGGAATAATTCTTTTGTTGATGGAGAATTTCAAAAAATTGTATCTGGTTGTTTCCATTCCATTATATCATAGTTCGAATTTGGCCATTAGTTATTGCCTTTTATTTCATTGTGAAAATGATATAAGTGAAACTAAGACTGAACTAAGTAGACCTACCTATTCTTTGTAAATTGCGTAGGTGTTTTTACTTTTTCAAATGCAATAAAGTTTATTATTTACGTGCACTTTATTGTCTCCTAATTCAGACAAGGGCTTTTAATGCCCCCCTGAATTTTCAAGTTTTTCTACTTTGAAAAATGATGAAAGCACCTCACTGGTGCAGCGCGACTATGAATGAGAGGGGAAAGGGTGCGACTAACGGAAGGTTAAGGTATGCAGCTTTCAAATTGGGAATGTTGAGAAATACCACTCGAGGCCTATGATAGGAGCTTGCCATGTAGAATATTTGGAGGAACGGAGAAACATGGCAGATGCAATATTCCTCTACAAGCTCCTGGATAACCGTATAGATTGTCCCACTCTTCTAACTCGAATCTCTTTCAACATACCCACGTCGTCATTCTCCCTTATTCCGTGTGCCCCTACCAACTATATCTACCATCAGCCTCTAAATAAATTACCACGCTTAGCGAACCACCTTCTTGACATTTCCCCACATGTGGACTTTTTCCATGACACACCACGTACTTTCAAAAAAACTGTAAAGGAAACTTTTGTACTATCAGCCCCATCTCAATCACATTAATTTTTTTAATCCCTTAATAGATTTTGTTGGAATCGTAAATGCTGTTTATTTGTTAACTTGCGAGTGAGCTTAGTTTATATGGCCGGCTGGCAAAATATTCGTTTTCATATTGTGTGTATTATTCGAAATGAATAAATAAAATAAATTAGATGGAGAATGCCATGGGACTGAATTATAGCCCTATTTTGTTTACTAGCACGTCTACACATACGTCTGATATGGTATTTACATATGACGTAAATACCATATGTTGGCGAGTTTTCATATTATGGGATAAATATTCTTCCTATCACATCATTTCAGCAATAAAAGTTGTTGGTCGTCAAATTTTGGGTCTACTACCCCTACATCATCAAGACGTGTTCAAAAGTAAAGTTGGAATGTGATTTTAACATTTCGATTTCCAGTGATTCTGCTGATTATGGAGAAAGTGATATTTTTGTTCTCCTAAGTGATATGACCGTTAGTAACTGAACTATTTTCTATTGTATATATAATTTATGAAATGGCTCTCCATGAACCTACGAATTTGGGGTCGGTTTCTATGTATTTTTGCACGCTGAACCGAATAATAACACTTGCAGATCCTTCTTATTCGTTATAACTGAGTTTTAAGCTTTAATCGATAAATTTTTAGTTTATTATCATTTACGTAACTTTCGGAGGAGTCCGTTGTCACTAGCAAGTCGAGTACGGGGGCCGAGCGCTTTCGATGCAAAGACATCATCATCAGGCCGTCGGAACAGAACGTTTTTAGTTTCTTTGTTCATGTCTGTTTTCAGTTTGTTTGTTTTTGTCTAGTTTATTTATTTTGTTTTAGTTCATTTGTTTGTTTATATTTGGTTGTTTGTTTGTATGTGTTCTTACGGGTAAACTTAGTTAACTAAAGTGTAATTCCCGGGTATAAATGAGTTGGAGAGGTCTGCAAGTGATACCATTCGATTCAACGAGAAAAAAAAACATAGAAACCGACCCCAAACTCGTAGGTTCAAGGAGGTTTCACGCACGATTTCATTGAAAAAGTTCCAGTCATACAGTATGACCATATTAACGACTTTTCGTAAATAATCGTATATTATAAATTTACATCGTTTTGAAATTTAAGCACTTGTGTGTAAATAAATTGTTAACTACCTTCCAATTTTATGGCAAACAATTCGTTCTATATATATATATATATATATATATATATATATATACCTATATTTTTTTTCTCTCTCTTTCTCTTTTCTTAAAACTTGGTATCAGGTACTCCAAAGACGATCTTCGAGTTTCTCTTCGATACCGGGCAGAAGTTAAAGGTGTGTGTGTGTGTGTGTGTGTGGGCGGGGGGGGGGGGTTTAACTTTTGGATCCTTGTATACAGGGTGTGCACAAAACAGGTCTGCCAAATTGCAGGAGTCGATTCTAGTGCTCATTTCTGATCGTAAGTTCCTCCTAGCAAATTTTTAAACGCTTAGTTTTCGAGTAATTAAATGTTTAAGATTTTTTTTCGTGTTTTCTACCTTTCGTCACTAAAACGATCATAACTCCCTTAATTTGCAGTGTGCATTCAAACTTGAGGATACCACTGGAAAGAACATTAAATTTTCTATTGGATAGATGACTGACCTATTTTAAGAATTAATGTTTGAAACAGAAAAATACCTCTGAAAAGCAAATTTTACCTCAGTTGGGAAACCTCGAGTTTATTCAATCGGGAATTGAACTATAAGAACCAATTGTACTAAATATGATTAGATGATTCAAAAAAGATTTTGAAGTTTTAGTCTTTTTCGCAGTTTTTACAAATTTTTCAGCAAATATTAATGGAATTTATGCACGTTTTTCGGCATAATTTTGTGCAAACATTTTTTGATGTTCTTGTTAATCGATGATAATTTTTTTGACGAAAATTCTGCTAATATTTTTAAATTTAACGATTTTTGGCAGTTTTTAGCCATTTTTTTAGTGATTTTTTTAGTACGTTTTTTTGAAATTTGAACAATTTAATGTGCTCAAAAATTTTTGGCCAGCGAACTCATCCTTTCTTTAGGAAAGCTTGATTTTTTGGCGCAAGAATGGGATTTTTATCTCAATTCTAAGGAGAGTTATCGTCTGAAATGACACACACACTTTTTTTTTTTTTTTTTTTTTTTTTTTTTTTTCAAACCTCCCCTCAAAGGCGGAGGGGGCACACCATTAAATTGAAAAATAAACAAATAAAATAAAAAGTGGGGAGGACGCCCAAGTTTACCCGACGCCGGCTCTAGGGATAAGGGAAGTTGTAGGACGAGAAGGAAGAATGGGATGAAAGGAAGTGCCCCTATAAAATGACCACCAGTTCAAGTAAGAACCCCTCAGGACGCGGGTGGTGATACCACGGAGTACTCCTGCTGAGATGCCCAACTCATGTAACTCCGTGGCGCTTTTCCCGCACCACACCCCGCGCCATGACAAGGTCGCAGCCATGACCTTGATATTATTAAGTGCCACTCCTTTTAGCTCAGATATCGCCTGTCGCAGATCATTTCCATCATATTTACTTTTCTTAGCCCGCCAGGTCTCAAAATCAAGTAATAGGTGAAAATGCTCTATATTCGAATCGGTGTAGTTTAATCCCAATCATACCCGAACTTTCATTGAATTTGTCACAAATTTAATGAAATTTAAGAATGGTAATAGTGAGCAGAAGTATTTTGCAAATGGAAACCACACACTCGTGCAGATCGCACACTCGCAGGACCACACCGAACAGTATAAAAAACCTAAACCTTAACCATGAAATACCCATACTGAAACTTTTGTGTGTGTGTGTGTGTGTGTACAATAAGACTGTCCTACTAGGCGTTGGCGTTGCAATAAACCGTTGCTCGTACGAGTCCCTCTCCACTCCAGTGAGTAGCTGTAAGCAATATCACCAGAACAGATTCTGATCCACCCTTTGGACGTTCCCAATCTGGAATGGTTTTTTACTTTACTTTTACTTCTAGTAGTATGAGCATATACCTCAAGAATTGGAAAAGCATCTAAAACCTATATCTCTGCAGTAATCGGTAATATCTAGTGACTTGCAGGGGTATATATCATATTTTTTGAGAAGGTGGTTTGTACAACGCACAAGTGCCAGACAGAATGAAACACATACATCTATTTCATTGTTGGAGAATGCACACATGTGTTTTGAGAAAATGTGTTCAGTTGATTACCAAACTTTCATTTGACTCTTTGGATTGAAGGGGAATAAAAAGCAATAGGCGTATATATTTAGCATTTTTCAGTCAAATTAACCAAATTAAACCTTGTTGTAACAATCAAATGAACCGAATGAAACCATCTTTTTTTCAACCAAATGAAACTTTTTTCAAACAAATGGAACCTTATTTCAATCAAATGGAACTTCTTCGAATCATCCGGAGAAAAATTACATTTTATTTCAGATTTTTGCAGAACAATTTAATACAGAGGCGGTACAGATTAATTTAGTGAGCTGGTGTCCAGAAGCTGATGCAGCAGTTTCTCATCATGTTATCACGAAGTTGGAGCAGTCTGTCGCGGTGATCAGCAATTTGGTGGACCGAAAAGTTTTATTTGAATGAAATGAGATTTCATTTTTTTGAAAAAAAAAAAAAAAAGAGTTTCATTTGCTTAAAAAGAAGTTTTATTTGATTGGTGTGTATGATTTCATTTGGTAGGTACGCGATTTCATTTGATTGGTACCAGTGGCGTAGCTAAGCCATTTCTTATGGAGAGGCAACAGTCGAGGATTTCATTTTATTTTATAGTTTTGCTATTCATTTCTTGTGCTTGATGCTGAGTATACGAAGACTCTTAATAAATTTCCAAACGTTTATATAAGTATGTAGGGGCTCAATGGCTTTTTGTAATGATCTGAAATCACGGATGCTTTCATATTCATAAACCTACCTATAGATTATTAAAGCATAATACTACCTACTTGGAAAAAAAATTATCCAAATAACTAATCAGAACGTGAAAAATTACGATAAATACGAATAGGTACCTACCGATGAATTGAGGAGCACTAGGTTTATTATAGGTACTATTATTCTAGATTTACTGCATGCAAATTCATATACCAATGTGGACTTGCTGTCTTACAGGTTTATCCTCAATTGTTACTTCCACGTGAAAATAACTTTTTCTGGACAATATCATACAATTGTATTATATAAGCAGGTACCTACCTACGCGAAATGAAATACAGTGCATGAAACCGAGATCAAGAAACATAAAAAAATGTAAACAAACTCAAACCTGCAATATGCAAAGTTAGAATAGAAATACTGCTACACTAGATTATTTTAATCTTTTCTATTAAACTATTTCAATCACCACTGCAGGCTTCTATTTATTGTATTATTGCTTCATTTTAACTGGGATTTTATTCGTAAATTAATGGTATAATACAACGGGAAACGGTTTTGAAACGAACAACCAAGCTTGATCAAGTAGGCAGTGAAAAGTAGGGGAAGTTCATAGGGGAATTGGTGGATTCTGAGCAATGGATATTTTTCTAGGGAAAAATCGCATATGGGCTCGCCCCAGAAGGTACATTTTGCCCCTACAGAAACGAACCTAATAAACATTTCTTCATTTCTAAGAGCGTCTCATGTCGCTAGGCAACCAGAATCGTATAATAATTATAGTAGTTGTGTTTTACTAATTACATTCTTTAATTGAAGGTGTTAGGTAGATACTGGAGTTACCTATTAGCGTAAAATTATTAATTTGGTTATACCCATACAACAAAATTCTGCATCCTCTATAATTTATGGAGGGGCTCTGCCCACCCTGCCCCTCCTCAAACTACACCACTGCGTATATATTTAGCATTTTTCAGTCAAATTAAACCTTGTTGCAATCAAATGAAACTTCTTTTCAACCAAATGAAACTTTTTTTCTATCAATTGAAACTTCGTAACTACCAAATGGAACTTCGTTCCAGTCAAACCAAACCTCGTACCTACCGAATGAAACCATGTACCAATCAAATGAAAGCTCTTTTCAACCAAATGAAACTTTTTTCAAACAAATGGAACCTTATTTCAATCAAATGGAACTTCTTCGAATCATCCGGAGAAAAATTACATTTTATTTCAGATTTTTGCAAAACAATTTAATACAGAGGCACTACAGATTAATTTAGTGAAGCTGGTGTCCAGAAGCTGCTGCAGCAGTTTCTCATCATGTTATCACGAAGTTGGAGCAGTCTGTCGCGGTGATCAGCAATTTGGTGGACCAAAAAGTTTCATTTGAATAAAATGAGATTTCATTTGTTTAAAAAAAAAAAAAAAAAAAAAAAAAAAAGTTTCATTTGCTTAAAAAGAAGTTTTATTTGATTGGTGTGTATGATTTCATTTGGTAGGTACGCGATTTCATTTGATTGGTACATGGTTTCATTTGGTCGGTACAAAGTTTCATTTGATAGAAAGAAGGTTTCACTTGACTGAAAAATGCTATGTAAAACAGTAACAAAGGCTTCTACTAGTGTTAGTAACATTAAGGTTGCAATGGGTTCCTAATATTATGCGTTGTTGTTACAGAGGATAGCAGCTCTGGTTTTGGCATCATGTCTCATCTCTTCAGTGCACAGCCAAAGGGGTAACAACAATGGCAGAGGAAATAACTGGAGAGGCTCAAACAACTTCAACAATGCAGGAGGATATCGAGGGGGCCAAGGATTTAATGGAGGAGGAGGCTTTGGTGCTCAAGGAGGTGGCTTTGGAGGTCAAGGAGGTGGGTTTGGGGGTCAAAGAGGTGGTATAGGAAATCAAGGAGGTTTTGGTGGCCAAGGGGGAGGTTTTGGTGGTCAAGGGGGAGGTTTTGGTGGTCAAGGCGGAGGTTTTGGAGGAGGTTTTGGTGGTCAAGGGGGAAGGGGAGCAGGATTTGGGGGGCAAGGAGGTTTTGGAGGGCAAGGGGGAGGTTTTGGTGGCCAAGGGGGAGGTTTTGGTGGTCAAGGGGGAGGTTTTGGAGGAGGTTTTGGTCAAGGCGGAGGTTTTGGAGGAGGTTTTGGTGGTCAAGGGGGAAGGGGTGGATTTGGTGGACAAGGAGGATTTGGTGGACAAGGAGGATTTGGTGGGCAAGGAGGGGGATTCGGCGGACAAGGAGGGGGAGGGTTTGGTGGAAGAGGAGGATTCGGTGGTGGAGGAGGATTCGGTGGTGGAGGAGGATTCGGTGGTGGAGGAGGTGCTGGGGGGCGATATGCAAGAGGAGCACAACTCCGTGGGACGAATCCTAGAAGAGGATTCAAAAGTCAGAGAAGGGATTTTTCAGGACTGCAAACATCAAATTCTCACAAAGTGATCCACAATGTGAAAGGAGGCTTCAAAGCAAGTGAACAAGGTCCAGATATAGTTGAGCCACAATACAAGATAAATCCTACGGATGGCACGTTTGCGCTTCCATCATCAAGTGTTTCAATACTGAAAAATCCTGTAGAAGAATACGTTGCTCCTCGTCAGGACTATGGACTATCATATGAATATAATACCCTGCATGAGGAATATGGAGTGCCCCATGAAGAATACGGTGTGCCACATGCAGAATATGGCATACCACATGCAGAATATGGCATTCCACATGAAGAATATGGCGTTCCACATGAAGAATATGGTGTTCCACATGAAGAATACGGTGGGCCACGTGAAGAATATGGCATGCCGCATAAAGAATATGGCATACCACATGCAGAATATGGCGTTCCACATGAAGAATATGGCGTTCCACAAGAAGAATATGGCGTTCCGCATGAAGAATATGGCGTTCCACATGAAGAATATGGCGTTCCTCGTGAAGAATACGGCCCTTCTCAACTTGGTGAATTTCAGAAAAAACAAGATAATGAAATATCAATAGCTGATTCCTTCTCAGGGTCGAATTTAACTGGTGGTTTCCAAAAGAGAAAACGTGAATCATCTACTCCAATTCCTGAGCCTGAACATGATATGTCTCCAATTTCTCCAATTTCAGAAGTGCCTAGTCCACAGCTAAATTCTTCCACAGCTTCAATTGAGAATCACAGGAACACAACGATTGGACAAGCATAGTTATATTGTTGGAATAGGCAAATTTACATATTTGAAGTTCCCGGCAATGCTAGTATGGGTTGGAGATAATGGAGGGAGGCCCTCCCACTCTACTGTTCAAGTTGTACTACTTTTTCTTTCATTCGTAATTGTTCCCCATGCATAATTAAATCCAGTGATGTTTTTTACTGTTTCAAATGTGTTTTAATGCATAAAACCCTACAATATGACTGATGTGAGCTAGAAAATGTACAAACTTTGCACAAAATGTGTCAAATAGTAAATGAGCGATCTTGGTTCACATTGCACTCTTACTAATGGAGCCTTCAACATTCCACAAAAAAATATATATATATAAAATCAAATAAATAATTTTATAACGTACGAATCTGAGGGAAAGTTAAATATTTCCAAAATTAGAAATATATACCTACCTATATACCTGCCTTTGATAATGCATTTTTAAATTGTATATACCTAGCATAAACAGTTGATTCACCTCTGCACAGCACCTATAAAGGGTGATTCCCTCGCTGATGCAAAAAAAAATTTGGGTGAAACTACATCAAAAAGTCCAGTCATGCAGCATGACCCCATGAGCGAATTTTTGAAGAAATCTTCGACATTTCAGTCGCTATTGATCGTGTAGAGAAATTTTAGTTTATGATTTTGATAGACAAACATGGAATCAAATTATTAAAAATAATTAGGAGGTACTCTTACTTCCATAAGAGTAGTTCAATCTGAATTTGGACAATATTTCATGCAAATATTACCGATTTTTACAACTAGCGAACGGCATTATTTCGATTTTTGACTGATTTTTCAACTTTGAAATTTTTGAAAACTTGATACATATTCTTATAGGAAATTTTACGCTGATTCCGAATATACCACATGTTAGTATGCTGAAAAAATTATTTCGCACAACAAATCGCAAAAAACAAGCTATTTTGAAATTTTTGACTACATTTTTGAAAATTTCAACCCGAAGATGTAATCCGATCATGCTGGCCAACGAACTTGAACTTTCGTTTTGGGCCCTTAACATTTTAAAATTTGTTTGAAGTTTCTAGCACAATTCTACGGACAGTTATCGTCTGGAATGACACATACATATATACATACATACATATATACATACATACATACATAAAAAAATGCGTTAAACTTCAGAATATGATTCAGAATAGTCTGAAACGGATTTCTGCATAAATTTTTTTCAAAAATTTACATTCTACAAATTTTGAGGCGAGAGCAATAGCTTAATTTTCTTCAAAAATTCGCTAAAATGGAGTAAAATGCCGCCAACCGCATATTTTTATCTCAATCCGTTCTCAAGATATGATTTTTGAAATGTTTTTTCAGGAGTACAGTGTTTTTTCCTTTTTAAACTCGAATTTCTCCACTTTGCTTCATTTAATTTTAACTTTTGACTACATTTTCGGTATCAGCATTAAATTTACTATAAGAATAGTGTACGTGGGTTCTTAAAAAGTACCATCCGAAGACCCTGACATCAGCTCAAACATTGACGATTTTGAAAAAAGAATATTTCTGAAAATCTTTAAAACTTTACTACTCTTCCAAAAAGAATCCTGGAAACTGGCAAATCTCATGAAAACTGCTTCATCTATACTCTTTCCAACGGTATAATCAAGTTTACTTTTATTTTGTTATTTAGTGGAGAAAATTATGTTTTAATGTTAAAAAATGTGGGTTTTTCAATGAAATTGTTGGTTTTCTCGAAAGATGACCCTCCATGAACCTACGAGTATGGGGTCGGTTTCTATCTATTTTTTCACGCTGTATCGAATGGTAACTCTTTGAGATCTCTCCAACTCCGTTATAACCAAGTTTTACACTTAAAATCGCAAATGTTTAGTTTGTTTGTTACGATTAAATGTAATCGTGTGTTATGGGGTAAACACTAGTTACTTAAAGTGTAAAACTCGATTATAACGTAGACATTAAAACATAATTTTCTCCACTAAATAACAAAATAAAAGTAAACTTGATTATACCGTTGGAAAGAATATTAGACGAAGCAATTTTTGTGAGATTTGCCAGTTTCCAGGATTCGTTTTGGAAGAGTAGTTAAGTTTTAAAGATTTTCAGAAATATTCTTTTTTCAAAATCGTCAATGTTTGAGCTGATGTGAGGGCCTTTGGATGGTACTTTTTAAGAACCCAAGTACACTATTCTTATAGTAAATTTAATGCTGATTCCGAAAATGTGGTCAAAAGTTAAAATTGAATGAAGTAAAGTGGAGAAATTTGAGTTTAAAAGAAAAAAAACACGGTTTTCCTGAAAAAACCTTTAAAAAATCATATCTCGAGAACGGATTGAGATAAAAATATGCAGTTGGCGGCATTTTACTCCATTTTTGATGTAGTTTCACCCAATTTTTTTTTTTTTTTTTTTTTTTTGCATCAGCGAGGGAATCACCCTGTATATACCTACCTATACATATATTATCAAATAATGGATTATACTCGTAGTAAGTAAAAAAATTACCTAATTGAAACTGGTGTAGGTACCCGACTGTTTTTTAAATAGTAAAATTTTTATTTAGGATATTTGATTTAAGGGGGAACTGTTCATGTAGCTGGGAAAGGGGTTTTCCAGGGTTTTTTCTTTTCTTTTTTTTTTTCTTTTTCTTTGACTAACGTCAAATGTGATGTAGCGTTCCCTAATTTATGCCTAAGGACAGGGCGGCCCCATCGCCGAACCCTATCAAATCTTCGGCTGAGATCCATTTTTTTCGCGATCCTCTGATGCACATGGATGCTGCTCTAACTATCGCGAATCCTATTCTCACCCACAGCCGTCCTATAATTTGTCCTTGTGGTCTGAACCATTTTTCAGCCAATTTTTCGGCGAGAACTTTGGTAAAGGCCACCATCTGGGGGGCAAAGAGACCGTCGACCGAGCAGACCAGGGGAGTAAATGATGCGTGTCTTTGTTCACATGCTACCAGATATTTTCGTTTTTTTTTTCCTCCTCAGCCCCAGCGACTGTTTTCGATCCAGCGAGAAAAAATACATAGAAACCGACCCCATACTCGTTGGTTCATGGAGGGTCAAATTTCGAACATTAAAACATTATTTTCTCCCCTAAATAACAAAATAAAAGCAAAATTGATAATACCGTTGAAAAGCATATTAGATGAAGCAGTTTCCATGAGATTTGCCAATTTCCAGGATTCTTTTTAAGAGAGTAGTAAAGTTTCAAAGATTTTCAGAAATATTGTTTTTTCAAAATCGTCAATGTTTGAGCTGGTGTGAGGGTCTTCGGATGGTACTTTTTAAGAACCCAAGTACACTATTCTTATAGGAAATTTAATGCTGATACCGAAAATGATGTTGAAAGTTAAAATTAAATGAGGCAAAGTGGAGAAATCCGAGTTTAAAATGAAAAAACACGGTTTTCCTGAAAAAAACCTTTAAAAAATCATATCTCGAGTACGGATTGAGATAGAACTCCATTTTTGATGGAGTTTCGCCCAAAATTTTTTTTGCATCTACGAGGGAATCACCCTGTATATACCTACCTATACATATATTATCAAATAATGGATTATACTCGTAGTAAGTAAAAAAATTAACTAATTGGAACTGGTGTACCCGACTGTTTTTTGTATTGGCTCTTTTGTGTAAACAATTTTCATATAGGTATAAAAAAATTTGTTTTGTGAGCATAAAAGATATATATGTTACGGGCAAAGTTTAAAATCAGGCATTGTGTAGAATGCTTAGTCGTTGTATACAATACCTGAATAGAGCAGGAAATGTGTAAAATTAATCTCATTTTATACTTTACCTAGGCATTGTATAGAATGCCTGATCGTGCACTCGGCAGAGTGTCCTTCTATCAATCCTTACCTGGTCTGGGGCACCTTTGTTGCAGATATAGGTCAGAATGACGTGTATAGTTTGGTGGTCTGGATGCTCGCAAGCTCGCGTCTCAAAAATACATAACATCAAGTAGTCAATCCCTTAGTAAAAATTCAGATTTGTTGGGCATGTAGGTCAGAATGATGAGCATTTATACTTTGCCTAAATCAATGGTAGGCATTTTATAGACTGCCTAGGCATTGTTTACATTGCCTAGCCATTGTGTCTAAAGAGAGTTAAAAACGCTGCAAATTATTACACAAAGGTTTATTATTTATGTATTAGACAGCCCTTTTACGTAGATCTCTGGTCCATAATTATTAAACGCCGCTTATAGTATATTTAGTATCGGAACTCGGATCTTCGGACCTCACAAATGGGTTCAATCCATTACAGCAGCGGAATCTCACAATTTTACGCTTTTTAATATAGTTGAAAAACAAAACAATTTATTACCAAGTCATCTTTCCAACACATAAAAGTGTTACCTATACTGTATATTGATATCATCTAATTGGTCAAATTTCAAAAAATGTGCTGACAAAATCACTGAAAATGGCTAAGAATTGTCAAATTGATATTTTTTAGCATAAGATTGGTCAAATAAAGTTTATCAACTATGAAATAGAACATTCAAAAATTTATGTACGAAATTATTCTAAAAACTTGAACTTCATTAAATTTTGTTTTAAAAAATCTATAAAATTGCGAAAAATAGCCTAAAATCCAAAATCTCTTTTTGAATAGAAGAGTATCATTTAGAATACTTTTTTTCCATAAAATTAATAGCTAACATTTTCTTTTCACTCATAAATCTCCAATTTCTATACAACTTGAAATATACAAAAAAAATACACTTTTTCACCTATTTTTGGCTCATAGCACCCATGAGAGTGGAGCGATCGAGCTGGCGAGAAGTTAGGACCAACTAGACCCCAAGTGGAGTCTATGTGCGAAAGAACAGATTTTTTAAGTCAATTCTAAGGCCTTTTATGGTCCGGACGGCGGACGGACATTTCAAATTTGGATTCTACGCACCTTGAAACGTAAAGTGACAAAGTTTGAGGGGGGGTTATAAACATTTTTTGCTATACGATCACATAGGCTTATTATTGGAAATAATAAACCAAAATGGAGGAATTTCAGACTTTGCCTAAAAAGGGCAGGCATTGTATAGAACGACTAGTCATTGTATACAATACCTGGATTTCATACTTTGCCGGTAACATATACATAATTTTTTCCCCGTATTATACATTTTCTTGGAGATTGGAGAATTTGAAATTTCACACTAATAGAAGTCCCAGCAGAAAAACGATCGCCAATGTATACCTACAGTATAACAATGTCTAATATCAGCCAAACCATTGACACAACCATACCAATATGCTGAATTGATTTACACTTTATTCTGATTTGTGGTACCTACCAAATTTCAAATAATCCAATTAGTCTTCTCATACCAAGTGGGTAGTTACTGTCTTGATTCTTGGAATTAACTTGAAAAGAAATCATAGTTGGAGGGAAAACCCTCCAGCAACATCAACCCCATTCATCATTCAAGAACTGAAAATGGGAGTATAAAATTCATAACACAAAACAATACAGCATAAAGTATTCATTTATTTTAATTCATCAGTCCTGCGTATAAGGTTCACTATCTGTACACATCAAGACAACACAAGTTTATACAAGTCAACAAGCTCTGCAGATGTTGGACGACCAGATGGGTCTTGATTCTTACATCTTTTATTAATGCCAAATGATGAAAAACTGAGAGGTAACACATTTTCAAGTGAGAATAAATAGTTACAAACGTCAGGCACTTTCCAAACATCAGATTTGTCAGTATAACCAAATGCATACCCTTCGTTAGTAATATCGTGAAGCTCAGGAGGAGAAAGAGTGACTGCAGTTTTTGAAATGTACCTTCCACAAGTAATAGAATAGTTACTAGTGAGCTCGGGTAATGCATCAACATCATTAAGAACTAGAGTTAATCTATCAGTTACTAAAAGTTGGCTAAGTATCTTCTCAATGCTATCAGAATCACAGTTTACTCTTACTCCTCTGGGACTATTGTGGATGAATTTCAAGATTTCGACATAATTGATGCATAGTCTTTTCGATAAATGATAAGACAGATTTATATTTCCCAAAATGTATTTTAGTGCATTAGCATTATTCATTTGTTGAAACTCCGTAGCATAAATATTTTCTGATTTGCAATATCCTATTAACTGATTAATATATGGACTAGGATTCAGTTGCATCATGAGCTCAAGCCCTTCATGAAAATCAGTGAGGTATAGTTGGTTTTTCAAAATAGAGACAGATATGAGAACATCATTCCAAGAAGCAAGAAACACCCACTTTACAGCACCATAACCAATGAGTTTGGAAATTTTAATATTCAAGAAATCTACACAAGTGAGATATGGGTGACAGCCTGTCATATTTCCAACCATAAATTGGCCTTTGACGCAGTTTGGTTTATTATCAACATCACAGAGGGTAAGTACTAACACAATTGAAAATAACAACCAGAATCTATTTGGGGTCATGAGGTAGTTTGAATCCAACAACCTCTGCAGTACTATTGACCGACCTCTCACCAGCAGAATGATAAGATTGGAGCAAACTTTTATGCTTTCTCACGCTTTGGAGGTAAGTAACATACGTATTAGCCAAGCTAGCCATTTCATTTTGCGCTTTACATAGCTGATGGTCTGTCACTTTAAACTTTTTATACTGGGTGAAAATATATCCCATAAGATTGGAGTTTTTGAGATTCTTATTACTTGACGCTAGCCTGATTTCTGATATCAAATGCCTCAAGCATTTCACATGTGCATTCATGGAGGTAGCCATCACTTATCTTGCTCTGAATCCAATCTGCAATTGACCTGAAAAGTAAATTGAACATTATACAACTCTGCAAATACAGTAAAACAGCATAACATTTTTATTGATTGCAGACATAACAATATTACATTGTTTTTAAATCACCGTAAAGAACTTAAGCTGACTGAAATAATGAGAAGCTAATATCAATTGCTGTTACCTAAGAGCTGTGTACGGGATTCAGAGTCGATTTGAAAAATATTGATAGATCGTGCTGCTACATCATTTTATAGAATATTGCTTCTTTATAAGGGACGAAAGTGCTGATAAAGAGAAGACAATTTGTTAAGAGCTGTGGGGATTTATTTGATATTATGTGCTGCAGGATTTTACATTATTTGATAAACTAATAATATGAGAAATGTAATTATTCACCAAACTAAGGGATCACCTAATCATCCTGTAAGATAATGGCTAGATAGTTTTAGAATTGTGCAACATTCCACACTACTTGCATTGTACTGCAGTATGTAATCATGGTAATTAGAAAATGAGTTATCAAACCTTGAACTACAAATTTCGCTCTTAGAAAAAATCTGACCACCTCTATATCTATCATCTTTTATAGATGTAGCCATTTTTAAATGCCTGAAAAAAGCACCAACTTCGTTGTTTCAAACGAGAACCTCCTTTCTTTTATTGCAGATTCAGATCTACTTAAAATTTAAAGCCAAATTGACTCCTGACCTGATTTTTTACACCTTTTCCGAAATTATGCTAACAATTTTTCAATTTACAAAAGACAAGTGTGAGATGTAGGTAAATTTAATTTATACATACCTACTGAATTCATATTATACCATATTACATTGTTTTAAATTTGAGGAATTCTAGTGCTAGTAAATTTTTAACTACCAATTTTATGGAAAAAAAATTGTTCTAAATAATATTCTGCAATTCAAAAAATATTTGGGATTTTTTTTCTTGCTTTTTTAGCAGTTCTTATCGATTTTTCAGCAAATATTAATGAAATTTCAGCACATTTATCAGCATAATTGTGTGTATACATTTTGTAATGTTCTTGCTAATTGTTGATGAACTTTTCAAACTAAAATTCAGCCAAAAATGTAAATTTATCAGTTTTTAGAGATTTTTTAATCAATTTTTTTGAAATTTGACCAATTAAATGTGCTCAAAACGTTCTGGGCAACTACTGATCCTTTCATTCAGAAAGCTTGATTTTTTGGGGCAAGGACAGAATTTGCATTTCCATCTTAAGGAGATTTATCGTCTGGAATGATATATATGAAAAAATGTAACAATCCAGGAATCGTTTCAGTGTGCCACAAAACGGATTTCAATGAAGAAATTTGTCGAAATTTTTTATTTCAAGAGATAGCTTCATTTTCTACGAATGTTTGCTAACAGCGAAAGATTACTGAACATTTTCTATGGTGTTATGTTAACTGGAGCTGGATATCACAAATCAAACATCAAATTGAAGTCAAATTAATGTCAGATTTGGATTCGGCACGAGGGAAAATAAACACATCAGCTCCTTTGCATCACAAGTTTAATTATTTAGATATAGGAGGTGGATTCAGATCAATGAGGAAGATTTTTCAATCTTTTTTTTTTAACAAGTGAAACTACAGCTACCAAAACTGGAGTAAAACGCCGCACAGTGGAACGCCTCTAAATCACGTTCAAAACCTCTGATCGCTTTAAAGTAAGATTTTATTTTTTTCTTGGTTTGAAAATGGTCGATTTAAAGGTTTCTGAATGCGATGAATCCAAATTCGAAGTCAAAATTTGTCTAGGACAAGAAAAAATGCATATTTGATACTTAGTGTTACCGACACATTGTAGTACCAACGAGATCATTTTAGTAAGATACTTCCAAACACCACAAAGGCAGTAAAAACGGAAGTAATGGAATGATTATGAAAGAAAATTTAAAAAATGGTTAATTACGGAATACAATTTTAAATGAGCATCTGATTTATTTAATCCATTTCCATAAAATTACTCGCCCTTTCCTTCCCAATATTTTCTTCTTCAGAAAATGCATCTTCTTCTGCTGAGGGCAGCAGCAATAGTTGATATGAGGTTTTATAGACTGTCGGCAACTTTTTTAAGACCTGAAGTACGCAAAGTATGAGCTAAGGCGAAACTTAATTCAGTTACTGTACGCCTTTGATGCTTTAAATATATATATATATATATATATATATGAACTCAGAAATAATTATCAAAGTGTTCGGAAAACCCATTTTTGAAAAATGGTTTTGAGCGTGATTTAAGGGTTTCGTCCCACTGTGCGCCGTCAAGCGCAATTTCCAATCTCAATCCGTCTTTAAGATAAGTATCACTTTTTCGAAGGGTTAAAAACAACAACAAAAACACTCCGTATTTGTCTACAATATCTAAACTAATTTAATTTTTTACCATTTTTTGAAATCAGTGGTGAATTTCCTAAAAGAATAGCGTCCTTCAATTCTCAAAAAATCCTTCAAAATACCATCTAAAGAACCGCTGTATCAGAGTGAGTTTGATGTTTCTAGGGCCATTCTGCTCATTACAATTCTGGCAGTTTTTACAAATGCAGCAATAGTGGATTTCCCACACTCTTCCTTGATGATACAGCAAAAAATCCTCCTCTGGCGTTACCCACAGCCATAGGGGACCATCTAGGGGGTAACCCACTAAATACCTACAGTTTTCATGTAAGTTAAACTTTTTTCAGAATAGTTTTCACTGGGTCACAGACAGGATCCATTGAACCATTTTAGAAAGTTTTGAAATGTAAAATTCAAGTGGAAATGAAGATTTTAAGGGCAACGAATGAATTCCCAAACCCCGATACTGAGGGAACCAAAACTATCAGGCCGGTAACATAATTTGTCCTTACTCCTTCAGAGTGTTGGGTAAGAACAATGCAGTACACAAGTGAGATGATATCACTGTGGCGAATGGTAGCTCAGTTGGAATTATTGTTACCGCATTCATTAATAGACTATAACCAAAAGTACGAACATATAGAAATAAAATTGTTGAGGAGGCCAGGAAAGTTGGAAAATTCTTAATTAATGTTACCTGTAGTTGTAAAACAAGTTGATGATCACATGAAATTCATTCCTTCTTGATTGGTATTATGCATACATTATATTATTGTAGAGAGTCCTACACTTTTGTTAAGAAAAATACACAGACAAATACATTATTTTTACTGCCTACTGAATGGAGACCTCCACATTCATAACAAACAAACCCTAAGTAAAAATAGGAACAGTGATAACTGATAACTGAGACCTTATTCTTCTTCCGTATCCCAATTCTGCCTCCCAACCCCTGGAACGAAAGTCCGAGCATGGAAGAAAAGAAATTTCTCTTCTTCCATGGTCCGAGGCTGGCGGGATGTGATGAAAAAGTCGTCGGACCGTTCTAGTAGAGTGGGGAGCATCTAAGCTTGACGCGGTAGCCATTTTGTGTGTACCCACCTTCTCCAGCAAGTACACAACAAAGATAATGTATCTCCGTATATAAGTTGCAAAAGCAAAACAAATCTAGGATGTTCATAACAACTGTTTGTTAATTACTATCTGAATTTAAAAGAAAACTTATACCACCAGGTGATTCAGCGTGGAAACATCCAAAAATAATGTTCCTAGCTACCAATGCATCACACGTCACAGTTGAAAGAGTTGGAGAAAACAAGTTTAGAGCAATCCTCTTGCCATCCTATAGGACCAGGAATAATCGTAACATCAACAGAACTCACCAAGTCATGGGTAATTTACCCATGAAATGGGGTCCGTGAGCCTATCCCAGGGGTCTGCGGACTAGCCTCACATATTGAAAAACGCTGCAAATTATTTCACAAAGGTTTATTATTTTTTCAATTGAGTATGATCGTAGTTTTAGTTGGCTTGCGTATGTCATAAGGCCCGTCCAGACTCCTCGGCGTGTCCTATTTCGAGTTGCCACAACCTATACTTCTATAATTATATACGCATGTTTATATTTCTCGATTTGAGCTCCTATTTATTCATATAGTTATTGCCTTAATAATATCATTATCTAAGTACGTACGAAAAGTCGAGAGGATATGTTATTAAATATGCATAGGAAAAGCATTGGTATTAACACACAAATATGACCTAGAAAAAACATATATTCATGCCTCGAAGGAACGCCCTACCCACCTCATGGTGCCGCGGTGTATTATATGGGTATAACACATGAAAGTAATAAATATCCA
This sequence comes from Adelphocoris suturalis, assembly GCA_030762985.1. Lineage (NCBI taxonomy): Eukaryota > Metazoa > Arthropoda > Insecta > Hemiptera > Miridae > Adelphocoris > Adelphocoris suturalis. Next base: position 38,416,129 of record CM061051.1, read on the forward strand.
TTCTCCTACACCCCTCTGCTATACCCCTGGTCACCCCAGACACCACAAGGTGCCGTGGCGCCTCCTCTCACTCCACCCCCCGCTCACCGCCCCTCTCCGACAACCGAGACCCCCTGCCAAGCGGGCCAGGCGTGCGTGCGTAAGTCTAACACTCGAAGCCTTGAAAAAGACACTTTTTCGCCCGTTTTTGGCCCATAGCATCTATGCGAGTAAAGCGATCGGGATGGTTAAACGTTAGGACCAACTAGTCCCCAAATGGAGTCTATGTGCGAAAGAACGGGTTTTTTAAGTCAATTCTTAGGCCTTTTATGGCCCGGACAGCGGACGGCGAACGGCAGACAGCGGACGGCGGACAGACATTTCAAATTTGGATTCTACGCACCTTGAAACGTAAAGTGACAAAGTTTGAGGGGGGGGTATAAAAATGTTTTGCTACACGATCACATAGGCTTATTATTGGAAATAATAAACCAAAATGAACTGAACATTCGAAAAGCAGTTTTTTTTTTTTTTTTTTTTTTTATTTTTTTCTTTTTTTTTTTTTTTTTTAATCTTTTGGAAAAAAAAAACATTGGAAATTGTTAAATCAAAGAAACAGCACTTGTCGCATCTCTTGGACTTGACTTATGTTTTATTTTGAACAGTCCAATTTATTTTATTTATTTATCATTTTTTTTTTTTTTTTGTTAATTAATTCATTAATTTATTTTTGCTATTATTATTTTTTTTAATCTATATTTTATTTATTTTATTTTTTTTGGTTAGTAAGAGTAGGAATATGATTCATTTCAAATTTTGTTGTCTGCATAATATTGTGAAAATAACTGTGGTAGGTACAAATTAAATATGTTTGACGATTTTTTAGAAATTCGTTGTTCTCAATTTAATTTTTACGAATTGAACGGAGGTAATGAAAGTCTCTCAACTGTGTGAATAATTCGCTCATGGAATAGTCTACTGTCAGTGGAAAGAAATTGTTAAAAATCAATTTTATGGCAAAAACCTAATACTATATAAAATTCGTTGATTCAAAAAAGATTTTGGATTTTTTTTCAGTTTTTATAGATTTTTAGCAAATTTTAATGAAATTTAAATACCTACGTTATTCAGCATAATTTTGCGCAAAATTTTTTAATTTCCTAGTTAATTGTTGATAATTTTGTCTTGACTGGAACTGCGCTTAAAAATATAAAGGTACTTAGGTACCTTATATAGGTACTTTTCCGTTATCCCCCCCCCCCCCCCCCCAGGAAATTTGTCTTCAACACGCCCGCCCGATGTTTCTAGGAACTTCTTCTTACTTAAATTATGTTACTTACTTACTTCGTCGATCCTCTTCTACCTTGCGGTGTTGAGGTTTTTGGAAAGAGTAGAACATCCCTTCTATCCGCCGCCAGAGTCCTAGCATGACTCCATTGAACTCCCCTGGAACGCAGACTGTCCTTGATAGTTTCTTCCCATCTGCGCCGCAGTCTGCCGATGGGTCTTCTTCCCGGGAAGCGAGCCTCAAAGGCCATACGTGGGTACCGTCAAGTGGGGTGACTTGGAAATGTGGGGTGACTTGGATCAGTTGGGCGATATTTTTTTGTTGGTGTGTTGGCACTCCTGAATAAATATTTATCAGCTGTTTAAGGTCAGGTTCTCTTTGTCTGTTTCTTGGCTATTTTTTGGCATGAAGTTGGGCTCATAAAAGTATGTATTTCTAAGATTTTTTAAATTATGAATGTTGTATCGAAATATCCACACTTTTTAAGTACAACAAACGTAGGTTCGTTTGTTACTAAACATCACTCCAAGGGTGACGAGACTCTCAGGGCAGATTACTGTGGATACATACTTTCAAAAGCCGAAGCCATCACCCCCCGTTCGTGCATGGTTCTTTTTTCATAATTTTGTAAACAAAAAACTCCATATGTAGGGGTGACTTGGAAACCCCAATCCAAGTTATCCTAACATTCTGATTCATTATTTTTCAGCCATATAGTGCATTTCGTGTAGTCGTAGGTTACTAATTGGTTAAAAAAAAAAAAATATTTTCAGGCATTATGAGGACATAAAAAAAGAAAGTGGGGGGGGGGGGGAGGAAGTATATGGATTATCACCAAGCAACACTTTAAAAGGCAGTTTCTGATATAAAAAAGAAGAACATGAAGCTAAGACATGCAAGTAGATTGTATGGGATAGCTGTATCCACATTATCACGCAAAGTGCGTAATTTGAACCCCAAAAAACATGGGGGCCAATGAAATTTTATCAATAAAAAAGAGCAAAAATCACTAACAACATCAACAAAAACGTGACATCCGCAAAAATCGATTTTTGCGACATCTGCAAAAATTTGGATATCGCACGTGAGTGGGGTTTTCCATTAACATCTATGCACGTCAGAGGGGTTGTGCAGCAATATTTGAATGTGAAAGGTGTAAAATACGTGAATTTAATGAAGTCTGACTTTTTTGATCCAATTTCTGTGATAATTGATGGTTTTTGTGATTTTATAATAAAATACTTTTTTTTAATGGAATTTCTGTTACAACCTTTTTAAAAAATCATAACAGAGTTCCAAGACGCCCCTGGCGGAAATTAGCACTTTAAAAAAAAATTAAAAAATACAAAGGGTACAAATAAAACAATTTCAAAAGGTGGGTTCTGTAGAAGAAGTAGCGTAACATGTTTCAAAACAAAAGTTATCACTTTATTGTTGATTTTTGACATATTTACAACTTGTTGAAGTTCGAAGTTGTACCAAGTCACCCCACTTGACGGTACATATTATCCAGCATCCGCACCACGTGGCCAAACCAGCGGAGCTGCGCATTCTCTAATCTATTGCGCAAGGAATCCATTTGCAGGTGGCTCCGAATTGTTTGATTTCGCACCCTATCCCTTCTAGTTTTACCTTCCACCCTCCGAAGGTATCTCATTTCAGAGGCTTGGATTCTGCTAACGTGTCTGGTGGTTGTTGTCCATGATTCGGAACTGTAGGTGAGGGTAGGGACGTAGACCGACTTGTATACTGCAACTTTTGTCTTCTTCGACACCTCTCTCTTGCCTATGAAGCCCCTGCTCATTGCATGGTATAGGCGAGATGTTGCTGCGATTCTGGTATTTATCTCTTGGTCCTGCGTCCTATCCTGGCTTATTTTAGCTCCCAAGTAGGTACTTGAAGCTTCACCTGATCCAAGGGCTCTCCTCTGAGAGTGATAAAGTGTTTCTTGGGTTTACGAGAGATAACCATGGTTTTGGTTTTGGGGATGCTAATAACCATGTTCCGTTTGGTCATTTCATGGTCCCAGACATCCAGATTCCATTGAAGGGCGGCTGAGGTTTTTGCCAGCAGTGCCGCATCATCAGCAAAGGCAAGTTCGGAGATAAATGAGGACTTGCCTCATCCGCCAGTTTCTGATGGTGAACTTCTTGGTGTAGACCTTGCACTCCTTGATCACGTCGTCCATGAGGATGATAAAAAGGTACGGTGACAGGATATCTCCCTGACGGACCCCCGCGGTTGTAATGAATTCTTCAGAGGTAGCTCCCCCCGTGTGCACTTTGTTACGGCAGATTTTGTAAAAACTCTGGATTGCCTGGGTAAGGCTGCCCTCGACGTTCTTAAATTATGTTATGTTATGAATTTTTGAGATGCGAGCTTGCGAGCATCCAGACTGCCAAAGTATACACATCATTCTGACCTAGATGTCAAACTAATCTGTATTCTTACTACTTGATGTTATTTAATTTTGAGATGCGAGCTTCCAGACCACCAACCTATACACAGCATTCTGATTTATTTGTGCGAATTCATGTGGAGGCAATCAAACCACAACCACGCCAATTTGTTTCAACAAATCCTCACCGACATCGCAACCTATGAAAACACAGTACCTAGTAATCCTTTTCTTCCTTCTTTTTTTAATAATATAATTTGTTCCCACAGCTTGAAATTGTCACCAATTCTACGTAAATATGTAATATAAGTAAGAAGGAATGCCTAGAAACATCGGGCGGGCGTGTTGGACAAATGACTGTGGGGGGGGGGGGGGGGTAACGGAAAAGTACCTATATGGTACGATATGAAAAAGCGCAAACTTCAAGAATCATTTCAGAATTCCTCAAAACGGATTTCAGTGAAGAAATTTTCCAATAATTTAGATTTTAAAATTTTCCGAGCCATTGCAATAGCTTCATTTTCTACACAAATTTGCTAAAATGTATCTTTTCCGAGTTTTCCCAAGTTGGTGTTGCAAATATCAATGGAAAATCATGGAAAATTCTTGTCTGATTTGATTACAGCATCTCTTGCTCATCACCACAGGCTTTCGTATAGGTATCTACTTTCTATTACGATCCGATTTATATATAGAAGCACCCATTTATCACGAATGGCCCAAATTTCTCCCAAAATGTGATCAAGAGAGTTGAAGGATGAACGTATGATTATAATTTGATGTTGATTATAATGAACCAAGATTATTTATTTGATTGCAATATTATTGATAAATACCATAACTGTGGTACCAGCACATGCACCAAACCTATTTGGCTAAATCAGAAGAAATTCTCTTGGGTCGTTCGGGTACAGAAAGTACACTTTAAATAAAAGTCCGATTTCATAGTGAAGGACATGCGCTACCACGGATTTCATGAAAAACCCGTTTCTTGGTTACAGTCTCATAGCCCATAGGTCATAGGTACCTACCTGCTTCTAATATGAGGACGATTGGAAGATCCTTGCCTATAAATATCATCATTATCAAATCAACAATGGCTACTGCGCTTGATTCGTCGTGTCATTCGACGTAACAACAGATATCTACCTACAACATCCACCGATTTTTCATCGCCGTTCAACCTTTGGTATTACTAGGTATAGAGTGGGAATGCAGCTATTAATGCGGAATGCAAATTTTTTTAGCGAATTTTCGTAGAAAGGGAAGCTATCGCAATGGTTCCAAAATTTTTAAAATCAACATTTTTGAAAAAGTTCTTCATTGAAATCCGTTTTGATACATTCTGAAACGAATTCAAGAGTTTAACGCTTTTTCATGTATAGGTACCTATATACTTAGCAGCCATTTTGTGAAATCAGCCTTTTAGCGAATTTTTGAAGAAAATTAAGCTATTGCTCTCGCCTCAAAATTTGTAGAATGTGAATTTTTGAAAAAATATTATGCAGAAATCCGTTTCAGGCTATTCTGAATCATATTCTGAAGTTTAACGCATTTTTTTATGTATGTATGTATGTGTCATTCCAGACGATAACTGTCCGCAGAATTAAGCTAGAAACTTCAAACAAATTTTAAAATGTTAATGACACAAAATGAAAGTTCAAGTTCGTTGGCCAGCATGATCGGATTACATCTTCGGGTTGAAATTTTCAAAAATGTAGTCAAAAATTTCAAAATAGCCTGTTTTTTGCGATTTGTTGTGCGAAATAATTTTTTCAGCATACTAACATGTGGTATATTTGGAATCAGAGTAAAATTTTCTATAAGAATATGTATCAAGTTTTCAAAAATTTCAAAGTTGAAAAATCAGTAAAAAATTGAAATAATGCCGTTCGCATGTGTGTGTGTGTGTGTGTGTGTGTGTGTGTGTGTGTGTGTGTGTGTGTGTGTGTGTGTGTGTGTGTGTGTGTGTGTGGGTGGGTGGGTGTGGGTGTGGGTGTGTGTGTGCGTGCGTGCGTGTGTGTGTGTGTGTGTACATATATACGAGTATATATGTCATTCCAGACGATAATTCTCCTTAGGATTGAGATAAAAATTCCGTTTTTGCGACAAAACATCGAGCTTTCCAAACGAAAGGATAGTTTGTTGGCCAACACTTTTTGAGAACATTAAATTAGTCAAATTTCAAAAAATGTCTCAAAAATCACTAGAAATGGCTAAAAACGGCCAAAAATCGTTAAATTTAAAATTTGTAGCAGAATATCAGTCAAAACAAAATTGTGAAGGACTAAATAGGACATAAAAATATTGTTGCACAAAATTGTGCTGAAAAACGTATTTAAATTTCATTAACATTTGCTGAAAAATCTAGAAAAACTGCATAAAATTCTAAAAATCAAAATCTTTTGTGAATTGCCGAATTTTATTTATTTGGAGGTTTTTCATTGCTATAAAATTGGTTGTTAACAATTTCTTTGTACTCAAATTGCTTAAATTTCAATACAATTCAACATATTATAATACGATAGGTAATTTAAGAAAATTCGCTCATACGATCATGCTGCATGCATGTGACTTTTTAAAAATAATGTTGTAGTGTGTTGACCAACTTAGTATTTCTAGACTGCGAACTCAAGGTTTAAGAATGTGATGAAATATTGAGGATGGTTTCACATGGTGTTGTAAAAATAATAGCTGGTTCTTGAACTGATAAAAAGACTTTATTGCGTACATCTGTCGCTTCATTGCCTGATCAATTCACTATCCATTTTGTACTCAATCATCCAGTAAATTTGGGATTTCTTTTACAGACTGAGCAAATCGGACAATTTTTCTTTTGGCATTTTTGTCCCATTTTTTGCGAACGTTGGGTGTCACTGGTGATGGGGAAGGCGGTCGTTCAATGAGCGAATCTGTTCGGGAGGCTACACTCTTTTGTTCATGCTCCACTAAATCACATTTTTCCAAAGGTATGCATTCATTGGCACTTGCTTTGAGAAGCATCAAGCCCTCTGAGGTCACAAATAGTATGGGTCCTCCATGTGATTGTGTGTTCTTCGACTGTCTCAAATTTTTCTGTTTGAAGCAGTTGCTAAAAGACGATTTTTTGATTAACGAATAAATTCGAGCACTCTCTTGCCGCAGATTATAAAGAAATACCAACATTGCCACACTACAGAACAAATTGAAAGAAAATCTCGTCCATGTCAAAACAGTATCATACGTTCCAGTTATGATTAAAATATCATCATCACTGTCCTTATAGGTTGACAAATTACTAAGATTTGTCATGCTAGCAACGCTGAAGGAAATTATAGCTGGAAGCACTAGAATAAAGGCGAGGATCACTGCTGCGATTAGATAATTGAGTTCTCGGTCGTCTCCACAACAATGATGTGTAGCACCGCAAGAACATTTTTGCATGGTACAGCAGTATCCAAGGGCTGCCCACGGTAAACAAAATCCAATAAATATGAGACCAGCCGAATATGACGAGTTCTCTCCAGTTAAACAACAAACATGCCTGAAACAAAGGAAAAGCACAGATTAAGGAGCATGTTGATCTAGAAGTTCTAATCATAGTTGATTTTTGTAATATCTGGGAGAATCAATTTGGAATTATATCATTCGCACTTTGAGTTAAACCATTCGCGAAATGAATTAATTTTGTCGCCAAATGAATTGTACATTACGCACTTTGAATTAAATTCACGAATTGAATTAAAATGTACGCAATTTAAAATGAACTATACACAACTTGAATTAAACCTAAGTACATAGATGAAATGCACTGCCAAGGAAATGGCACATGAGCTTCCTCGTGACCTTCACAGTACGTCACCATTAAATTCCAGAAAACTAGAAACGACCGGTTCTGGCATCAGGGAATTTATAAGGTGGGAAATTGGAAGCTGAATGGTGCATATAATAAATGAAATTAATAAGGAAAATTTTGATTTTAATATGGGACCATCCAGGATGTAGTCCGCATGTTCCCTGAAAATTTCGTCTAAATCGGATCAAAACTGAAGGAGTTTTTAATTGATTTACAGGATTTCATTAATCACTGGTAGTACCGTACGATTCGTATGGCACCTCAAGGGACTCTACCGGGATCATCTCTGAAAATTTGAACAAAATCCGATAAAATTAACTAAGCTGTGACCGTACAAAAACATCAGTTTCGCGCATGCGCTTAGCGTACCGCTGCTGATGATCGCGAAGAATGTGATACAGGACCTCAAGAAACCTTGCCCGCATCATCCCTGAAAATCTGACCGAAATCCGTTCACAATTGCCTGAGTTATGACCGAAACAAGAAAATTTTGTTTGCGCCTGTGCAGAGGCTACCGTTGATTCGATCATGACGGAACTGATAGGGGACTATGTAGAGCTATACCCGCACGATCCCTAAAAATTTGAAGAAAATCGCATCAAAATTGTGGAAATTACGGCTGTTGCAAGGACCGTAACAAGAATATTTCGTTCACGCATGCGCAGAGCGTACCGCTAATGCAATTATGATGATTGTCTTATGGGACCTCAAGGGACCTTACCCACATCATCCCTGAAAATCTGACCGAAATCCGTTCAACATTGACCGAGTTATGACCGTCACAAGGAATTCACGTTAGCGCCTGCGCAGAAGCTACCGTTGATTCAATCATGATGAAGTTGATAGAGGACCATCTAGAATCCCTGAAAATTTGGTTAAAATCGGATCAAAATTGTGGAAGTTATGGCTGTTACAAGGAAATGTGGACGGACAGACAAATAGACAGACAGACACGGAACCAAATTTGTTCAGGAGGCTCTGAAACGCACAATGCGAGTGGAAATTTTGATTTTGGAGCAAAAATTTTTTTTTTCATTTCGAAAGTGAAAACAAAGCTTCCGCTGCCTTGCAGTCTCGGAAGCAAAAGTACAAAAATAAAGAGGGGATAATAACCAATCTCTGATACCTACTTGGCATCTCATTCCTTCTCTGACGTACCTGCCTATCTTTACATTCCTTCAGTGCCTCCATGTTCTTGATCGTGTAGAACTGTCTGTTCGTTAGTTAGAACTTTATTTGTTTATTAGTCAGTGTACCAACCTTTTGTGTTCGTACGTGTATCTTCCAAATAAAAACACCGAAGCTACCTGACATGAGTGGCAATGATTCCAGTTATTACATGATAGACAAGTTTTGATTGCTTCTAACCTCTCCATTAAATGTCGGTTTTATTTGCTTATTAGTATTGGGTTCACGTTATGGCTTATAATTTCTGTGTCATGAAAACACACACATTTTATGTACAAAAGCCCCAGTCATGCATCATGATCGTATGAGCGAATTTTCGTAAGTTATAATATGTTACATTGTTTTTAAATTTGAGCTTTTTGAGTGCAAAGAGAATGTTAACTATGATTTTTATGACAAAGAACGTATTCTAAATATAAATTCGCTTTTCAAAAAGAGATTTTGGATTTTTAGCCTTTTTGTGCAATTTTTGTTAAATGTAAGTACATTTTCAGCACAATTTTGTACATAAATTTTGTAATGTTGTTTTAAATTTTATAAACTTTATTTGAGCAGTATTCTGATAAAAATTGTAAATTTAATATTTTTAGCCGGTTTTAGCTATTTTTAGTGATTTTTCCAGCACATTTTTAGAAATTTGACCAATTTAATGTGCTCAAAAAGTGCTGGCCAACAAACTCATCCTTCCCACAAAACATTTCCCACATTTTCCACAAAACCGAACTGCACTCGCTTGTTGCACTTAATTGCCGAAAATCAACAACTTGCTCACTCTTTTCCCACTTATTTTCAACAATTTTTACGGAGAGAATTTCTTTCACCGTACCAGATTCATTATGTGTACTCGTTTACGAACTATATGCTCCGAGTCCCAAGGTGGCCGGTTAAGAGAGGGTCTACTGTACTTAAGTTGGTTCTAAGTAAGCGTTCAAGAGTTAAATCTGCTGGGTTGGACGGTTAAAAAATAATCTCTTCGTGGTTAGTGACCTCTCCAATGGAAACAATTCCCCAATAATGGCCTCTTCAAATCGGGAAAAATCCCCACACATTCATTGTCGTGAAATCCACCCCTCCTTACCTGTTTTAGGTACCGTTTCCTAGACATCCATTCCAAGTTCATTTCGAATTTGTACTAGTGCGCTTAAATATGGAAAATAAATGGAATATCGTTTCACAGGTCAATTTAACAATCTATTTTTTTAGTTTTTTTGCTTCCGAGACTGCAAGGCAGCGGAAGCTTTGTTTTCACTTTCGAAATGAAAAAAAAAATGGTTGCTCCAAAATCAAAATTTTCACTCGCATTTTGCGTTTTAGAGCCTCCTGAACAAATTTGGTTCCGTGTCTGTCTGTCTGTCTATCTGTCCGTCCACATTTCCTTGTAACAGCCATAACTTCCACAATTTTGATCCGATTTTAACCAAATTTTCAGGGATCGTGCGGGTTAAGCTCTAGATGGTCTCCTATCAACTTCATCATGATCTAATCATTGGTAGCTTCTGCGCAGGCGCTAACGTGAATTCCTTGTGACGGTCATAACTCGGTCAATGTTGAACGGATTTCGGTCAGATTTTCAGGGATAATGTGGGTAAGGTCCCTTGAGGTCCCATAAGACAATCATCATAATTGCATTAGCGGTACGCTCTGCGCATGCGTGAACAAAATATTCTTGTTACAGTCCTTGCAACAGCCGTAATTTCCACAATTTTGATGCGATTTTCTTCAAATTTTTAGGGATCGTGCGGGTATAGCTCTACCCTCAGTTCCGTCATGATCGAATCAACGGTAGCCTCTGCACAGGCGCAAACAAAAGTTTCTTGTTTCGGTCATAACTCAGGCAATTGTGAACGGATTTCGGTCAGATTTTCAGGGATGATGCGGGCAAGGGTGGGTCAGCAACACAGGGTAAGTTTGGAAAATGAAAAAATCGGGTGGTCCATCATGCTCAAAGTTGCCAAAAGATATTCCCAAGGATGTTTTAATCGTCAATCTAGATCAAAATATCAATGAAATCCTGTAAATCAATTAAAAACTCCTTCAGTTTTGATCCGATTTAGACGAAATTTTCAGGGAACATGCGGACTACATCCTGGATGGTCCCATATTAAAATCAAAATTTTCCTTATTAATTTCATTTATTAGATGTACCATTCAGCTTCCAATTGCCCACCTTATTAATTCCCTGATGCCAGAACCGGTCGTTTCCAGTTTTCTGGAATTTAATGGTGACGTACTGTGAAGGTCACGAGAAATGTCATGTGCCATTTCCTTGGCAGTGTATTTTTGTATGATTCCACTTCTTCAACATTTCTACTCTCCACTTCCATTAGCCATTTCTTCAATATTTCCAATCTCGTAGTATTTCATATTTTAATGAATCAACTATTTAGAATATTGTGATATTCTGTTTTGAACTGTAAAATATGAAAATTGACAAGGGGCATATTATATCCAAAGCGACTGCTCATTTTGGTGTCATTATTTTTAATGGTAATGAAGGAATTGATGGAATATGAGAAATAACCCACGAATAAATGTTAGTAAAACTACCTAATATCACTATTCATAAAACTACAAAGGTTTATTATTCAAAATAATAAACCAAAACAATACCTGAGCTATTTTCGTTCTAAACAGAAGACCGATGATGCGTAAAAACCCCTTTTTAAAAAATATGATTTAATAATGCTTGAAAACAGAATAGCAGAAACGTTAGGTATACAGATTGTTAATAAAGTATGTAGGATTTATGTTTTAATGAGTCGTGTGTAATAAAATGAAATAGCGATAAGGAATACGGCAACAGGTTATATACTGGGTGTTCACACTCAAGTAGAGCCAAACTTCAGGAGTCGATCCTACAGATCGTTTCTCATAAAAGTTCCTCCTAGAGAGTTTTTTTTAAACACTTTGTTTTCGAGTTATTCAATTTTTGCTATTTGTTTCGTGTCTTGTACCTACCGGCATTAAAACGGTCATAACACCCCTTATAATCCACCGTATACTCAAAAATAAGGACATGGTTAGAAAGAACTATGATTTCCTATCTCTCTGATACGGTTTCATTGCAAAAATTGAGTTTTTCCCCAGCTGAACCACTACATGTCCGTGGGCTTTTATTGTCTTCTACCTAGAACAGAAACTCTTGCCAATAACACAGCTCAAATCTACGGTAGGCTGTCTCTGAAAGATTCTATCGAAATCTATAATTTTCTACCCAACTGTGAGGCTTCTTAACGTTGTAAAAGCAATCCATTCACACTTCGACTGTGTAAATTTACTACTGAGTACATTATTATCATGTTTTTGCAGTCAGCTCTGTTGGTAAGTTTATTGAAATAACTTTGGTAGGTACCTAGCTACTATTTCCTTCAATAAATAGGCGCATATATATAAATGGGAGTCATGGATGTTAGTCATCTTGTGCATCGGGTTAACCAGCTAGTTAGTTACTTAGGTATAATTTTCAATCAGTCGGAAATAAAGGAAAAAATCACATCCATAGAGTAGATTATTGATCATAAGTACAGGCACAGCAGTAATTCTCGAAACTAGTTGGGGTGATAAGTCATGTCCAACGTCTCATAAAACTGTAGCAAGTTAGGAACCAACCTGTTGATGAAGTGCCGAGCTATGATGACGTCGGGAAGGATGAGCACTGGCGTGGTTAGCGCTACTGTTAGCAATGCAGGCGCTGCAAGGAAGCACCGATCATAGAGTTGAGAAGCCGGCCGATTCCGGGTAATAATTTTGCAGAGGAAATGAGATAGAATGTACAAGGGCTGCAGGAAAAGTGCTGAAATGTAAAATGCTGCTGATAGCCGGCATAAAATACTGGGCGGACTGGAGTTCGGCCAGAGAGCGAGGAACATAAGAGCCATCGTATGATTCAACATCGAGTCCAAGGTATTGGTAACACATAAGGCCACGATTAGAGATGATATTTCCAGAGTTCCCTTCGCTCTTCCCAACATCACTGTGCCGGCTATGCCCAAATTCATGAATGTAGACAGCACCAACAAAAATCCGAGGGACAATAACTCCCCCCAGTGATCAGTTTCTTCGTCTTCATTAATCACTTCGATGCTTCCATTTTTTCCAACCACCAATGTTACTTTGTGTTCCATCTAAAACAAACAGTTCAGCTCATGAACAATAGTGAAAGATTTCCAACCACCAATGTTACTTTGTGTTCCATCTAAAACAAACAGTTCAGCTCATGAACAATAGTGAAAGATCAGGCAATGAACAATGTTTAATCAGCATTTATGTTTAATGAGCGTGGTAAATTTCTGAGCACTAAGGAACATTTTATATATATATATATATATATATATATCGTATATATATCGTGTATATATCGTACATATATATTCGTATATATATATTTTTTTTTTTTTATTTATTTATTTTTTTATTTTTTTATTTTTTATTAGCGGACCCAAAGACAGATACGAAAATAAATTGTTTATATGGTGGTCTAAAACGGAAAATCTGAGAGGCAATAATAATTTTGGAGGGCAATTTTTTTCCTCCCCCTAAAAGTGATCACGATTCCATCACGGAAGATGAACTCAAACCAGTCATGCAGCATGATCTTATGAGCGAATTTTCGTAAGTCAACGTATGTATTATGTTACATTGTTTTAAATTTGAGCTTTTTGAGTGCAAAGAGAGTGGTAACTATTAAATTTATGACAAAACACGTATTCTAAATAGCAATCTGCAAAACAATTTAAAAGAAAGAGTTTGGGTTTTTAGCTATTTTCTCAGTTTTCGTCAGATTTATAACAAATTTTAATGAAATTCAAGTACATTTTTCAGCGTAATTTTGTACATAAATTTTTAATGTTCTATTTTAAATTTAATAAACTTTATTTGAGCAATATTCTGCTAAAAATGATAAATTTAATGATTTTTAGCCGTTTTAGCCATTTTTAGTGATTCTTTCAGCACATTTTTTGGAATTTGACCAATTTAATGTGCTCCAAAAGTGCTGGCCAACGAACTTATCCTTTCGTTTGGAAAGCTTGATTTTTTGGCGCAAGAACGGAACTTTTATCTCAAACCTAAGGAGAGTTATCGTCTGGAATGACACATATATGTATGTATAACACACGCACGTACACACACACACACACACACACACACACACACACACACACACACACACATATATCTATATATATATATATATATATATATATATATATATATATATATATATATATATATATACTTGCAGAGTGTGTCCTAGAGATGAATGGTTTTAAATTTGGTGACCAGTTCTATCTTCAGAAAAGAGGAATGGCAATGGGCACTCGGATGGCACCCTCATATGCAAATTTGTTTATGGCTGATTTAGAAAATAAATTCCTCGCATCCAGAGAGAAGACCCCGTTAATGTGGAAGCGTTTCATTGACGACATTTTTCTCATATGGCAACACGGTGAAGAGGAGCTCGAGTTGTTTCTTGGAGATCTAAATTCCCGCTTCTCAGTGAAATTCACTTGGTCATATTCAAGGTCAGTGGCTACATTCCTGGATGTAGACATTTTATTGGATAATGGAAGCCTATCTACTAGCGTACACGTAAAGCCCACAAATAAACAACTCTATCTACATTATGACAGTTGCCATCCACCACACACAAAGCGGTCTATTCCTCGGTTCCATTAGAGGCCATGAAATATGCAGCAATGGTGAAGCGATGGGGGAATATTTGTCCGCCATTGGAAACAAGTTGATAGAGAGATACCCAAAACGAATCGTGCGTGATAGAGTGGTCCCAGTTCACGTAAATTACCAGCGAAGAACACGACCATCATCTGACAGAGTTCCTCTTGTCACCACGTTCTTCTTCGGAATTCAAAAAATTAATTCAATCTTCAAGAACTACAGCCAATCCTGGCTTCCAGTCCTCTGACCCGTGACTTGTTTAAAGATATGCCACAAGTGTCATATCGACAAGGACTGAACCTGGGAGGAATATTGTCACACAGGCATCCACGTGTTCAGCCTCCGGAAGTGCAGCAGCCTGGATTGCATCAATGTGGGCGCCCTGTGTGAGATAGTTATAGAAGGCTCTCACTTCACCTCCCCAAATACCTCTCATTCCTACAAATGTAAAGGATCTGCAGAGTGTCAATCTCAGATGTGCGTTTACCAACTTATTTGTAAACAATGTGCGGAAGATCAGAGCAGAAGCTTCTATGTCGGAAAAGCCACCCAATTGAATTTACGGGTAAACAACCATAGAGCTTCTTTAAACCAAGATAGACCACTACCATTGAAGCTGCATGCGAGATCCCACGACGCCGCAGTCACGTTTAATGAATGCTTCGGAGTGAAGGTTTTAAAGAAGATGCCACCACAAACCAATGATAGATTGTTACAGCAGTCCGAACGGGCTCATCGCTGGGTACTGGGATCAATGCGGCCTCCCGGACTCAATCTCAACGATTGAAACAACATTAGAAGTTGCGAAGCCATAATATATGGATAGTTTCATGGTTACAGGCTTCCAAGATACTACCTACTCGTCCAATTATTCAGAAAAACCAATCACTCTTCTATTTTTGACAAAGATTTAATTCGAAATATCAAATCATTCTTTTTTCTTTTCATCTGTGAAATTAACATCAAATTAAGTTTATTATATCAGTAGAACAAGAACAATCAAATGCATATATATATATCCTACATGTGAGAAAGCACAACTTCAGGGCTCGTTTCAGAATGGCTCAAAATATATTTCAATGAAGACATTTTCTGAAAATTTTGATTTTAAAAATTTCCGAGCCATTGCAATAGCTTCATTTTCTACGAAAATTTGCTAAAACAATTTAATCAACACGACCGTGAATCGTAGAGCTATTCCCAGATACAAGCAATCTGTAGGTACCTGACTACTTTAGCTAGGTAATGGAAACATTATTGTGAATGGCGTTGGGTATCGTATAGGTATTCATTGGTTACTTGTCCACCAATCATGTAGGTAGGTACCTATCAGTTACGAAGACAGGTTACTAGGAGCAAGGCAGAACACTGAACCGTCGGAAAGTTTTCGACATAGAATAGTAACAGCAATAGAACAGAAAACCATATAAGGCCATTGTCTACATACAAATTATCTGAAAATGTAATTGAATTCAGATGAAAACTGTGGAAATTAAGCTTGTCACAAACATTTGACATTCACGCATGCACAGCTTCTGCTAGCGATAGATTCATGTTGCAATATATATCGGATGATCAAATCGTCTTTTCTACCTTCTAACTATCTACCAAATTTAAGCGAGATCGGACAAGGGTGTGGGAAAATGGAGCTTAATGGAATTTACGTTTGCGCATACGCAGAGTGAATTATTGATTTGGAAACAATGAAACAGATATGAGAACCATATGCTGCCAAACCCGCACATTCCCTGAAAATTTCATCAAAATCAGACAAAAACTGTGAAAATTAGGCTTGTAACAAGGATTTCCCATTCACGCATGCGCAGGAGCTAATAATGTTACGATTATCTTGAAACTGATGTAGAATGCTCAAATCTTCTTCTCTCGACTATCCTCCAATAGGAGACCGTCTACAACCTAGCCCGTACATTCCCTGAAAATTTCATCAACATCGGATGAAAACTGTGAAAATTGAGCTGTTTCAAGGGTTTGTGGACACAGGACAGACATAGAACAAAAGTTATTCAGAATGGTCAAAAACTTAAAATACGTTAAAACGTTTTGGCGTATTTTAAAAGAAAATGAAGCCATTGCAATAACTCAACATTCTTTAGTAGGCCTAATCAATACAACCCACCAAAACTCATTGATTTCAGATAAAAAATTTTGTGCATTGAGCATTGAAATTCTAGTGAGTCCACCTATAGCTCAACTCCCCCGACCAGTGGTTTCCGAAAATTTTATCGAAATAAGATGAAAATTGCAGATGCTATTATTGTTAGGTACTAAGATTTTAAGTGTGCGCATGCACAGAAGCAACCTTACATCGACATTACAGCGATTAAACTCATAGTTAGGTAACCATCTAGGGCGTAACCCACACTATCCCTGATTGTTTAATCTAAATTGGTATAATTTTGCCTGCCACAACGATTAGTGGACACACTGAACGACATGGGCAGCACGAGACGGTCAGAAACGTAATATGCGAGTGGTGATTTTGAATTCGTAAGAGTTCTTTCTACTTCCTGAAAGGGATCACAATGCTATTACTACCATAGCAGAGAAGAAAACCGTTTTGTACAAAGAAGAACTTTCTATGTTCAATAGGTACTACCGCATATGTGATCATAAGCGAACCAAAAATGTCACTCCAAGTATTGAGTATTAGCTATAAATACTTCCCAAATTATTTGAAATGAGTATCGAATTTCAGAAAAGAATTGAGTCAAATCAAAAGTTATTACATGATTCTGTTCATAAGACCATGTGCATGCGTGGCGCATTTCTTATAAGATTCAGACACCATTTCCTCCAGCAATTTGCATTGTGAAATAAATTGATACAGTTGGAAGCTGCGTTTCTTGTGAAACGCGGTTTTTATTTTTTTACTAAGACTAACTAAACTAAATAAACAATGAAAGAAGTAACAATTACGACAACTATCAGTTGTAAAGACGTTGCAATATGATAGGAAATCATTATGGTTGTGGTGGGTTACCAGTATAGTGGTATTGTCAATATTACTTTGCGTAAAATGAAGATATAATAAGATTATATAGAGAATAAATAAAAAGGTAACTACAAACCTCAGAAATGAGATGATAAACTGTAACCTCCTGAATCACCAAACATGTTCCAACTTGCGTCCAATTTAGCTTCGGACGTTTTCCGAATATACGCCGACGTTCTAATGATTTGTGGGGACATAGCTGACCTTAGAATTCCCGTTAGTTCGTAATTTTCCTGAATTATTTAGTTTGCTTGAGTTTCTACTCGTAGCTATATTCAGTTCATTGAAATGCGGTTGTGTTGTACTGTCGCGTGCATAATTCATACAGTTAAACGGTGCGAGAGTGCACTGAAAGCCTCCCTAAACCTCAACTGGCCACATTCGAGGAAATGATGTTTTGTGATTAAGGTCACCATAGGGATATTAAATCGATATAGAGTTGTACATCAGGCGTCTCCGTCAACAGGTTGGAGAGCATTAGAGCTGGTCGAAAGTGTGAAGCAGGTTGACGTGGGGTTTGGTGAGTATAATGACCCCTCATGACCCATGTAGAGTAGATATCAACATAGCGTCGCTACCAAATAGAAGAAATTTAGATAGGGACATATGACGCTTCAATCCCGTTAAAATTACAAAATAAAAATGTTTGTATTACTTCCGGTGTGAGACTAGATATTTCAATGACCCTATTAGATATGAAATAGACATATAATAGGTAGTAACACCAAAGTATGTGTCAGATTTCCAAAGATCAGGTACCTACCTGGAAATCCCCTGGATCCTAGTATCCTTTTCTTGGTCGGTGTGTAGGTACGTGTTGTACACATACTGATGTGCAAACTATTGGTATGTAATTGATACAACTAATTTCCGTACCAAACCCTCGTTTCCACCCATCTAGTTACCTACCTGTAGCTCAATATTGTTTCCGCGTAGTAAATTTCTGAAGAGAGTGAGGAAAAGATTAGGTCCCGTCCACACGGGGAGAGGTACATCTCTCGCTCCTGAACGGGGGGGAGGCCGTCAACGCCGACATGCCAAGAGTTCAATTAAGCTGTCAGACGTCTCGAAAGAAGAGAGAGAGAGAGAGGGGGGGAGGGGGGAGGGAGAGAGAGAGAGAGAGATTATTTATTTATCAATCTGTACAAATTAGGGCTCGTGGCCCTCTCTTACATCTGTACAGATAAAAATAGAAACATATAGGTAATTTACATCATGTCAGGCAATATATGTCGAAATTAGTACATTAAGTGAAAGAAGCAAATACAAATTCTAGTTCTCTGGGTTCCCAAGGAATAAATTAGGATAAATACTGATCCATATAAAGTTGAAAAACATATCGAAGTATCCTCGACAGAGTTACCTCTGAAAAAATCTAAAAACGGAATTCTCACATTGGGTCATACCTGCATATTAATTTTGTTTTGACAGCTCGTTTAAATGATTCCAGCGAAACTATTTCTTTGATCTCTTCCTCTAATGCATTATAAAGTTGAATTGATTGTACTAAAAATGATCTATTATAAATTGAGGTTCGATGCGTAGGTATACTCAGCAAACTGCTAGCATTACGAGTGTTTCTGGTGTGTATTGCGCTCATAAACTTGAATTGTTCATACAAATAAAGTGGGGTTTTGGTCAATAGTAACTTCTTTAGAAAACATAATAGCCTATATTCTTTCCTTTCTTTCATTTTTAACCAGCTTAATTTTCTGAAATATGGCGTGATAGGCACATCTCTATTTAACTTGAAAATATATCTCACACAAGAATTCTGGGTTTTCTGCAGCCGAGTCATTTGCTCCGAAGTCAGATCGCAATATGCTAAGCTTGAAAAGTCAAAACAGGGATATACTAGGGAACTAATCAACTGTTGGTAGGTTGAAACGTTAATCTTCTTAGTTGATACAACAGCTTGTACACTTTACCCGAAACCGCTGAGACTTGATCCACCCATGATCCACCCATGACAAAGTTTTATCTATTTTGATGCCGAGACTCACAACCATATCCTCGAAAGGAATGACATGATTATTAATTTGTATTGGTTGTAACGTCTGACTTTCCATTTTAATCATATTTTTCGGTGTACCAATTATTATGGCTTGACATTTTTTTGTGTTGATGCACATACCGTGACCTTCACACCATTTGCTCAATTCACTTAAATCATAGTTCATTTTATCAATCGCATCATTAATATGCTCCACATCCGCCTCAATGAACATCTGCAGATCGTCAGCATAAATGACATATTGGCTATATTTTAAGCATAATCCAATAAAACTGATAAACAAAATAAATAAAATCCCACTGTTAATAGATCCTTGCGGAACTCCCCTTTTATTTACTAACCACCCTGACATTTCCCCATTCTGGGTCTTCACACATTGGGATCTACCAAATAGGTAATCCGCAAACCATTTCAGCACATCCTCACCAACGTTGATAGCTTTCAGAACACTTAATAACAATTTATGGTCAATCATTTCGTACGCGCGAGAAAAATCGATCAATACAAGAGTTGTTACCTTTCGCCCATCCATATTCTTTCTGACATTGTCCAGTAAATAAATAAGAGCGATTTCCGTACTGAACCCTTTTTGATAAGACGATTGAAATTTATCTTCAACCTTATTGGTACTTAAAAACTCCTGCAACATTTCACCTACAATTTTGTCAAATATTTTCCCTAGAGCGCACAGCAAATTGATAGGTCGTAAATCGCACGCGAGCCTGGCGTCCTTCTTTTTTTTAATTGGTAATATTAAAGATTTTTTCCAAAAGCTCGGATAGATCCCCGTCTTGATAGAGTGATTATAGATATTACAGAGCACTTCGTATAACTTTCCACCAATTTTCTTAATAAAAGAGATAGGAATATCGTCGGCACCCACAGATTTAGATTTTATTTTATTAACCGCACTTTCCACCATTGAAACTGTAATTTCGTTGAACTTAAATTTATTTCCATCATTATCTGTGACCTCCTAAAGTTTAGGTAATCTTTAAGTTCCTCTTAAAGATTTTTTTAAACGCCTTGTTTTCGAGTTATTCAATTTTTTAATTTTTTTCGTGTTTTCGATCTTAAGTTACTAAAATGGGTATAACTACCTTGATTTTAAACAAAAACGCTGCAAATTATTTCACAAAGGTTTATTATTTTTTCAATTGAGTATGATCGTAGTTTTAGTTGGCTTGCGTACGTCATAAGGCCCGTCCACAATCCTCGGCGTGTCTTATTTCGAGTTGCCACAACCTATACTTCTGTAATTATTATACGCATGTTTATATTTCTCGATTTGAGCTCCTATCTATTCAAATAGTTATTGCCTTAATAACATCATTATCTAAGTACGTACGAAAAGTCGAGATGTTATTAAATATGCGTAGGAAAAGCATTGGTATTAACACACAAATATGACCTAGAAAAAAACATATATTCATGCCTCGAAGGAACGCTGTACCCACCTGTGGTGAAATCCACCACCTCTTTTCAACAGCCCTTTTCAGGGCTACCAAAAAGAGGTAGGCACACCACAAAAATATTTACAAGACGTCGAAGTACAACTCCGTCAAACAAAATATTTCACCGGAGAGAAAATACTAAATTCTCTCCCAAAAGTGAAATATTAAAGATTAACACGCAAGGCGACCTCCCCAAACATTTACTGGGCGAGAGAGATGCGACAAACATCTCGAGACAGGTTGCCTTAAACGAGAACACGCAAGGCGACCTCCCCAAACATTTACTGGGCGAGATAGATGCGACAAAAAGTTCGAAACAAGTCGCCTTGAATGAGAAACCTCAAACAGGAAAACTCAAGGTCGTTCAGCCACCCCCGGGGACCCCGTCAAAGCAACGGACGCAGGGAAACCACCTCGAAAAACCAACTCAGCTATCGTATGCCCAGATACTGAGAAAACACTGTGCGAACCAATGAGATTGCACAGTCGAATTTATGAAATTAAGCGGACCAACCAGGAGGCGGCAGGAGGCGGCCACCTCCCTATAAATACCCCGCTAGGAGCCCTCCGAAATTCATTCCACTCTCCGCTCTCGACGACGACACCTCCGAAGTACGAAGAATTCTACACGCTCTACGCTGACGAACCTTCTGCATTGCGAGTTCATCTCAAGAACGGCTTCCTACTGCTTTCTACAAGCCAGACCTTCTCTCCACACAGATTTCGCATTGGCATCTACGAGTCCAGTGATTATTCATCCTGCTCATTGCCCAACGTAGTTCTTCTGTTAGGACGCCACCCGGTACTTCTATCGATATTCTCTTTAGACAGTACGCCCGAGGGACGTTCCGAGACGTGTCACCCGGACTACATAGCCTTAAGCTCGTAGTCGACCGCTGGGGCGCGCCGGTAAATTACTCAGCTCCTACGCTCTAATTTACCGTCTACGGAAGTCTTTTTCAAGACTGCGAGGTAGGACCCTGCCGTCTGAGCATTGGAAAGACGCTCCGGCAAGCGAGTCCACTTCCAAAACCCTCTATTTTTCACACGTAGAGGCATCGAAACGAGCCAAAACTCGATCATTTCGATGGAACGTCAGCCTTCTTACTTCCCCTTACAAGGGAAGGAGGAAGGCGGCAAGGCCGGGCCGAGTGACCAACGTAGTGCGCCCTACCGGCCACACGGTGAGCCCGCTGAACCAAACATCAGCGCAAGGCCCGACCCTCACGTCCAGATCGCCTTCTCGCCCGACGTATTCGTTCGAGAAACTTTCGAACAAGACTCACCTACACAAAAGATCGAGCAAACCTTCCAGACTCGCTCTGAAGCCGATCTTTACGATTCGACCAAGCTGTCCGACTACCCACGATATCCGACGCAGGCTTACACGGTCGATCCGAGTGTCAAATACACTCCAAACGCACAAAAAGCAGAGGATACTTTTCAGTACCTCAACCAAGCTCAGTATATTCCCCTTTCAGATGTAAATCTAAGGCCGGAATATTACAAAACGGCTCAGTACGAAACTGATCGAACCCAGCACTTGGTACACGAGCCTAGCGCTCCGCGCGGCGGCGACACGGACTATCCACCCTTCCGGCCCGCGAAATCAGTTGACCTTGGCGGCTCCGCCCGCATTCCTCGCGGGGGCGGCCTAGAAACCAACCCGCATAACCGGGATATAAATGTCCGACTTGGTCTACCAACGTCAAGTCAAACCTATACAAATCCACTACAAATGGTGACCCCGCCTTTGAACAGGCTCAACACGGAGCATTTCGTTCCCTCTTATGAAGCTAGTGGATTTCAGGGAACCACTGCAGGCGTGCGACCCCCGCCGGGCCTCTACGCCCCACATCTCACGCAACATCCCTCTACAAACAGTGGCTTTCAAGCACTTTTAGAGGAGATGGGAGATTATCAAAAACCAGTCTTCCAAAAGAAGAATATTGATCATGCACTCGCCGAGTTCGATCAATACTGCGTGAGAAAACACATGAGAACGCAAAACGAATGCTTCTCAGCTATATACAAGTGGGTACCAGAAGAAATGAGGGAAGCTATAGACTCAGCTTACCTCACGGCGCCTCACGCACCCTACGAAGAGGCCAAACAGCGCCTCCTACGAGAATATGGGTTGTCTTTACAGGACAGGCTCCTCGCACTCGAGGACCCCGCATCTCTCGCCAAAAAACCCAGCACCAAGTACCACGAGATGTACTCGAAAGCTGTTGGGTACTTTTCGGAAGCTCTAATCACTCAAAAGTGGATTGAGACTCTTCCCATCGAAGCACGAGGTATGGTCGCAGCTCAGCCTACCACGACCTCCCGGCTCGACCTAGCTGATACGCTACACGCGTACAGAGCAGAGAATACTTCTCTGAACATACGAGGAGTTGAATCTACTCCGAAACCCATAAATACTGGTTTCAAAAAGGCCCTCTCGAAACAAGCTGAGTTCAAACCCCAACCAGTGGAGAGTAAGCCTCACAAACCGATGGCCTACGTCTGTCGAAACCACGTACGTTTTGGTAACGAAACTCGCAAATGTGCAGACCCAGAACACTGCACTTGGAAGACAAACACTGCTTCCAAAACTAGCAAAAAGGCTGCGACTATAAGCCAGCCTAAAACCCGGGTTTCTACCGAAAATACTCAGCAGTCGGTACAAGAAAGTACCATTCCAACCTCCGACACAGAGAGTTCGGAAAACGAATAACTGCCAGCGTATCTGAGCCTATACGCCGGCAGTCTACTGAGTATCAAAGGCTTTTTTTCAAGTGCAAACTAAATGGCACTGAATTTCTCATTGACACGGGAGCAGAAGTGAACATTCTGCCCCACAATGTCACAAAAAAATTGGGCTTGAAAATTCTCAAGTCCAACGTTAAGCTCACAGCAGCTAACGGAGCCCCTATAGATACACTAGGGCGAGCTGACACAACAATTAACATCGGCCTCGGGGACATGACCACCGAGTTTATGATCACGAAAGTTGATCTAGCGATCCTAGGTATCCCATTCCTCGAATCTTGGGATATCGGAATACGGGTCAAACACAAGTACATTTATAAAGATAAAATGAAGTGCTATGCCGATCAAAACATAGCTGCAGTCATGAACAAAAAGTTCACTGACGAACAAATTGCAGTTACTATCCCTCACCGTGACAATACACCTCAACCAGAGGACGTGCAAATCACGGAGGACGAAAACATTCGCTCTATCATTAACAAATACAATGATAAAATGAGCAAAATTCATGGTAAATGGAAGAACAACGGGGTTTACCACCGTATAACCACGGAAGGAACTCCAGTACACTTCCGAGCGAGACCCATGGCAGGAGAAAAACGGGCTCAAGTCAAAAAGACTTTTGACGAAATGCTTTCAGAAGGCATAATTGCACCATCGGATTCCGAATGGGCATCTCCGTTACACTGTGTGCCAAAAAAAGACGGGTCATGGAGAATCACCGGCGATTACCGTTTCCTCAACGCGAAAACGAAGAAAGACGCCTACCCTCCTCCTCACATTCGCTCGTTCCAAGCGAATTTGCATGATACGCAAATCTATTCAACAATAGATTTAAAATCAGCGTATTATCATATCCCGATGCACCCAGATGACGCTCATAAAACTGCGATTATTACACCTTTCGGTCTTTATGAGTTTAAGAAAATGAGCATGGGTTTGGCCGGAGCGGCTCAAACATGGCAAAGATACATGGACAGCATCATGCGAAAATTTGATTTCGCATTTGTATACCTAGATGACATCCTGGTGGCTTCGAAGAATTATAACGAACACATGAACCACCTCAGACAAATTTTTGACAAACTAGGGGAACACGGACTTCGAGTAGGTTTTGATAAATGCATTTTTTCGAAACCTACCGTCGATTTCCTAGGTTTCACTATCTCAAAGGAAGGAATAATTCCTAAACGAGACAAAATAGAAGCCATAGAACAATTTCCTAGGCCAGTAGACGTACGAAGTCTACGCAGATTCCTGGGTATGTGTGGTTTCTACCGAGCATGCTCAAGCAAATTCGCTCACACGGCACAACCTCTGTATGACTCCATTCAGTCAAACAAAAAAAATGACAGAACACCTATCGAATGGACATCAGAAAGAGAAAAAGCTTTTAACAGCTTAAAGCAAGCAATGATCAAAGCAACATTGCATAACATTGCTCACCCACACCCTACAGCGGAGTGGAGATTAGTCTGTGACGCGTCCGACACACACATCGGAGCGGCGCTAGAACAAGAAATTACAGACAAACATGGCTCGAAATCGTACCAACCATTGGGATTTTTCAGCAAAGAGATTCCAGAACAATGGAAGAACAAAGCATCTTTCGACAAGGAAATGTTCGCCGTTTACCAAGCGTGCATTCACTGGCACAACGACTTGGACGGCAGATCCTTCCATATTTGTTCGGATCACAAGCCTCTGCTAGGCACGATGCTTAAAAAGAATGCTCATTTTTCTAAAATGAGACTAAGATGGCTAACATACATCTCTCAAATGACGAGTGACATCCGTCATATTTCAGGAGAGAGCAACGTCGTCGCCGACGCACTCTCCAGACCCTTCGATCCGGTTGAAATTCAAACGAAATCGATTTCAACACAGACGGACGAGGGTCCACCCATAGCTGAAATTTCGAAAATTACGGCTGCAATAGAATGCAATCTTCTACTGCACATTTCAAATTCACAAATTCGCTCCCCCCCTACCGCGGAGGACAAATTGAAACTCACACGAGTTGAATTCTCTCAAGGAGAAATTTGGTGTAACCTAGACCTAGGACACCCTAGACCTTATATTCCAAACGAAATAAGGGAAGAAATAATAAGCCAAATTCACAATTTGGGACACCCAGGTATACACTCTACAGTGTATAAAGTTAAACAACGATATTTTTGGCACGGACTACGTGCAGATGTCTCAAACTGGGTCCGAGCGTGCGAAACTTGCCAACGAGCAAAAATCACGCGCTCCGTGAAGCTCCCTTACTCCGAATTTGAAACGGCAAACAAATTTTCACACGTACACGTGGATATTACCGGACCTTTACCTTTAGCAAAAGGAGGGAAACGTTACATTTTGATGATGGTTGATAGAGCAACGGGTTGGCTAGAGGCAGTCCCTCTCAACAACATCGAAACAACCACAATCACAAATGCCTTTATCAATATTTGGGTGGCTTCAAAGGGCGTACCTAAATACATCACAAGTGATCAGGGCACCCAATTTGAATCAGATCTGTTCAATTCCATTATGGAACGTCTCGGAGTAAAACATACTCACACGTTACCATACAAACCATCAACAAACGGTATGGTAGAACGCAGAAACAGATCTTTGAAAGAAGCTCTCAAAGCTCAGAACGAAAATTGGCTCGATGCACTTCCCAAAGTTCTACTCGCCATGCGTACGGCAGTAGACCCGGCGACTGAAACTACGCCTTTCCAAAAAGTTTACGGGATTGACGTACCACTCCCAGGAGACATTTTCGTAACTTCTACGAACCTTTCGGAACCTCTTTTCTTCCGACCTACGCATATTAAACATAATAACACGAAATATGCCGTAAACATGCCCAAAAACTTGGATACATGTACTCATGTCTATATCAGAGTGCCCACACAGCTCACCTCTCTCCAATGTCCTTACACGGGACCGTTCAAAGTAGTTAAAAGAGATAAGTTTTCGGTTACAGTGCAAATTGGCGAACATACTAAGAAAGTTCCCAAACAGCAAATCAAGCCAGCTTATACTCTACACTCGGAAGAAGCTGTATCGCAAGGACAATCTCTGTTACAAAATCAGACAGGAAGTGAGGAGAAAACTCCCCGAAAATCCGCCAGAGGGCGCGTTCCATCTACCAAATTTGACGGAAAGTGGGTAACTGCGCTCGAAACAAGCCACGCCCATTTTTCTCGGGTAGGAGCAGTGGGAAGTATAAATATGGAAAGCCCCACAGCCAGAGACCATAACAATCTCAACCATGGCAGCTTCTACTCCAAGCAACATGCTCACCGACGAAGTAGAGGAGTTCCTCCTTGCCGAGGAAGCTCTACCAGCTCCGCTCGGCCCACTACCGCCTTCGCCGAAACGAGAGACGGGGACGGCTACACAAGCTCCCACGGAGGTGGTCTGGACGAGGCCCCAGCCCTACCAGCCACCAGCTCCACCCACCCAGCCACTGCCTACGCCTCCGCCCGCTCACCAGCTACCAGCACCCCCCAGGCAGTGGATCTCCTCGGGCGACGTTCCGGTTCCTCGCTGGGAGGAGATGAGCACCGCGGGGTGGTCAGAGCCCAGCACCTCCCGGGCTCCTCCGCAACAGCCCAGCCGCGGCCGCGGGCCAAACCCTCGCGGGTTTGGTTCCCGTCGGCAGAGCTCGGGCCGGCCAAGGCCGCCCCGCGACGCTCGTCGAAACCGGCGAGGCCGGGGCGCACCACAGGGACGGGACGCGAGGCCTGCACCTCCGCCTCCGCCCCAACTGGCGAGGTTCTCCTACGGAGAATTCCGGGTAGACCTCCCAGTTCTCCCCCATCGGCGTCGTCGTTGATAACACGACGTCTTGGGGGGGCCCCTGTGGTGAAATCCACCACCTCTTTTCAACAGCCCTTTTCAGGGCTACCAAAAAGAGGTAGGCACACCACAAAAATATTTACAAGACGTCGAAGTACAACTCCGTCAAACAAAATATTTCACCGGAGAGAAAATACTAAATTCTCTCCCAAAAGTGAAATATTAAAGATTAACACGCAAGGCGACCTCCCCAAACATTTACTGGGCGAGAGAGATACGACAAACATCTCGAGACAAGTCGCCTTAAACGAGAACACGCAAGGCGACCTCCCCAAACATTTACTGGGCGAGATAGATGCGACAAAAAGTTCGAAACAAGTCGCCTTGAATGAGAAACCTCAAACAGGAAAACTCAAGGTCGTTCAGCCACCCCCGGGGACCCCGTCAAAGCAACGGACGCAGGGAAACCACCTCGAAAAACCAACTCAGCTATCGTATGCCCAGATACTGAGAAAACACTGTGCGAACCAATGAGATTGCACAGTCGAATTTATGAAATTAAGCGGACCAACCAGGAGGCGGCAGGAGGCGGCCACCTCCCTATAAATACCCCGCTAGGAGCCCTCCGAAATTCATTCCACTCTCCGCTCTCGACGACGACACCTCCGAAGTACGAAGAATTCTACACGCTCTACGCTGACGAACCTTCTGCATTGCGAGTTCATCTCAAGAACGGCTTCCTACTGCTTTCTACAAGCCAGACCTTCTCTCCACACAGATTTCGCATTGGCATCTACGAGTCCAGTGATTATTCATCCTGCTCATTGCCCAACGTAGTTCTTCTGTTAGGACGCCACCCGGTACTTCTATCGATATTCTCTTTAGACAGTACGCCCGAGGGACGTTCCGAGTCGTGTCACCCGGACTACATAGCCTTAAGCTCGTAGTCGACCGCTGGGGCGCGCCGGTAAATTACTCAGCTCCTACGCTCTAATTTACCGTCTACGGAAGTCTTTTTCAAGACTGCGAGGTAGGACCCTGCCGTCTGAGCATTGGAAAGACGCTCCGGCAAGCGAGTCCACTTCCAAAACCCTCTATTTTTCACACGTAGAGGCATCGAAACGAGCCAAAACTCGATCATTTCGATGGAACGTCAGCCTTCTTACTTCCCCTTACAAGGGAAGGAGGAAGGCGGCAAGGCCGGGCCGAGTGACCAACGTAGTGCGCCCTACCGGCCACACGGTGAGCCCGCTGAACCAAACATCAGCGCAAGGCCCGACCCTCACGTCCGGATCGCCTTCTCGCCCGACGTATTCGTTCGAGAAACTTTCGAACAAGACTCACCTACACAAAAGATCGAGCAAACCTTCCAGACTCGCTCTGAAGCCGATCTTTACGATTCGACCAAGCTGTCCGACTACCCACGATATCCGACGCAGGCTTACACGGTCGATCCGAGTGTCAAATACACTCCAAACGCACAAAAAGCAGAGGATACTTTTCAGTACCTCAACCAAGCTCAGTATATTCCCCTTTCAGATGTAAATCTAAGGCCGGAATATTACAAAACGGCTCAGTACGAAACTGATCGAACCCAGCACTTGGTACACGAGCCTAGCGCTCCGCGCGGCGGCGACACGGACTATCCACCCTTCCGGCCCGCGAAATCAGTTGACCTTGGCGGCTCCGCCCGCATTCCTCGCGGGGGCGGCCTAGAAACCAACCCGCATAACCGGGATATAAATGTCCGACTTGGTCTACCAACGTCAAGTCAAACCTATACAAATCCACTACATGTAAATTCTTAGGCCTTTTATGGCCCGGACGGCGAACGGCGGACGGACATTTCAAATTTCGATTCTACGCACCTTGAAACGTGAAGTGACAAAATTTGAGGGGGGGTTATAAAAATTTTTTGCTACACGATCACATAGGCTTATTATTAGAAATAATAAACCAAAATTGAGGATGCCGTTGGAAAGACCGTTGAGAGAGAGAGAGAGAGAGTTGAAGCATTTTTATTCAACAAAAACCATCACAAGGATATTCATAAATTTTTTGTGCCATCCTGGGCCATTTAACATACTACATAACATGAAACTTAACAACATTTAAACTATTGCCATTCAACATACAATTTTAATTATTTACTCTATAAATATTTAGCTTATTCATTATATTTAAATTCATTGTATTATATTTATTATTATATTTAACTTAATCACGATTAGGCACAGACTATCTTTTCTTATACATTTTAATCCTGTACATTTTCCCTTCTAGCTTATACTGCTGGATGCAATCCGTCGCAGGGGGTATTCGCTATATATTCATCTATGGTCCATTGATTTTTATTGTCTTCTCTACTTGATTTACCAATTCTTAATTCATTACATATGAAACTCCGTTAAATTACTTAACATATCATTAAAAGACTCAGTCACACTAATCATAGTTGAACTCATTGACCAAGAACTGTCGGTATTTTCCTGCTTCTCTAATGAATTTAACCAAGTTACCCAGGTTACCGTTGCCATTCAGAATGTCTATGGTTTCCCCTTCCGTGAGTGATCTCTTGCCCCAACATGCCACCCTAAATTCCCTCAAAACCGGGCATATGGCAAGGAAATGAAACGACGTTTCATTCTCATGAAGGTTGCACAATGCGCATTTATTGGCTAGCCCTTCTCTCCACCATCTATAATTAACTGTTAGCATTTCTGTTCGGGCTCTGGCTATAATACGAATCTTGTATAAATCGTGTAAATTCCTATATGCTAAACCTTCATTCATATTCC
Organism: Adelphocoris suturalis; assembly: GCA_030762985.1. Taxonomy (NCBI): domain Eukaryota; kingdom Metazoa; phylum Arthropoda; class Insecta; order Hemiptera; family Miridae; genus Adelphocoris; species Adelphocoris suturalis. The sequence goes on from CM061051.1 coordinate 38,446,321, forward strand.
TGTCCAGCTTTGCATAAAGTTGATGGTGCGCTGAATTTTTTGCCTCATTTTCCAATTCTATTCGCCATTTCAGTTTTAATTTATCCATTACTTCATTTATTATCTTCTCCCATGAATTGTTTTCTATAGTTATGCCCACAAGTCCCGCCAAATGCTCATATTCTTTGTACCAAGCTACATTTTCTTTTATTACGCTTTCAGCGACTATCCGCGGGAATCTGTGCTCGGGGTATTTCATCACTTTGGCCGTGTAATCCACTTGTAGCTGCAAAGTGTGAAAATAGAGGGGATCGAAACCGCTTTCCGAATATAATGCGTAATTGGGGGTATTCTGGGGAAGGGAGAATACTTTTTTTAAATAATACCTTTGTAGAGCCTCTACCTGGTCGTATTTTACGTAGCCCCATATTTGTGCACCGTAGCACGCCATAGCTCGTGTGGTTGCCTCATACACCCGGTGCTTGGCGTCCAGCGGCACTCGCCGTTTTCTAATGAGTGTTCCCCATACCATACTCATCGCATGTTTTGCTTCCAAAACCTTTTTTCCGAAATGGACTCCTAGATCCAGGCGTGGGGTTAGTGTTATTCCCAGATACTTGTATTGTTTGGTAACTTCGATTGGTTGTCCCAGGTAGCTCCACTTTTCGTTTTTTGCCGGTCTCCCTCCTCCTTTTCCGAAAATCATAACTTGAGATTTCTCCCGGCTGAGGGTCAGGTTCCAGTGTTTCAAGTACTGCGCTAGGTCATTAATCATTCCTTGTAGGGAACCTGAAAGACCGTTGAATATCCTTTTGGATAGGCCACCTAACGTACTAGAATTGAAATCGCACAAAATAAGAATCACGAAAATCGGTTGAGAATTTCCTGAGACAACATTTCTTGAAAAAAAAACCCACGTTTTTTCGGCTTTACCCCCTTCATTCCCTCTTTTCCATCATGAAGTTCAACTTTTCCGGAATTTTATGCATATCCGTCACTAGACTTAAACATGGCTCGAACAAAGAGTGTTTTTTTTTTTTTTTTTTTCCTCGCTTGGGTTGTCATACTCTCCTGGATCAATTCCAACAGGTCGTCCCTCTATTGACGATGCCTAGCTTCGGAGGGACGTGTCCTAAAAATCAGGAGGTTCTACTCTGTAAACTATGACACATAAATTTTTCTGAAGAGTCTTCCCCAGTTCGCGACTGTGGTGTTTACACCACCGTAAGGAAAAAATGCATGGCCTTGTGTCCCATTTCCACTAGATTACCATTAAATCACTTGACTCAATTGCTAGATCACGTCTGACTCCCGATTTTCTTAGCAATGTGCACTTTGCAGTTCACTTCTGATTCAGGCGAAATAAGTGTTGTGTCTAGTAAGTGGTTCCCAACCTTCAAAATCCGGACAAAACTTGGTTTTTTGAAGGTCTTAATAAATTAGAAAGAAAACTTTACATATTTCGACTTGTAAACTACTGAATTATGAATACCCAGAGTTGCAGGTCAATTGAAGCAATCAGACTATTTTTTCTCAAGGTTTGTAGCAAAAAGTCGCTAAAATTGTCGTTTTCTTGTACAATAATTTTGCATTATTTCAGCCAATCGTAGGTACAATTTATGGCGGAAATAAAGTCATATTTGCGAATTTTCTTGAGATAACTGTGCCTCTGAAAAAGTGTTTTTTGGTGAGGTCAATGGTTCAAAAAAATTGTTCATCAGTTAAAAATAAATGCGTTTGAGGAAAACCCCGTGTTTGCGCTACATAGTTAGAGAATTAAACTTTGTCCGGTCCTTTCATTCTCTCACATTCGTGTTTGGAAGGATCCAAAGAGCGTAAAAAAAAAACGCTGCAAATTATTACACAAAGGTTTATTGTTTATGTATTAGACAGCCCTTCTACGTAGATTTCTGGTCCATAATTATTAAACGCCGCTTATAGTATATTTAGTGGAATCTCACAATTTCACGCTCTTTAATATAGTTGATAAACGAAACAATTTATTACCAAGTCATCTTTCCAACACATAAAAAGTGTTACCTATACTGTATATTGATATCATCTAATTGGTCAAATTTCAAAAAATGTGCTGACAAAATCACTGAAAATAGCTAAGAATTGTTAAATTGATATTTTTTAGCATAAGATTGGTCAAATAAAGTTTATCAACTATGAAATAGAACATTCAAAAATTTGTGTACGAAATTATGCTAAAAACTTGAACTTCATTAAATTTTGTTTTAAAAAATCTATAAAATTGCAAAAAATAGCCTAAAATCCAAAATTTCTTTTTGAATAGAAGAGTATCATTTAGAATACTTTTTTTTTTTCATAAAATTAATAGCTAACATTTTCTTTTCACTCATAAATCTCCAATTTCTATACAACTTGAAATATACAAAAAAAAGACACTTTTTCACCTATTTTTGGCTCATAGCACCCATGAGAGTGGAGCGATCGAGCTGGCGAGAAGTTAGAACCAACTAGACCCCAAGTGGAGTCTATGTGCGAAAGAACAGATTTTTTAAGTCAATTCTAAGGCCTTTTATGGCCCGGACGGCGGACGGACATTTCAAATTTGGATTCTACGCACCTTGAAACGTAAAGTGACAAAGTTTGAGGGGGGGTTATAAAAATTTTTTGCTATACGATCACATAGGCTTATTATTGGAAATAATAAACCAATAAAATTAGCTGCTAATGTTAAAATTAGCTACGAAACCCGTTCTCTTGACCATTTCCTTCAATGACAGAAAAATGTTTGTTGTTAGGTTGACACCTAGGCAACTACTTTCCTTGATTTGTGTTATCTGCTTAATTGAGAATGCCTACCACCTACCTACCTTATGCCTATTTGTAACTTTGTATATAGTTCCATCCGTGAAAAAGTTTATTGACTGTAGGAAAAGTTTATTGTCACTTGAACAAGAAAAAGAACAGTCTTAAGTCAAGTCTTTCTTTAAAAAATAACGGATATGCCAGCGCTACTAGCGGATTCTTCAGATAACACCTCAAGATCCATGCTTTCCCGATTCTCTCCGGCTCGTATTAAAGGTATTTAGCTAAAGGCAGGAACAAAAGAGAAACTGAGAAACTCACTCTCACACGCACACAACTTGTTGATAAACGTTTTATTATTTTATTTTATTACTGTTCATAGAATATTAATTTGACTTATAAATAAGTTATTGAGTACCAGTTGTGATATTCCACCTCTTCAGTGGCCTACTGCTGCACATAATATCAGAGGATACTATTACAGTATACTTACAGCTTCAATTTACGTGTACTTCCAGTTGGACTCCCACATCTATCCACAGTAAGTACTACCTAGTGACAAATCGTTGAGCTACATAGTGTCAGGAATGACATAATTTGACTTAAACCTGAATCTAGCCTCGTATTTACCCCGGTATGTAATTGATTGGGTATGTCTGACTAACGGTACGTTTCGTACGTCCGAACTTACTACAACCCGAATAAATTCTCAAGTTTCTTCGCTGGCGAGATTTTCCAAAGTAGGTATTAATGACGTCATTTACAGCATAATGAATAGTCCAGTAACCTTGTGCATCGTACCGTGCGTCAAATCCGGTAGTTCTGAATTTTTGCTAACTTGTTTGTGATGTCGGCACAATGAATAATCCAAGTTTGAGACTTCGAGCTCCGAACGCAACCTTGTCAAAAATCGAAAAACCGCGAAATTTTCGACTTTATTTCTATTTTGGAGATTTAACCCTAAAGGACTAGTTTTTCGGTAACACCTACTGATTTTGTTTTTAAATTGGACTAAATTTGCTACGTTTTGAGACCATTACCATCTCTGTAGACCAGATAGGTTCCGATATTTTATTCTTCTGAGTGAGTTTTGATGATTTTTCTGCAGGGAATCCCCCCCACCAAAATATTTACGTGGGTCCTGAATAGGTTTGAAAGGAACCATTGAACCCCCCCACCATTTCCCTTTTCCAACGCCCCGAAGGACATAAAAGGGAAAGTTACAATTATCGGCCGAAAACGCGATTTCTGGTGTGGATCCGAATTGAAATCAAATCTCCACCTATCAGAGAGTTGTATGTGGTCTGTCTGACTGTCCGTTGTCTGTGTAGAGAATTGCGACCTTCAGGAATGATATAGACAAATTCCAGTTTTGGGGCTGGGAGCCTATACGTATGTTACAAATGATTTGTCATTATCAGCAACATTTTAGTCTTCTGAGTAAATTTTTATAATTTTTCTGCAAGGAATCCTCATAATATTCCCGTAGATCTCAAGAGGCTTGAAAAGACCCATAGACCCCCATCTTTACATTTTTCATGCAGGAGGTACCCCTATTGCTTCCGAGACTGCAAGGCAGCGGAAGCTTTGTTTTCACTTTCGAAATGAAAAAAAAATGTTTGCTCCAAAATCAAAATTTCCACTCGCATTTTGCGTTTCAGAGCCTCCTGAACAAATTTGGTTCCGTGTCTGTCTGTCCGTCCACATTTCCTTGTAACAGCCATAACTTCCACAATTTTGATCCGATTTTAACCAAATTTTCAGGGATCGTGCGGGTTAAGCTCTAGATGGTCCCCTATCAACTTCATCATGATCGAATCAACGGTAGCTTCTGCGCAGGCGCTAACGTGAATTCCTTGTGACGGTCATAACTCGGTCAATAATGAACGGATTTCGGTCAGATTTTCAGGGATGATGTGGGTAAGGTCCCTTGAGGTCCCATAAGACAATCATCATAATTGCATTAGCGGTACGCTCTGCGCATGCGTGAACGAAATATTCTTGTTACGGTCCTTGCAACAGCCGTAATTTCCACAATTTTGATGCGATTTTCTTCAAATTTTTAGGGATCGTGCAGGTATAGCTCTACATGGTCCCCTATCAGTTCCGTCATGATCGAATCAACGGTAGCCTCTGCGCAGGCGCAAACAAAATTTTCTTGTTTCGGTCATAACTCAGGCAATTGTGAACGGATTTCGGTCAGATTTTCAGCGTTGATGCGGGCAAGGTTTCTTGAGGTCCCGTATCACATTCTTCGCGATCATCAGCAGCGGTACGCTAGGCGCATGCGCGAAAGTGATGTTTTTGTTACGGTCACAGCTTAGTTAATTTTATCGGATTTTGTTCAAATTTTCAGAGATGATCCCGGTAGAGTCCCTTGAGGTGCCATACGAATCGTACGGTAATTTATTATATGTACCATTCAGCTTCCAATTTCCCACCTTATTAATTCCCTGATGCCAGAACCGGTCGTTTCTAGTTTTCTGGAATTTAATGGTGACGTTCTGTGAAGTTCACAAGGAAGCTCATGTGCCATTTCCTTGGCAGTGTATTATATTATCAAAACCTTATCTGTACGTTTGATGGGATACTTGAAAAAAAAAAAAAAAATAGATCAGTACTTACGTAGTGAGCCACATGTTAAGCGCATTTTCTTTCAAGTAGACTATGTACTGTGACGAAATAAGAATTTTGTGTTAGAACAGAGAAATTAGTGTTAAGAGCTCACTCAGCTGATTGGGGTGGTTGGGCAAGTTAAAATCCTATCCTACATGTCTCACAAGGTTCCTTTCTAAATTTCAGCTTATTAGGATAAATAGCATAGAAATTGGATTTTTTTAATCACGAAATCAGCTTACACTGTTGATTATCAATGACGATTTTAGGAACAAAATTATTTTGAATGGCTAGGTAGCTGATTATTTTTTGACCCATCCTGTCAAATTCGATCCAGCCGTTCTCGAGTTGAAGCTATTTTACGAGGATACACATACATAAACGGACACAGTAAATACAGGGGTTTTGGAAAGCCGTAGCGTGCGTCCATTTGAAAGGAGGTCGCCAATCCTGTTACCGAACGAAAGAGGAGGTTCCTTAGTTTTTTTTTAGCACCAACAGGTTGTGCTACGGTCAACCTAAGCGCTGATAAAAATTTTTTCAGTGAAAGTTAGTGACCATGGCTACAGCACACAACAGAAATCTTTCTTTCTGTGATTTTCAGTGATGAGGCCACTTTCCATTTGTCTGGAAAAGTCAATCGGCACAACGTTCGAATTTGGGGGTCTGAGAACCCTGAACATGAGAATTACTCGAACATGAACGAGACAGTCCCAAGGTAAATGTTTTCTGTGTTTTCCCGTGCTGTTGGTTTTGAAGAGCTGAGCGAGAGGATAGAAGCAGATGTTCAGTTGATCACTACCGGCTCACTTTGTGGGACGAACAGAATTATCGTTTCGATGTTATTCGTGCTGCAAATCGAGGCCACATCGAACATTTGTGATATGGAAAATTACTTGGAAACTATACAACCCACTTATTATTGTTTGTTTGTATTTTAATAGTTTTCGTAATATAAATCTTCAAAACCGAAGCATTCTTTTGTGAACACCCTGTACAATAATGCATTTTTTAAGCGCAGTTTTGTAGAAAATGAAGCTATTGCTATGGCTGGGAAAAGTTTGAAGTACAAATTTTTGAAAAATTTCTTCATTGAAATCCGTTTTGAGGCATTCTGAAAGTTGAGGCATTCCTGGAGTTTGTACTTTTTCATATGTATATTTCATAGTGACATAGAGTTTTGAAAAAAATCTTTAAAGTGAAAAAAGTGGTCTTTAGAGTGAATTAGAAAATATACAACAAAAAAAGTCACAAATTAGTAGTAGAATCGAACCCTAGCTGGTGGTGCGCCCTAAACTGCGACACCCTGTACATATATATATGGGCGTGTGTGCTCTGGGCGCCCCAGAGTGTCCCGGGCAGGGGCGTTGGCCTATCTCACCTTCTTCTTCATCCTCGTCTTCCTATCCTTCTTCCTCTTCCCCTGGAGATGTCCACTTGGTGCCCACTGTGAGAGTGCCAGAGAGCCTTCAGTTCCAAGTGTGGCCTCAGTGCCCACGTAAAGGCCAACGCTGCAATTGATATAGAGCAAGAGCGGCCCAGGTATGCTTCTGAGGATTTGCGGCGAATGGCGGCAGAGGTGGTGCGTGATGAGCTATGGCATATTAATGTTTTTTTGCAAGAGCGTTTTCCCATAAGCACGTTTTCTGCAATCTGATCTCTTTGCCTGAAGCCCCACTATAAGAAGCTCGTCCAGGATGCAATCCTGGCAAATAGCAGTGGGGCCTATCCCACATCTCCCACAGGCGTAGGACAGCAGCCCGCCTTTCAGCGATCCTCCCCCGGGACCTCCGGTCTTCTTGAAGATTTGAGGACCGAAGTGTTGAAGCTCGGGGAGCAGGTAGGCAGTATTGAACGTTATGAGATTGCCTACCTGTAGGAACTGGCGAGGCAGGCTGTTTAGGGGCCAGTTGGCTTGGAAGATGAGGTCGCGTCTTACAAACAGAGGATCTTCCCACAGGTTGAGAAAGGGACCGTGGCAAAGCACCAGGGAGGAAATCCTCCTACATTGGTGCCTCGTGGAGGTGGCAGAGCAGCTAAGCAAGTAAGGAGACGGGAATACCAGCAGGTTCAGAAGTTTTGGAGGAAGTAAATGGCTCATGCGGCTGGGGATGGACAAGTATTGCCTCTTCTCCTGGAGTTTGTGGAATTTTGGGAGCCGCTCTTGAGTGCTCCCAGCCACAACCCTGGTGAGCCGGTGGTCACTCCAGCTTCCACCAGGGATTCCTTAAGCAGCATTATGTGCATGCCGGTGCTTCATGACAAGGCACATAAGTGACCATGTCAAAAACTCCACCTCAGCTGGAGCTGATGGTATTTCTGCCTGACGCTGGAATAAAGCACCTAAGAATGTTAAGCTGCTCATTCTCAACAAGTTACTGCTATCAGAGGAAGACTCCCGAAAGCGTGGACCCGTGACCAGACCATCTTTATCCCAAAGAAAAGAGGAAAAAACGGAAGTTAGTGAAAAACGTTGTCTATTTCCACGAAAAATATATTTGTTTTTTTAATATATTTATTTTTTTCGTGGAAATAGACAACGTTTTTCACTAACTTCCGTTTTGAAATGGGTTTCCACAACTTTGTCGCGAGTGATTTAGTTCGTGAAAAGAAGAAGTGGTCCTGGAGGCTTTCGTCCGATACATATATTATCGGTAGTTTTCCGCCACTTTCAACAGATTCTGGCATCTCACTTCCAAATGGCTGGTGTCATAGGTGACGGCCAGTGGATGGCACAGTGGAGAACCTAACAGTTCTCCAAACCATCATTTCGCTACCCACATCAAGAAACGGCAGCTCCACCTTGCCACTTTGGATGTCGCTAAAGGTCTTTGACACTGTGAGCCACTTTGCCCTGACCGATTGCCTTGGTGGTGTCGGGGCACCAGCTCGATTAATTGATCTGAGCTTGAATTGGTCTGTCTGTACCATGAAAGTGTGACGGTCCTCGAGGCCATGGGTTCGTTAGCCACCACTTTTTGAGCCCATTAAATAGGTAAAATTTCAAAAAAATGTGCAGAGAAAATCAGTAAAAATGGCTGAAAATTGTTAAATTTATATTTTTTAACAGAATATCTCTCGAATAAAGTTTATTAACTATAAAATAGAACATCTCAATATTTATCCACGAAATTATGCTGAAATTTTTAATTAAATTTAATTGAAATTAGCTTTTATAAAAACTGCAAAAAACATAAAAATCCAAAACCTCATTTTGAATAGCAGATTATTATTTAGAATACGTTTTTTGCCATAAAATTAATAGTTAACAATTCCTTTGCAGTCAGTTCAAGTCAAGCTACCGGTATTGAGTTTTGCGCTTGTGCTTTTCTTGCCTTTAATAATTTTGTGTATCTACCTAAAGAGTTATTACGCAGTTTGAACTTTGAGATCTAAGAAGTGTTGTTGTTGATCATGAACACATTTAATCTTGAGCACGGGGAGATTGAAGATTGACGAATGATTTACCAGACACTATATATGTATATACACCATTTTATTCTAAAATTTTTTGTTTTTGTTTCATTTCAACCCTTAAATGTTACGTGTCGGGGTTGTTCAAAATTATGCTGGGATTAGAGGCACATCCCTAACCAACTTATGATTCTTTAGCCAAATTTCTTCAACTTTGGTCCAGTAGCTTCAGATGGGTGGATTTTTTTAATTTTTAAAATCTACTTATCTTGAAACCCAAACCAAAGAATTTTGAGGGGAGGGTTAAACATTTTTATTTATTTGGTAGATTACGAAGGTTCTATATTGATATTAATACTCGTAAACCAAAAGAGGTATTTTGAAACGTAATTTTTTGCTAGTGTACTTATATATATATATATATATATATATATATATATATATATATATATATATATATATATATATATATATATATATACGAAATCTGTAGGATTATATATTTATATTTATATAAATTAATGTTTCCCAGTTCTTGGTTGAGAAAAGGGTGGGGAGCGAATAGCAATCGAAGTAGGTTGGTACCTATCTATAAATTAATATAAATAAGAGTACCTACTTATAATTAGAAATTATTTTTGTACCAAAACTAAGATAACTTTCCAATAAGGCCTCTTTACAATTAGCAAAAGTCAATATAATATGATTGTTTAATTCATTAAATTGCATATAACGTACCTTGTGCTGGGACTCTTTTCGTTATTGCATTTATTTATTAAATTTTTTTTTTTTTTTTTTTTAGTTCGAGAATCATACTGGCAATATGTATCCAGGGCTGAACTGCAATTTAGAGTATGAATCCGCTTTTGGATTTCTGACTCACCTTAATTCAGAAGAACTCAAAGCACTACTGAATGATGAGTCTAAATTGGAAGAAATGGCGAAGGATCAAAAACAGGTGATTTAGAATTTATTGAGAGGTTTTCATTATATTTAAAACATAATATACATTAAAGTTGATAGTTCTTTTCTGAATATCAGTGTAATACCTATTTATCAGTAGCGTTAAGTGGTAAAATTCACTGGTCATGCAGTCAGATGTTTGGGAAACGAAAAATAAAACTACTTATTGTTTCTCAAATGTTTATCGAAAAGGCTTTTGTGCTGTTAACTAGTATTCATCAAATGAGTGCGTATTACGAGGGTCGTCCAGAAAATAAGTTCCGTTTTTTTTTTTTTTTTTTTTTTTTTTTTTTTTTTTTTTTTTTTTTTTTTTTAATCAAGTTTTTATTGAAAAAATTTGAAACTTACGGGTATTGTAGTTGAACATATGTACTATTTTTCCACGTAATCCCCGGCGACGTCAATACATTTGGTATATAGTGAAATGAGCTTCGAAATTCCTTCCTCATAAAAGCTTGCCGCTACCTCCTTGGTCCACTTCGTGACAGCTTCTTTCACTTCCTCGTCACTTGTGAAACGTTCTCCCGCCGATTCCGCCTTCATTTTGGTAAACAGGTGATAGTCTGAAGGGGCCAAGTCGGGACTGTAAGGTGAATGGGTCAGAACATCCCAACCAAACTCATCCAAAAGTTGCGTTGTGGAATGAGCAACGTGAGGCCGAGCGTTGTCGTGGAGAAGGCAAACACCGGAGGTCAACATTCCTTTTCTCTTGTTCTGTATGGCCCGCCAAAGCTTCTTCAGGGTCTCACAATAGCGGTTGGCGTTAATTGTTTCACCTTGAGGCAAAAAATTAATCAGGAGAATTCCTTTTTGATCCCAGAAAACAACCACCACCAGGTTTTCCTGGTTGATTTCTCGACTTTGAATTTTTTGGCACTTGGGGAGGTGGGGTGTTTCCATTGCATGGACTGTCTTTTGTTTTTTGGAGTGTAGTGTGACACCCAGGTTTCGTCTCCAGTGACGATAGACTTCAGGGATGCGTCCCCATCAGTTCTGTAGCGGTCCGAAAATTCTCGAGCTACGGCCATTCGTTGTTCCTTGTGTTGGGGCGTCAGCTCTCTAGGGACCCACCGAGCGCAAACTTTCCAAAAGTCAAGTTTTTCCGAGACGATCTCATGGATGAGGGATCGTGAGATGTCTGGGAAACTCAGGTGGAGTTCATCCAGGGTTGAACGACGATCTTTGCGAACTGCATTGTCGATTTCTGCGACAATTTCGTCCGTCACAACTGAGGGTCTGCCTCTCCCACTTTCATTCCCAAGTGAATGTCTTCCCGCCTTAAATTCACATACCCATCTCCTCATCATTGACTCACTCATTACACCTTCTCCATAAACAGAAATGAACTGTTCGTGAATTTGAACTGATTTGAAACCCTGTGCATAAAGAAATTGAATCACTCCGCGTACAACAACTCGAGAGGGAACGGGGATCGAGGTGGCGGGACGCGACGTGGAGGGCTCCATTTCAACTACCTGCCCTGAAGTTGGTAACTGACTGACTGAGGTCACCCACCTCTCATTCTATTCCCCCACCTCTCCTCTTTCCAGCGGTGTTACCAGATTTGGCAAAAGCCACTCCTACCGCCCTACAGATCAAAACGGAACTTATTTTCTGAACAACCCTCGTATTTTGTTAAGTTCGCACTTCTACAACCCCCATCTAATGAAAGTGTGTCTGGCACTTATAGCCTGAGAATGGATGTCAGTATGTTCGTTTCAAAGTCTAGTGCACTACTCCCGATAAGATCTAGTGCACTCTTCTACAGATAAGATCACTGTAGCACAGTCAGTATAGCGCTGGACTCTCGTTTTTTTTTTTCATTTTCCCAGGTTTTAATCCCAGTAGGAGCTTTTTTAAATAATTGGTGGTTAATGCACATTTATACACTCATATTTGTATGGGGAAAGGTAAGATCCTGTAGATTTTGGGTGGTTAGTGTATTTTTAGAATTGTTACCCATTGGGATTATGGATCTTTGGAGATGGATAGGGATGAGTGAGGGTGGTTCAGGCCACATCCCTTTGGGATCTTTTCACAGCGTCTATACAAATCCAAAAATACTTACCTCTTACTACAAAAAAGTGATGAGAAAGATCCTACAAATTACGGTAACAATTTAATTTTCTGTGACTTCTTCAGCTTCCGCTCAGTCACATGGCCACCGATAGCAGGCACAATACACTCATCACCTAATGGACAACAGGAATGTGTAGTCTCGTTATTTCTTGGCTCTTGTTTATATTAATTAATCTGATGGATATTCCATCATCCAAGATTTTTTTCCCGTCATTTGGGTTTACATCATAGGTATGGCTGTGTTTTTATGAAGCTTAGAGGGCATGTTTTGTAGATGGGCAAGGTAGCTGGTATTGGTTGCCGTATCAGATGTCAATTGTAGTATATATCATTGGAAGTGTTATAGTACAGGGTGTGGCAGAGAGGAAGGATGGTTTTAAAAAAATCATGAAATATTTAATTTTTACTCAAAAACAAATTTATTGATGCAATCAGGTTCGCAAGGAAATAGCATTTGAGACAGTCAAGTGTGAAAAATCACATCAGGCATGTGGTGGCCGAAATCGTTGATGCAGTGCTGGAGGTGTTCTTGGAAGTTCGCGTAGACTCTCTCCAACATAACCCTACGTCGTAATGATCACCAACTTCTTTTTCCCTGAATTACGACGGTGACGTGTTCCACCCCGACGTGTGTGGTTCCAGCAGGATGGGGCTACCGCCCACATAACGACGTGTTCCATCATTGGACGATATTCGCCCTCTCTTCCCTGGTCACCACATTTCCAGGTTTAGCGATGTTCATTGGCCTCCTCGGTCCCCAGATTTATCCTTATGCGATTTTTTCTTATGGGGACACCTCAAGGCTTAGAGAAATAGGAAAACATTGCAGCACTGAAGTTGGCCAATTGCTTCGGCCGTAGTAGGGAATTCGTTAAGTGGCAAAGCAGGTTGGAAAGAAGAAATCTGCATGTTCATGGAGAGTAAAGGGAAGGCAGTTCACTACTTCAAAGATCCCAGTTGGATGGCTGATTTTGGGTACCTAACCGATATTTCAATACATCTCAATGACTTGAATATTAGGCTACAAGGGAAGAATGCTATGATACACAATCTCTTTGATCAAGTTGAGGCGTTTGAGAGGAAACTTAGTTTATGGAAGAATCAAGTACAACAGGGCGATTTCACACATTTTCCAACACTGTCACAATGTGAAGTTCAAAACAAAGAAAAATACAGCGAAGCACTCTCCATGTTACAGCAAGATTTTAGCAACAGGTTTTTAGACTTCAAGCAAAATAAAACTATGATGAAGCTTTTTTGTGCTCCTTTCAGTGTTAACGTGGAAGACTATTCCGGAAATATACAAATGGAACTTATTGACTTTCAGTGCAATAGCGATTTACAGGAGAAATTTAAAAACTTTGGACTTCTGGAGTTTTACTCATTGTATGTTGAAGGTGATCGATTTCCAGCAATCAGATCTCATACTCTGGCCACAGCATCTCTTTTTCTGTGAGCAGCTATTTTCAAGAATGAAGAACGTGAAATCGAAACTGAGAAACCGTATTTCTGACACTCATTTAGAGAACTCTCTTCGAATTGCCACATCTGACATAAAACCTAATGTTGACAGATTAGTAAAAGATAAACAATGTCAAATTTCTCACTAAACTACAAAAGTCACAAATTTGATGTTTTCAGTATAATTTTGAGTTTTATAGCATGTTTAAATATATGTCAAGTACACCTATATTGTTTTCAATATTGATGTTTAATACAGTTATCAACAAATATAAAATGTTATAACAAATTCATGTAAATTATTTTAACCAGAGACAAAATTCACACACATACATATATATATATATATTATACGAGAACAAGCCCCGAACTGATTGAATTGAAGGACGCAATTCGCGTGGAAGTGGCCCAAGTTGAGAGAGTATGTTGGTGATAACGCCCAAGAACGCCTCCAGCACTGCATCAACAATTTCGGCCACCACATTGACTGTCTCAAATGCTATTTCCTTGCGAACCTGATTGCATCAATAAATTTGTTTTTGAGTAAAAATTAACTATTTTATGATTTTTTTATAAACCATCCGTCCTCTCTGCCGCACCCTGTATTTAGTGGAATTTTACAGTGGTATGTTGTGCAATTTTATATGTTGGGCAGTTGAAATACAATTTCAGAGCAATCTAAGTATAGACAGATAACAAACTTAGTTTGGTAAACTTAGGTCACCCATCTCGCTAATTCCATGAAGGAGCCTGACCGACTATCCACATGCACCCATCTGGGTTTAAAAATTGGATGGCACAATTTGGTATGGACTTTTCCAGCTTGACTAGCTAAGCCAGTAAGGATTATTTATGTCATATGACGAATGTTTATGTTGGATGATGAATGACGAGGTCAACTCATTCCAGCATTAGTTTGGGTAACTAAATACTTCAGAGGGAAAGTAGTTAGTTTTGTATGTGCAGGACAGATTGTGATCCATCCCTAATGATGTAATTTCATGAAAATTGTTAAGAAAAAAAATTGTAGTGTTAAGTGCTTACCCATTTACATTAATATCATATGTTGCATAGTTACATAGCTGTGTCAACAGATTGGAAATAATACAATCACTTTGAGATTGACATGTACAAATTTTTATTCTTACATCTACGTGAAGTAGGATTATATTACTTCACATGGTGCAGGCAAGTAATTAGTGAAGAAAAAATTCCTAAAGGAAGGAAGAAAGGTATAAAAACCACTGCTCTGAGAACTGCAGTTGAATCCGAGTTTGCAGGAAGTGGGTATTCAGGTGACGAATCTGCTACCGAAACTACGACTGTTTGCCCAGCAACGATTGGTGAAAATGTATGGGTGAAGGATATAAGGAGAATTGAAACTGTTAGTGCAAAATGTGCATATCCTCGGTCCTATGGGGTCATTTTGGACTACGGAATTGAAATTAGGAGGAATTATTGGCACTTACTTGTGAGACCACGAGTAAGTACAGACAGCAGTAGTAAAATCGAAGGAGTTCGTCATCAGCCAACCTACAACCAATCCAGGAGACTTGAGAGGGTAGGGGGGAGATCATCCAGGTATCAAGATTTAAAAAAAACGTCGAGGGGGAGCTGTAGTATTAAGTGCCATTTACATTAATATCATATGTTGTATAGTTACATAGTTGAGTCAATAGATTGGAACTAATACAATCACTTTACAATTGACATTCGTACATGTTTTATTCTTACATCTTGGTAAAGTAGATTATATTACTTCACAGGAATAGTAGCTTCATTTTCTACATAAATTAGCTAAGAATCATCATCTCAATAACTTCCCAAGTGAAAGGGTAATTCTTTCGATGTACAGGGTGTTACATTTTATGCTGTCCAAGAAAATTTAAAAAAACATGGATTCTAATTTATATTTTTGTAAATTCGCCATTATCGATTTGTTTACGTTTTTCCCCAACGATATGCATTTATATTATAGAAAAATGGTCATAACTTCCTTCAGCAGCATGGTACCAAACATCTATTGATACGGTTGGTAAAACATTTCCGCAAATTTCCTGTGAGATACACCTACTTTGATTGTTAGGGTGTGTAGGTAGTTTGCAGGGCTAAACATAGAAAAGGGAGATTTGTTCGTTTCATGACAGACAAAGTGAAAACCCTGAAAAGTAAACAGTCCTGATTAGCAATCAAGTACAAAGAAAAAAAAACAGCATCTGAGCTTTCCTATGGTATGGTCAATTTTACTTTGCTAATTAAGGGAGGAAATAGTATCTTAATGTTAAAAATCGTGTATTTTCCCGAAGAAATTGAGTTTTTTTTCCCATGACCGTCCATGAACCAATGAGTTTGGGGCCATTTAATACGTAATTAAAAAAAAACGCTGCAAATTATTTCACAGAGGTTTATTGTTTTTTCAGTTGAGTTTGATCGTAGTTTTAGTTGGCTTGCGTACATCATAAGGCCCGTCCAGACTCCTCGGCGTGTCCTATTCCGAGTAATATTATATACGCATGTTTATATTTCTCGATTTGAGCTCCTATCTGCTCAAATAGTTATTGCCTTAATGATATCATTATCTAAGTACGTACAAAAAGTCGAGAGGATATGTTATTAAATATGCGTAGGAAAAGCATTCGTATTAACACACAAATATGACCTAGAAAAAAACATATATTCATGCCTCGAAGGAACGCTGTACCCACCTCATAGTGCCGCGGTGTATTATATGGGTATAACACGTAAAAGTAATAAATATTCATTCTCCTACACCCCTCTGCTACACCCCTCGGTCCGCGGCGCCTCCTTTCACTCCACCCCCCGCTCACCCCCCCTCACCATCCACTGTGACCCCCTGCCAAGCGTACCAGGCGTGCGTCTAACACGTCTAACACTCAAAGCCTCGAAAAAGACACTTTTTCGCCCGTTTTTGGCCCATAGCATTTATGCGAGTAAAGCGATCGGGATGGTTAAACGTTAGGACCAACTAGGCCCCAAATGGAGTCTATGTGCGAAAGAATGGGTTTTTAAAGTCAATTCTTAGGCCTTTTATGGCCCGGACGGCGGACGGACATTTCAAATTTGGGTCCTACGCACCTTGAAACGTAAAGTGACCAAGTTTGAGGGGGGGGTTATAAAAATTTTTTGCTGCACGATCACATAGGCTTAATATTGGAAATAATAAACCAAAAGACAGTTTTTCACCTATTTTTGGCTCATAGCACCCATGAGAGTGGAGCGATCGAGCTGGCGAGAAGTTAGGACCAACTAGACCCCAAGTGGAGTCTATGTGCGAAAGAACAGATTTTCTAAGTCAATTCTAAGGCCTTTTATGGCCTCGACGGCAAACGGCGGATGGACATTTCAAATTTGGATTTTAAGCACCTTGAAACGTAAAGTGACAAAGTTTGAGGGGGGTTATAAAAAATTTTTGCTACACGATCACATAGGCTTATTATTGGAAATAATCAACCAAAAAGGGAGGCATTTTGATTGGACATGGGCTCTAAACCCTATGGCATTTTTTTAGGACATCTTTAATTTAATGTAACAATCTGCATGAATATTCCTTCCAAAAATGGTAATGATTTTATTTATAATTTGATTGTTCTTCTGTTCATGATGGGTTTTTGCTCTGCCATTGCATTTTTCAATTGTATTTTCCAGTATCGAGATCTTGAGAAAGACAAAGAAATGCTCCTTGCCAGCAATCAGTCATTAGCTGAGTATAACTTATCTCTCCAGCCTAAATTTGAGCAAACCAAACAGGAGTTGTTGGATAAAACTGATGATTGTGACCAGCTCCTTCAATCACTGGAATCAAAATCCTCTGTATTAGGTAAGATTATTGTAACAGCTGCTCTTTGTCCTGCAATCAACAAATTTTGTTTCAAATTTAATGTTCCCTCATTGAAACAATTAGAGGCGCAGATTCAGGAGGAGTGCTCCCGCTAGCACCCCAGTACTCTGGCTTCTGAACCCCAAAATGTCACTTCTCTGTAAACTGTTGAATGTACCGTATAGTAGAAGTCTAAGCCAAAATAAATAAATAAACGTGAAGGGATTGGGTGGCTCCAGTCTTATTCAGAATGCTGCTACAATGATATCATGCTACTCGTAGATATATCTGCTAGGTAACATGCGTAACCTGCACTTCTTCCTAGGCCACTAGGTAATAGGTAAAAAAATTAAATTAAAAAAAAAAAACCCGAACAAATGCATGATGAGAACCTCGTTCTTTCCTGAAAAAGAAAAAATGTAAGTGCTTTAATTTGAATTAAAATTGTAGAACTATATTTCCTGTAGATGAACACATTTATATTGATAAATAAAATTTGGCATTCTGAGAGACGAAAACGCCTGTTTCAGTTGACACCTGCCCACTTATCAAGCATGACGTCATATTAGTTCACTTCGCCCTTTACCTCCTTCATGTTATTTTATCTTTTATATCACTGTTAGTTTCTGTTAATTTCTGTTACTTCGTTTTTGATCTTTTGCCATTCAAATCGACCTTCAGATTTCTCATTTCATTAGTCAACTAAAGTTATTATCATAAAAGCACCTATAGTCACCATAGAAAAAGATGAAATCTCTGAATATATAAAAAATATTGAAACACCCCCCCTCCCCCCTCACGCAAAAAAGAAAGAAAAAAGTCCATTTGTCATGTGTGAATTATATATCACAGAGAACCTACTTACTTATCAACATTCTAAAATCAGTAGGTAGGGCAATTTAGTCAGCTCCATTGTACACAAAATGCAATACTGAAGTACTACCAATGCTTGCAATAATCAAGATTGAAACTGCAACTCCATCATCTTGCTCCTACCAACAATCTCAGTAAATGAGATAAGGATGAGATGTGGGTCGAAAAATGCCCACACCTCATTTGTATAAGGAGGAGGTCTGGTCTCGTCAAAGTTGCGAGCCAGACTGATTAATAATGGTTAAAAATATAGTTAAATAATTTTCTCCCACTCCTCTGGAAAATTTCCCCCACCACTTTGAATAATTGGGGATGTGGGTCTCACCCGCATCCTATTTTCTATAAGAAGGAGGTCCTGTCCCATCAAAGTTGTGAACCAGGCTGAATGATAATGATTATAAAAATAGTTGAATAATTTTCTCTTACCCCTTCAAATAATTTTCCGTGAGTATTCCTCTCGGTGTTACCACTTTACTATATACCATCTTTTTATTTGTTTCTGCGAACGGATCACGTGTGAGAGATTGGTTATCAAAAAAAGTTTCCGTAGGTGTAAATAATTGTTCACTGAAATAATTGCCATCTATCTGTTGAGAATCTGGTTCGTGTTTTACATCAACTACTATTGATCATTGCTATCCTGTATAATTTTTTTTTCTTATTATTATTATTTTTTTCGAGTTTTTTTTTAAGTTTTTTTATTTATACTATATATATATATATATATATATATATATATATATATATATGTATATTTACAATTCGCCACAGGACAATCTCCCATCCCAGTCCTCCTTTTGCAACGTCTCGCGTTAGCATCAGGAGCATCTGGAATGGGAGCTGCTGCCAAATAATCAGGTGTCTTCAGTGGATTCGTTTCGAGATCCCTGATCAAATCTAAACATTCCTGAGTCTCGATACACAAATCGACAAGTGGTGCAGCTGCCGCTACCAAACTGGGCGACATTTCACCCTCACTATCTATGACTCCACGTTGATAGAGAGTCCACTTTGAACTTTCATATTCCGAAGCGTCTCTTGTATCCTCGTCATAGATACTGAGGTCTATACACGAGGAGGACGAGGAGATAGGATCCGAGGAAGCCGGACTATCTCTGGTGTCCTCCTCGTAATATATCCATGAATTTCTTGCAATTATCAGCCAATATCTCAGCAACTGCCGATGAAACAGCTGCTGATACAGGAGCTAATAATCCCAAGTTTATCACCTCAGCAGTCAACATGGTAGCAGCAAGTACTGCATTAGACGACTTAATATCGAAGTCAGTGTTGTTGGTGGCAGGGATGGTAGAGGCGGTTGTAGGCAATGTCAGAGGTGGTAGGTGTGAGGGGCTTGGGAGGCGGTGTAGCCAACCTCATCAGCTCCGCTGTTTGCATCCTTTGTCTGAGAAGGTACAGGCGATGGAGGCAGAGGCGTTGACAGAGGTGATGGTGGAGGCGGTGGTTGGAGCGGAGTGTTAGTCAGATCAGCTGCGGTGGTGGAGGCAGTGGTTGCGAAGGCGAGGGCAGAGGCGGCAGCGGTGGTTGGCAGATTAGAGTCGGAGGCGGCAGGTTGGTTGTCAGAGGTATCTGAGGCGGTCAACTAGGTAAATAATCCCTCTTCTTCTCTCGTATTGTCAGCAACATAGTTGATGGACAACATGTTTTTTGGTTCTGTAACCATAACATCACAAATACATTCAAAAATACGAAACATTTTGTCATGTAGCAACGCAATGTCTTTTCGTGTTACTAAAATAGAATTCACTCGAATCTCGCCGTTCAACAAAGGGATTATCTCCAATATGTACACTGCCCTTCTAAAATGATTGCTCGGTTTCCAGGTATCAAAAACTACTTTGTGTGATTTATGAATCTGATTATGAAATAATCTTTTCGATTTAAGCAATTCTTCCAATTTTTCTATTATCATAAAATGATATTTACTCCAAACTGCTACATCAATAGGAATTCTGCTGTTTTTTCCGGTTGAAACAAACACATCACATTTTATTGTGATTCTTTTCTATAGTAAGATATTTAGTTTCAGTGAAATTAACCCTTTCCGGACGAAACCCGGTCAGGATCCGGCTAGGCAATATCCGCATTTGGACGGAACATTTTGAGAGAGGGATGTCTCACAGGACGAATGCCGGTCCCTGCTCGGCGACCTTGTTACCTCGTAGGGGTCGAATGCCGGTCACTGCTCGGCGCCCTTTCTTGTCTTCACAGACGAAACCCGGTGGTAGCTTGGTATTTTTTAATATTGGGGGCAATTCAGTAGGTTTTACTGAAGGTTTTGACAATAGATCGCAGCACTTTATTGATAAAATGAACCCATTGGGAAGGAATATGAGAAACCTTTCTGTGACTGGTTACTACTTGAACTTCGACTTTTTATCATTATTTTCTCACTGATAACTCTTGTCCTCGTGTTGTTTTCGTGTGCGGTATCCATTGTACCCAGTTTTCTGTGTTTAGTAATTGTGCTTTTTCAGTTCGTAAGTGGTTTTTTCGTCATGAACGATGAACAAATTGAAAGATTGTTGCTTCAAATGGAAGAGCAAGACGACCAGATGGAAGGGTGGTTGGATGGAGATGGATGGATGGTTCTGGGGAAATGATTACAATTAAAAAAATAATAATAATAATAGGTAATCTGTGCTTTTATTTGATGAATATGTCTTCAAACGTGATGTACCGTTTTTAGGTGACCTATTGCAAAAAGCTTATCGTCCTTGAAAGATATAATGGCGTGTAATAAGTCGTCCTGTAAGGTACATGCATAATGCCGGTCCCTGACCGGATCCCGTCCTTGTGGACACGATCGGAATTCAACTTTCGACCGCAAAGGGTTAAGACGGAAATAAACCATTTTGAATAGTAACTTACCAAAGTTGAGTAACATTGCTACTCTTTGCCACTCATCCGTGGATTATACGAGTATACTGAGCATTTATCCCCTCTCAACAAAATGCGATCTGCTCTTTAGGAAGAGTGGGTTAGGAAGTAGATTGGTGGGGAACCAATGAAAAGTATTGGGATACCCCACTCTTGCATCCAAGGATAGTGGTGGGAGTTTGTAGACTGGAAATTTGCCTTTTTATCCCTACTCCACGACCACACCTCCTTGGGGAGAGGTTCGAAATTTTCACAAAAGTAATGTTTTTGAAGATGAGGAGATGGAATATCATTTGGACACACCTCATTGGGAGAGGGTATGAAGAATTCGCAAAAGCAATGTTATTCAAGAAGGTAGGAGAGGGGGTGGTAAAGGGGGGGGGGGGGGAAGACTACGAAAAGAAAATATTATTTTGGTTTATTCTTCATCATAACATTTTTGAAAACATCTCCTATGTTCAACCCACTTCTCATATTTCCGACCAATTGTAACACAATTGCACACACACCATGCACTACAACCACACGTCAACCATCCATTCACTTGGTCATACCACCCCCATAGACATATAAAAGAACTACAGAAATTCCGAATGTTGTTACAGCTATCGCAAGAGGCAATAATCTCTTAGTGTTCGCACCGGACCATTTTTTAGTACCTGTTATGTTGGAATAATCATATTCAAATGAAGAGCGAGGGGACACATATTTATAGCTGGTCGCTAAAAAAAGAAGGGGTGGACTCATCTTTAGCATTCCGTTTCTCTCTAGCTCAATCCTTCTCTCTTCCTCTTGCGGGTTGCCTTATTCAGCCCACACCTGAGATTTTTCTTCTCTCTTCCTCTCGCGTGTTTGCTGAGCTCTTTATTTTACTCGCAGAAGGCCCCTAAGGCACCCACAGATGGATGGAAGCTTCGATTAAGGAATAAATTAGCCTTACGAGACAGCTTGGTAATTTTAAAGGAGAGATAATGACACACTTGCTCTCGCTTTTTTCCTGACCTTTTCTCTCGCTCACTTTCGATGTCCCTATATGCTGCACAGCTAATCCAGAGGGTTTTGAGACCCACACCCCCAATTATTCAAAGTGTTGAGGGAAATTATTCAAAGGGGTAAGGGAAAATTATTCAACTATATTTATAATCATTATCATTCAGTCTGGTTCGAAACTTTGAGCAGACAGGACCTCCTCCTTATACAAAATAGGATGTGGGTGAGACCCACATCCCCAATTATTCGAAGGAGTGGTGGAAAGTTATTTAACCATATTTTTAATCATTATTACATTATTTAATTAATCTGGCTCGCAATTTTGAAGAGACCAGACCTCCTCCTTATACAAAATGAGGTGTGGGAATTTTTTGACCCACATCTCATCCTTAGTCATCTACTACTCTTTATTGTACCCGTATCCCCCATACATTCACTATCCAAAGCGCTCAATTTTCTACAACAACAAACAGATTAACAAAAATTGAGGGCCATGAGGGGTGGAGTGTATCAGTTCTGGACCAATCATTGAAATTTGGTTTGGTAATTGCATTATATCTACCCGAGGATTTTGTTGGATTTCTATGTTCAATCATCATGGAATTGAGTTGACAACCAGGGCTTCATTTGGTTAGGTGTCTTCTGGTAATTGGCAGGATGACAGAACCTCAGCTACCGTAGTTGGTGATGAACTATGCAGGCTTTTCAGAACACTATACCATACTTTCTGCCAGATATGATCTTCCAAACAACCTGTTATCACTCAACCACCCACCCATTCCTCAGATCTGACATCGATCAGATCATGTCGTCTTTCATTTACGATAAGTGATCAAGATTACGAGTCCAGGTAGAGGTTTCAGAATTTTTTGTGCTCTGCCATGAGCTTGATCCTACCGTTAGGTGCCCAAGCCTTGTGTCAGATGTTGGGATCCCACTAAGCGTGCTGTGTTGGGCTTTCAGGGTTCAAGAAGAGTGCTTAAATTTGAATGTAAAGGCCTATGAGTCCGATAGGCCTATGGAATGCTTGTTTTGTAACCTTCGAGCACTCCAGGATGTGTTCCGCTTCTTTTACTGCTGCCCAGTACTTTCAGAATTTTGACTTAATGCCTTTAACTGTTCAAGCAATTACAATTTCAATGGCATCTTCAATTCCCAGGCCCCTGAGGCATTAGACTTGTCGGTGCTCCCCCCTCAACCGAAAAGACACTGCTCTGATGAGGGTCATTTGTAGTTTTATTCGGACCCACCCCCATCACAAACGAAAAAGGTCTCTGCCATTTGTTACTTATAATCAGGGCCAGCCTTTGTTGAAATGCTTTATACTCACAGTGGGGAACTCCTTCGACATGCAGATCAATGGCGAGAAGGAACCTCAAAGATCTTCAGCTGCTGTATCATATTTGTAATGTTTTCCTGTTGCAGTGGCATCTAAGACTGTGGGCTAGGTCCAGGAGCAATAAGAGGAAGTGTCAGCATCCACTATGCAATTGTCGAATTATGCTACCCTTTCTCAGTCCCAGAAGCCTTGGAACCTTTTGTCCACAACTAGCCTTGTTGATGTCGAGGTTGCTTCTTGTACAACAGGCTCGATTCCCACTGCTGAAGGGGTAGTGCCTGACTTTGCCAATCTAGCACACTCGTCTCGAATCAGATCATAGCCAAACTTCACGTGCCCTCCTTATTTACAATTTAGTACATGAGACATGGCCAAAATTTCACCCTCACATCCGTCACAGTGAGATGGAAATCCTTCTACCTCTTTTCCATAGCCAAGGCCAATGCATTTTGAAACTATGTTGCAGATAAATCTAGAGCATCGGATTGCAGTCGAATAACTGACAGCCACTGTGATGCATTCCCTTCTATGATCCTCGTGATGGCCCACTGAGTACCTAGAGGTAGTGCTGTGATGACCTCCTAGCTCCTGGTTAAATTCCTTAATTTTCTTTCTCGTCTCTCTGCTGCAAGCTCTCTATCCTTTCTTCATAGCTTTCTTGACTGTATATTCCATTCATTATTCCATTGTCCAAGATCACTGTTGCCTGTCGGGAAACTTTGAATGATGTTGTGTCAGCTGTTCCTGGGTCGTCCAGGGCTAGTCCCTGGGTTTCACCTTGACTGGAAGAGAAAAAATCCTGTGCTCATCCAGAGTTACCTCCTCCTATCCCATTATTGAAGGTATCAGCTGGTCCCAAATGGCTCTTTGATGAGGTTTAAACTGACTCCCATCACGATCTACGACTCTCTGCACAAATTTCCATTCCCTTTGTTGGGACTTAGTGCAGGCTGTATAGACTGCTTGTGGACACTTCACTGTAAGCTGTGCAAAACTTTCCGCCTGCTTTATCCACTTCTTCACTCTGGACGCAACATACTTCTTCTGTTAGGCCAAGGAACCCGCCTAAAAGTCTTTGTGACTGGACTACGTTTATATTTAGACCTTCCAAAACAGCCCTTGCTCGGTCTTCTGTGCCTTGTTTTATGACAGGAAAGCTTTTTGTGGGCTGAGGAAAATACCCCCAGCCAGGGCCCTCTTCTTGCAGCTTTTTGAGCTATGCTTTTGTGTTTTCTAATTTACCAGCACTTTTAGTTTTTTATCAGAGTAAGCCACACCAAACCTCAACATAGCCAAGGAGCCTCCCTGAGTTTGTACCCTCTATGCTCAAAATTGCATCATGGAACAATATGAGTTGGATTCCTCTGTATGTATAACTGTGTTCTCATCTAACATGGTTGCAAGATTTGTTTTTACAGTTTTCTCCAAATTTGTGTCTGCAACTTCCGATTACTGTGCCTCTAATTATGGTTGCATTAATGCTATTATTCGTTTGACAGTTTGTGGAGATACAATGTTACCGTTCATGCATATGGATGAAGCATAATTCTTTTGACATTCAACTTACTGTAGTTAGGGTGCTTGTATTATTTCCTCCTGGTACTTTTCACATTTCGTGCACCTAATGGAGTTCAATTTTTGCGCATCAGGAATATTTTTGTCGCATTTTTTTCCCCCACTTTTCTGAGATCGTCTGTGTGTTTGTTTTCGTATGTGTTAAAGTTTAGAACCGTTTAGATTAGCAAAATATTAGTGAGTTGGTTGACTCGGAGATTTGTGGTGGAGTGACTACTGAAAAGTTGTGCCGTTGAAGGTGTTTATGTTTGTGGGTAGCAAGTTCACAGTAGTGATTTAGGGGTTGAAAGGAGCAGTAGATGAACTCTGAAGAGAGCCAAAGCATTGTTTTCATGATTTCTCTTGTAGCAATCCTAGTTATTGAAGTTATCATCTCATTCAATGTACCCAGTCAGTCCTCAGTCCAAATCAGCTATTGATTTCTCAGTTCAATATTTGATGACAACATTACAAGCTGTTACAAAATATGATGATTTTTAGGTGGTTTATTAACTCCATTGAAAACCTCGACAATAATTTTCTTGCTTTCCAAAGCTGAAGAGCTATTTCGTCAGAGTGATTTTGTAGTTATAGTTTATAGTTATAGATTTTGTAGTTTTCATTGAGTGTATATTACTGCTATTTTTATACAATGATTGTAATGACTTCACTTGATGGTTTTACTTGATTATTCTATGTTAATAGTAGTTGGTTGGTTGTTTCAGCGGAAAAATCAGGTAGAAGTGTGCTTGATTCTAAACTCAGTTCATTGCAGTTAGCCACATCAGAATTAGAAGAATCTTCCGAGGTAATGTTGGATTACTTTGCCATTTTCATTTAATTTTGCTTAAACACAAAATATTTAACTAAGAATACACCAATATGCATCTACAAAACACTGAAATCATTTTCAAACCACCTAGTCATTTTTTAAAATAGAGAAGTGATTTGACAAATCAATTATATTTGTCAATACAAAATTGTGTATGACGATATTGTCAAAAATAATTGAAATTGACAATCAACAATTCTGAACTCTCATGCTATCTGTTGTACCAGCTTTATACTAATTCTGGATATACATTTTCACCCTGTATGATAAAGTGATATCACTTCGTTCATTAAATGAAATAATATAATATACCCTCAATCATCATAATAAATATTCCCTTCAAACGACTGCAAAATTTACTCAATCAAAGTGATCCATCTAATGACACTTCTTTTCATTTCACTCTGAACTAAAATTAGCAAATCAGGACTAGATATGGTGACGAATAGTAAACCGAGCTATTGCTACCCCATGATTCTGTCCATCAGTGCCTATATAATTCCATAAATGTTGATCTTCCTTCATTACTTTGTAGCTCTGTGCTACAATATATATATATATATATATATATATATATATATATATATATATATATATATATATATATATATATATATATATATATTTCACTCCCATTCGTATAGGAAGGTAGAGCAACTATCTATTTGGTAACTAAGTAGTGTTCTCGTGACCCAAGGCCATTTATTATGTTACTACTTAAATACCTGAAGTGGTTGTTGGTGAAAGAAAAACCGAGGTTTTAACAGTATAGAATAATCAAATAGCAAATACATTGAATGTTTCTGTCTGATGAGAGGGTGTGTAACATGTTTTATGGGAATTCTGATCTGACCCCATGGTAGTCTGGGGTCTTCTAAAGCGGTTCTGTTCAACTTGCTTCAACGTCACTCAGCATCACCCAAAAACAACTTTATTATACACAACTGGATTCAAGAGGAAAATATAGATGTCGAAAAGCATGTATTTTCTACGATTAGCTCAATATTGAGTCCCAGGTGTTTTAAAAAATTGGCTCTTTAGTAACTATTGTATTTACAGCTGATTGTAAACATATCCCTTTATGTTCTATACCATTTCATTTAAAAGTATCCCGTTTTTTCTATCCATTTACACATATATTTAGAACACTTGGTACCTAAGTTCATTCCTTAGGTCAAAAATCTTCATTTTCATGGCTTCACAAAGTGTAACCACGAAACAATCCTTTAAAAATCTACTTTACTTAGCACAGTATCGAAAACGATTTAAAGGTAGAGGGGAAGTAATTGAAAACGTGATTTTGCAGGTGAGGCTTTTGGTGTAAGTGTTCCTTCTGGCTTACTCCTACTTCTAGTTACAACCTCAGCTTTGTTCTGAATATTTATTTCTTCTATTTTCCAGTAAAATCACACATTGATTCTTCCACCATGGTTTGAATTCCTTGAATGGATGGAGTAAACTTTATTCAGAATAGAATTTTTTTAAAAAATCAGTGAACCTAACTTGACTTTAAGGATATACCCCATTACCATAGGGCTATAGCTCTGTGCAGTTTGGGAGGAAGAAGAAAAAAGTCCAGTCATGCAGCATGACCCCATGAGCGAAATCTTGAAGAAATCTTCGACATTTCAGTCGCTATTGATCGTGTAGAGAAATTTTAGTTTATGATTTTGATAGACATACATGAAATCAAATTATTAAAAATAATTAGGAGGTACTCATACTTTATTATTATTAAACTAATCTTGTAGATTTAAAGACAAATGTAGGTAAATATTCATAGATTTCGATGCCAATGTGGTCAGTATTGAAGGCAGTTGAAATCGTAACAGTATCCTATCATAACATCATCAAATCTTGACATAAAATAAAATAACATACCGACGTCATATGAGAGAAACGTATTTCCACAGCCAATCGATGATGAGGCTTTATATTACGATTGATATAAAGTCAGTTGCATTCGAATCTAGTATCCTACAGCAAGAAATTGACAGAAAAACTGTAGTCTCTGTGCATCTATTGACAGCCTAAATTATGGGGAAGTGTCACTTGGCTTTTCCGTTTTAAACAGCATGGTTCTAGGATTGGTTATACAGGGATACTTCCTTAAGAGTAGTTCAATCTGAATTTGGACAATGTTTCATGCAAATATTACCAATTTTTACAACTAGCGAACGGCATTATTTCGATTTTTGACTGATTTTTCAACTTTGAAATTTTAGAAAAATTGATACATATTCTTATAGGAAATTTTACGCTGATTCCGAATATGCCACATGTTAGTATGCTGAAAAAATTATTTCGCACAACAAATCGCAAAAAACGGGCTATTTTGAAATTTTTGACTACATTTTTGAAAATTTCAACCCGAAGATGTAATCCGATCATGCTGGCCAACGAACTTGAACTTTCATTTTGTGTCCTTAACATTTTAAAATTTGTTTGAAGTTTCTAGCACAATTCTACGGACAGTTATCGTCTGGAATGACACATACATATATACATACATAGATACATACATTAAAAAAAAAATGCGTTTAACTTCAGAATATGATTCAGAATAGGCTGAAACGGATTTTTGCATAAAATTTTTTCAAAAATTCACATTCTACAAATTTTGAGGCGAGAGCAATAGCTTAATTTTCTTCAAAAATTCGCTAAAAGAGCAAGCAAACACCATTCAGGCTGGGTTTCTTTTCATTGCCCTGGAGAAAGAGGGCAATAAGCCCAGCTACTTGGCTGGATGTTTTACTGAGATGAGGCGTCAATATCTTTTGGAATAATTAAATTATAGATGTTTTTTACTAGATGTTTGTTTTAATATTACTTAACATGTCTAGTTTAAATAAACGTATATTGCAGAACCCCATAATGTTCGGTGAGCCATGTTGTTGAATTTCCTACAATTTTTATTTTATTCTATTTTAGGGCTACGCTGATAATTTTTTAGCTGGTGAATGTGATCTTGAAGAGTTCTTGGATAAATTTCTTTCTCGGAGGAAGCAGATGCATCTGGAAAAGGTGAAAGCTGATAAAATGGCTGAAATGCTTAAGCAATACCAAATGGGTGAGTGTAACAATTAGTAGGAATTTGTTTGTGATTTTTGTATTGACAAGTTGGAGCCTAATTATCTGTTTTATTCTTTGCTCCAGGTTTTTGAAGTTTTTACTTGATAGAGCATACAATGCAGCAAGTTACCTCAGTCGCTCTTTTGTTGGGATACAGCTCTTTAAAAGAAGCCCTACCTACTTATTTAGGCCATATTATTCATTGAGTGGTTCGGTCAAATTATTTTAACATTCTTATTCCGAGATGATGTATTTTTTATAATGTTTATTATTGTAAATTTATTCTTCCACTGTAATAGGAAGAAGACGACTTTATTGTGGTAAACAATATGTTTTTCACAAGAGTGAAAAACATATTTTTTACCACAGTAAAGTCTTTTTCTTCCACTGTAATAGGATAAACTGAGCTAATATTAGGCGCCTTCTTATTTGTATTTCTCTTTATAGGATGTTCGTTCTTTACATTTACTACGAGACATGAGTTTCTTTTTCATTAATGGGTCTTATGAAGAGGTTCCTAAAAGGCTGCGAAATGAAAGATTGAAAATAGAAGCTGTTGAAAATTTGAAATTAAAATGTGTTGTTTTGTATTGCTATAACATTAAAGGTTCATCTGCGCATCGTACTGTGTAAGAAAACGTTTTGGAATGTGATGAGTTTGAAAGGTATCAAATTTTGAATCATAGTAGTTTTCTGTTCTCGCATCACAGTGGCATTGTACACTAGCATTCTCAAAGAGTGTGTATTGTAATATAATTAATTCAAAATAATATATTTGTTCAATCGATATAAGAAATTGGTTCTTTTTGCTGAAAAAACAATCATTCTAAAGGAAAGGATGCGTTTCAGAGAGCAGCACTTTTTGTACACCAAAATGTGCTCAAATGTTCTCAACAATTGTTGAAATAGAGTAAATGACTTGAATTCAATTATGTTTTATTGCAGAATGTACAATAATTTATTATTTTATAACTTGGATATTGAAACTTGAAGTGTCATAACTTAGGTGTTGAAAGATCGTCAAGCTCAACAATATGCTCAAGTTTTAATGAAATGTCCTTAAAAAATGCTAAAATTCTTAAATGCGTTTATATTGCTGTGTAAAATTTAAATGAAGTTTGCTTTCCGTATAATTGAATACCATAAATGAAGAATAAATCCCTCATGTGGTTATGCTTAATGACTAGTTTTACGCATGTACGCATTTATATGCAGATCTTATTAGCGAATTTTCGTAGAAAATGAAGATACTGCAATGGATCCAAAAATTTTAAACTCAAGACTATCGAAAAATGTCTCCATTGAAATCCGTTGTTAAGACATTCTGAAACGAAGAGATACGAACGAAACGATTCTAGAGCTTAACGCTTTTTCATATATATATTTGCGTTTGTGATTCCAGGCGATAACTCTGCTTGGATGAGTTCGTTGGCCAACACTTTTTGAGCTCATTAAATTGGTCAAATTTTAAAAAATGTGCTAAAAACCATTAAGTATATTTTTTTAGCAAAATTTTAGTCAAGAAAAGTTTAACAACGAGCTAGAACGATGCAAAAATTATGCAGAAAAATTTACTTGAATTTCATTAATATTAGCTGAAAAATCAATAAAAACTGCCCAAAATAGCTGTAAATTTATAAATCTTGTTTTAATCACAAAATATTATTTAGAACGAATTTTGTTGCCATGAAATTGGTAATTAACTGTTGCATTACCCTCAAAGTGGTCAAATTTCAAAACACTGTAACATAATATAATACGATAATCTACGAAAATTCGCTCATACAATCATGCTGCTTGACTGGAACTTCCTTTTTTATTTCTTCAAACTCACTCGTAAAATTGATTCATCCTCATATAATGTCTAGCATAATAAATGAAGGTTTTACAAAAAGAGTTGATACACCAAAACAAACGTGATAAAATTGAAACAATAACCCAAGCAGGAATAAGTTTCTGCTTCTGACAGGTCAGGAAACGGATTCGGTAACGTTTCCCTCTGGAGTTTTCCATTGCAGTTGATGTGATTTTTGACCAACTGGTATGGTCCACGATTTGAAAGACCATGAGTCAAAGAAAAATATGGTTCACTGGCAGTCAGTGTGCTGAAAAAATTTCTTATGTTGGCTGTGCATTCATATAAATTATAGTGTAGGCATTGTAGACTAGCAGTGAAGCGAAGCGCGTGTGCGCTCACTAGCTAGAAGTGAGGAGCGAGCTGCTGAATTAGCTCCTTGCATTTTCATTTTTAAAAAAGTTGGTGTCAGTTTTTGAACGATTATGTCATTAATTTGGAGCTAAACTTCAATTTACTATGGATGTTGAAAACTTTTTTTTTTTTTCACAAAGTTTCTTTGATCCATCATTCACCTACCAACAAAACACTGTTCAATTCGCTCTGAACAAAAACTTGCTCAGTAGGTACGCGATGGTTTTCAGCAAAATCGTTTTGCTTTATACTACCTTGTTTGTTCTCAACTTTTTTCTTGGTTATTTCCTAATAAACTTATTCAACCAGTTTACTTGATTGAGAAAAGACCTTTTGATTTTTATTTAAATATATATCTAGAGAATTTTGAGTGTTTTCTAGAAACTTAATTGGAATGGAACCAGTGACTATAGCAACTCACTTTTTTTTAGTGATGATGTATTTTATATGTAGCAAATAAGAGTGAGTTTAAAAATTGTGTAAGTATTGATGAATAAGTGCGATTAAGTAGTGTAAAATATTGTTGAGGCTGCGTTAATAAATTATTTAAAATTTGATGAAGTTCAATCAATTTGTACCTACCTCCCTGACAATCATGGGATTCAAGGAAAAGTAATGCAACCGACTTGTGATTACATTTTCTGGAACTCCCTGTGTACAGAAGTTGTTACACAATCTGAACATACTTATATCTATACAATTTAGAGAAACATACTCTCAATGACTTCCTAAAAAAAACGTTGTTCCCAGTTAACAATATGATGTTGGGTACTGTTTACACAACTTATCTACTACTACTTACTCTACTACATAACTTACTTTGATCTTCTTGCAGAACTAATAACCCTGGAACAGTTTCCCCTATAATCTTAAAGAGGAATATTCAATATAACAGCTATGTACAAGTGGAATTCTATTAAGGTCGATAAAGAAGTTACAGGAGCAGAGAGACTGTAGTGGAAAATCTGTGACAAACGAATTCACAGGTAAATTGTAGGGATTGAAATGAATTCAGAGGAAATGAAACGTGATGGCATGCAGGCTTCATAGAACGTCATTTGTCGTGTATATTTTTAATAGTTTCAGGTCACTTGGAGAAATCTAGTTATAATGTACGTATGTATACAACAATCAGCGAGGATATGGTATAAAACGGTCAACTAGTCCAATGTTGACGTAAATGTATGTGTTTGTCTGAAACTGTTGAACAGGGGAACCCTTCCGCAAGCATCGTCTGATGAGGCTTCATCTGGAATAGAAAAAAGTTGTGTTGGATTTCTACTCTTTAAATCAAGGCACTGAGAATTGTCAAGTCTCAATCGATCTGTCAAGCAATCTTTTTAAATACGTCTACTTCGTTGTTGCTTATTGTGTCTCGATCAAAAATGGCAGGGATAAGCTCTGTGGAAATAACACGCCAAAGGGGTTCAAATTCTTCTCCAGTTGCTTCCACTGTTCAACTTAATGACAGGTGTATTAATCTGCTGTAAAAATGAATTTTGGGATTTTTAACAATTATTTTCACTTTTTAACGATTTTTGAAATACAATATATCTTAATTTGCCCACACCTTTGGGCACAAAAATTTATAAAATGAGTAACATCATCTATGGTTATTCTCAAAATTCTCAATTTTTTTTTTTTTTTTTTTTTTTTTTTTTTTTTTAAATACATTTTTGTTCAGAAGAAGTATTTTCTTTCGAGTACATCCTTCTTTATAAGATGCTTGGTTTTTTTTGCAAGATAAGTACCGGATGTTAAAATTTCAATTTCAAGGTCAGAGATAATTTGAAAGGACACAAACATAAGTTAAAATTCAGGAATCATTCCAGAATGTTCCAAAACTGGTTCCTGCCAAGAAGAAATATCTATAATGTATTTTAGAATGTTATGTTCAAGGAACAATCCCACAGTTGGCCTCATAGCTCAACCCATTGGAGTGTTGCAACTAAAGGGAAATTCCTTCTTAGTAAGTAACGGCACGAGTTCGAACTCGGAGGTATTAAATATTTTTGGGCCGTAATAGGAACAATGTCTATAGCTTCATTTTCATCGGAAATTTTGCTGTAAATTATCTTGAAACAGTCACAGAAATGTGTCCAAGATGATCAAGGTGGATTGAGAAATAGGATTAGGGACATGGCTGGGAGCAGACCCGCCACTTGGATTGATTCAAGTAGTGACCGTCTTTTCCATGACGTAATATGTAATGTAATGTAATGTAATACACGTTTATTGCCTAAGTACATCATAGAGGACAATGATAGAGCAAAAAGTCAAAAAAACAAAGTCTATATCACTATAAAAATAATAACAAAGCCAGGAACAAGTGAAAAACAAAATAAAAAGTTGAACAATCAATTTCAAATGTGCCTGATGTCAAAAAAGTGGCGAACTTCATACAGCTCCTTCTCCATCAAAAACTTCCTCATCGCATTGCGAAAGCAGGAGGTGGGAGAATCCAAGGAAATCGAGGTAATATGCTGAACATGCTGAATGAAGTGGTTAACGGTGGTGATCACGAAGTATTCGGTGCTCTTCTTGAAAAATTGAAGGTTGTGTGATGGCACTCGCAGGAGGGACTTTCCATATCTTGTTGCATGGGTGTGGTTGAACTGGACAAGTTGGAAATCGGATCGATGTTTTTTGTAATAGAGCAGAGCTTCCAGAACGGCAATTGAGGGCAGCGTTAGTAGCCCAGCAGACTTGAACTGACCTCTACAAGAAGAGTTAGGAGGCAATCCCAGCAGGATACGGACTGCTCTCTTCTGGAGAGTGAAAACTGCCGCCATATTGTGAGGATTGGCCCACGAGAGGATGCCAAATTTCGCTCTAGCCAGGAACAGACCATGATAGGCCACCAGCACTACGTCCTTAGATGTCACGGAACGTAGTTTGCGGAGGACAAAGCACACAGAACTTAGTTTGGATCTAAGGACAGTGAGGCGTTCGTGGAAGTTTAGGTTAGAGTCAATGACGACACCTAAAAATTTAGTTGAGTTAGCCAGCTCAACCTCGGCAGCTCCTAAGGTAATACCAAGGATGGTATGTGGGACCCTGAGCTTTGAACATATGCCATTTGGTTTTGTCCTCATTGAGCAACAAATTATTTGTAGTGATCCAATGCTTAAGGGTGTCAAATTTTAGTTGGACCAGGTCTATACATTGCTCACTGCTGTTGGCCGTCACTAAGAAATTTGTGTCGTCAGCAAAACGGTTCATTCTTGAGAATAATTGACCAATAATCTGAATAAAAAAGTATATATACATCTTTTTGTATATCTTCCCTCTTGGTAAAAAATTTTAGTAATATTTGTGGCAGGAAACTTAATAAAAAGATATGGGATATAATGCACACATTACAGGCAGGGGGGGGTCCCAGGGAAAATTCTCAACTCTCCAATTTGTTTTGTACGACTTTTGTACAGGCTGAAATCTCACCTTGCGAATGTTTCAACTTCTGATTTTCCATTTACAAGTTTATCAACTTTACACTTCTATTTCTAACCTTCCGAGTTTCTGGAGTTCCTCTGCTGGACTCATTCAATATCCTGGATTGTCGAATCTCAATCCACATGCGTTCCCACAGTGCGTGGCTCAAATCATATTACAAGTAACCTCGAATTTACTCACTGTCAACTCTATGGATTTTGACAGTGAATACGGTGAGCATGAATGCTAAATCAATGTGAACAGGTACATGGCTGGCTTTAGGGATGATCAAGAGCCTAACCACTCAAAATGCATAGCAATTGCGCAAACATAGTCATAAAAGTGAGGGAGTTGACAGTACTAGAAGACTTTGACGTAGATATTGCAACTGTGCAGTGGCTAGGCTTCAATGGGCAAAATTTCGCTGTAAGTCTTCAAGAGCTTTCCAAAAAGAGGCAACATGAAATGGCCAAATAGGTTATCACCTAACACCCGGGCTACACGACCCCACCACCAGGGGCGGACTCAGTACCATCCACTTTCAGCGTCAATTCATTCATACATATTCTTTTCAAGGGCGCAGAATCCGAGTCTAAGATAAAATATGAAAAATTCCAACAAATGAAAGTTATCAAAATTGATCGAAAATACACAAGGAGCGACAATGAAGAATGAATGTGCGAGACTCGTCAAGCAGCTATCCTTTGATGCTGGTGCATTTGACATTTCACGGGAAGGGTCGAGCCTAGCCTGGACGGGCCACTTCGAGCAAACCATTCCCATTACGCATGGCTGGAAAAATGTTGAGCTAGACTCGTTGAGCCACGGGCTGTGGGGATGTGGCATAATGACGTCACTAAAGAGAATGCTAGGTCAATTGTTATAAGCACCTAGAATAAGACACCTTGATGATACCTACAGTATTAAACGATGAACAGTTGGTAGCCCTGATTTGGAGCCCAATTTTCCATAATAGACAAATTTTCATACTGAGCCACTACTTCCCTACTTACCCTGAAATGCACCGATCCAACAGGATTCATTTAAGGGAAAGTATCTTCCAGATAATCTTGATTCTAAAATTTTGGTTCCATGTCTATGGCCAGAAACAAAATGTAGACACTACTGCGGAAAATCAGGTGAAACTTTCAGGGATATTGACCAGACTAACCACTTGATGGCCTACTATAGGTTTTATGACTGTTCGGCATGCACAAGCATCAATGTACATTTCCTGAAATACCTATTTCTCACAATCTAATGGCCACCATATGCTCAAATTGAAGGATGGACCTAAGATGGATAGAATCCATTTTGAATCAACTATGCCTGCACTTAGTAGAATTCGATGCCAGTGTTAATAAAACGGAAGTTAGTGAAAAACGTTGTCTATTTCCACAAAAAAATTGAGAGTTACAATGTTGAATCGATTTCGGCGGTTAGGCCATCATTAGTAGCAAACAATAACTGAACAGTTATAAAATTACAGTTATAAAATTACAGTTAAATAATAACTGTTCAGTTATTGTTTGCTACTAATGATGGCCTAACCGCCGAAATCGATTCAACATTGTAACTCTTATTTTTTTTGTGGAAATTGACAACGTTTTTCACTAACTTCCGTTTTGAAATGGGTTTCCACAACTTCGTCGCGAGTGATTTAGTTTGTACCAGAGTTTATCTCCATACTTTTTGGTCAATTGAGGGGGTTTGCCCATACAAAATCCCTTGTAAATTCTATTGCCATTGAACCATTAGTACACTACTTTCAATAATATTGTAACCTATTATTCTATAAGCCCAAGGGAGGAAAGTATAGTGTCCATCAGTGTTTTCCTTCATTCAATTTATTAACCTCAGCCTAATCACATTTTTAGTTCTCCATACACGCAAAATGAAAACCGTTGCTACCACAAATCATTATCCAGGACAGTACGTTATTAATGAATGTTATCGACTTCAGATCACTTTGTACATGTTAGTCCTACACTAGCAAACATAGATAAGTGAGTCGCTAGTAACATTTGTAACCGACTCAAGTTTAACGGATTTTGAGGCAATTTTCAATAACCATTAGGTTTAGGCTGTGACTGTCTTCATAGAAGTTAAAGGATTTTGAAGCCGTTTACAGGCATTGTTAGGGCTTTGACTCTCCTATGACTCGTGTAAACTATTAAATAAAAATAAAACCTACAAACAATAATTAAACAATTGTAATTCAATGTAAAGGGTTATTTCCGCTAGTAATAATAGTAAAATTATCATATACCTACCTTTCGGAGGAATCCATCTTCACTTAAGTAAAACATCATCTGCAGTTTGATGACGTCTTTGCATCGAAAGCACTCGGTCTCGGTACTCGACTTGCTAGTGACGATGTATTCCTCCGAAATGTACGTAAATGATAATTATTATTCATTTCAACAGACCCATCATCAGAACCCCTCCTCTTTTGTATTCTGGTCATCCTTCTACTTGATAAACAAAGAAAAACTAAATAATTCGGAACGTGATATTAGAGGCAAGTGAATGGTGTTTCACAATGATCCATTACCTCAAGGTGGTGAAACGGAGAGATAGGTGAACCACACTTACTATGAGTTCATTAAAAATAGTACCTAAAACAACAATGGGTACATTTAATATCAATATTACAAATGGGAACTTTCCATGAAAATATATGGACAAAAAGCTAATTTCTGATAGGTTTTAAAACCCCCAAAACATTGTAATCAAACTTGTGATGAAAGATGTTAGAAGATCGCTGCAGCCTTCAAGTATAAATATCTTTTTGCTTTACGTTGTCAGGAGTAAGAGAAGGTGATTGGTGGGTATAAACCTGATGTGCAAGGGAGAGTAAAAATGTTCAACTATTGAAAACTTTATTAATCCTGTTTACAATAAATATATATCTTGGTAAAAAATTAGGAATATATTCCTGTAATTAAAAAAATATTAATAATGAAGCTTAGTTACAAGGCTTAGGTTATATGAGAACCAGAGTATTGCATATCATCAAGACAAGCGTAGAATAATGTCAGGAATTACTTGTTATTCATCATCACTATCAGATGTATCATAATTGCTCCCACGAATTGTTTTATTAGTTTTAACAATTCTATTGATCTTCTGGTGTTGCTTAGTTTTTTGAGGCGGATTAAGTAGATCGCCATCATACTTGAGGACGCGAGAGTGTGCCAACCTCCATTCCAATATTTCAGTAGAGAAATCGTCACAATTCCCCAAATCTGTAAATCCGACAATTCTGTCCTTCGTCTCGTTGTTGACCACAACTAACAAGGTAGGAATCACTTTTATGTTGAGCCGTGCTAAAACAAAAAATGAATAATTTATAAACCAACAATAAATACAGATAGTCATTTTACCATTTCTAACGTCAATTTTGTCACTAGGTACTTTATTGGGACTGAGAAGTGATACAATGATATCCAGTAGTATCCAATGATACATACAGTGATCCAATTCGAAATTATTCTATAGTACCTGTCATACCACCGTCTTAATTTATACCAGGCCGAGTTATATAACGGGGTATCCCAGTGAGTAAAAAAAAAAAAAAACTTTTTTCTTAAGTTCTTATGATTAACCAAAATGGGGCCCAATTTGCCGGAAAATGCCCTATAAAAAATTAAGAAACAAAAAATGGAAATCGGGAGTTCAAAAAAAGGCGGGCTGAGAGTTTGACTTCAAGAGGAGAGGATCGGGACAACGCGATGCTAAGGAAAATAATTAATAATTTCACATTACTAACGGTACCAACTGAACAATGCTGAAATTCCACTGTACCTGTTCCAGTCTTATTGGTTGAGCCTTCGCACAGGGGTCCAGCTAGAAATGCGATGACATTGGTAGTTTTTAGCCAAAACATTGAAATATCATAGTAAAAGTTTGGAATCTGTATTCATGGAATTTCACCTGCCTTCATTGTAAAATGGGAATAAACACACGGTTCTTCATTGGATGTATGTAAATGAACATAACATGAACGATAGGTTTAACGATATTGTTGTGTTTCAACAATACTGTTGTGGCATTGATGTTATCGTAAGGGATTGCATCGATGCTGGATTACATTGGACCTCTCAACATCGATGGACAAAATATTGAACATTCTATAGATTGTGTCAAATTTCAACTTCCTCAGGTGAACAGGAGTGAATTCAGCTTATCAGGAAAGATCCTATTATTTCAATCGTCCCTCTGTCAATGTCCCAGAGAGTCATTATTTCAATCGTCCC
This sequence comes from Adelphocoris suturalis, assembly GCA_030762985.1. NCBI lineage: Eukaryota > Metazoa > Arthropoda > Insecta > Hemiptera > Miridae > Adelphocoris > Adelphocoris suturalis. Next base: position 38,484,910 of record CM061051.1, read on the forward strand.
TCTGTCAATGTCCCAGAGAGTCCTATCAAATTTCAACTTCCTAGGATGAGCTATGTTTCAAAATTATATATATATATATATATATATTATTTTGAGGTATTACAGAAGGTTGGAAAAGATAGGAAACACTTGAATAAAACTTACAAAATGAGAGAATATTTCGCCGTGTCGGCGTCGTCAGCTCTCTGCTAAATAAAACTTATATATATATATAATATATATATATATATATATCGTCATATATATGCTATATATATATATACAGGTGGTCCCATGGAATCAACAATGGAAGATTGTTTAACATTACTCCAGTGCGGAGCAGGGAATGGTGCCGCAAAATTTTGCCATACCATCAATGTAATAACGATATTGTACGTTGTAACTAGGGGTGGACTGTTCCACGTGTAATGATACAAGGATCGGAACAGATCAGTTCCCACTCCCATTATCGCCGATCCACGCAGATCGAAACGAAATTGCTGTGAATGCAGCGATGGTTTCCTGAATTGTATCTGCCTGTCTCGTCGAGGTAATCACTGAAAAAATTGATGAAAGAATGGATCGAAGCGAGATCGGAACCCCGTAGTAAGGATGACCCGACCCTACCCCGTAGGTTGAGATCCAGATCCAGCCTCATGGATCTCTTCTTTTTGCTGGATCAAAATCGAAATGAGATCCGACGCTGCCTGGCTTTGTTCTTCGAACGAGACTGTCCCGTTTCGTTCTTGGAACAAGAGATTGGGGATTGTCATATGTACCTACACATTCCTATTAGGCTGCATTGAACCTACTTTAGGTATTCTCCAAAATTATAAAGGTTCCTCCTAAGTTTTTTTTTTTTTTTTTTTTTTTTTTTGTCTTTCTTTCCAGGCATATTTAATTCTCCAACTCAATCTGTGAGTCCAAAACTCCATTGGATTTCTTGGTAAGTAATTAGGAAACATAGGAGGGGGGGGGGGGGGAGTTATTAGTAAGGAAACAACGGGGGGCAGCAAAATTCTGTTTCTGTATGCCTCTTCAGCATCGTCTCAACATCCGTTTCCTGCGAACGCTTTGTCTCTAAAGCAGGCCTGATAGTTAATGATCGCCATACCCGACTATCTATCAGCCAAAAAAGCGAAAAGGTTGGTACTTTTAAACGCAAATTCGGGGTTTTTTTTTTCCAGAGAATAAACAAACTGACAGAAAAGCTCAATTGATAATACACACCTACCTTGTTACTTGAAAAAATAATGTTTTTTTGGGGATTTAATCAAATATTCTATTGAGGTTTTTGAGAGACTTAATATCCTATTTGTTTGACCTTGGGGGTCTCCCACTAACGTTTTATAATTATTGTAAGAAAAATGGAAACTCCATAATAGCCTGATGAGGATGAAGAAGTTGGGTGAAAGAGGCAGAGTGTGAGTGGGGAGAAAGACAGAGGAACGATTCAAGATTCTAAGAATGGAAGGGAGATTTTTTCCTTCTTCCAAGGAACAGATCGAAGGGTCCCACCGCTCGACACCTCAGAGGGAAAAACCTGACTTAGGTTAGGATGTCGGGATCGATACCAGGATCGCAACGGAAAAAATACCCAATCCCGTCCTGGATTGGAATGGCTAGTTCCAATCCATGAAAATGGTGCAACTGCCCATCCCTAGTTGTAACAATTATATTCGAACAATAAAATCATTATCAAATCAATAATACCGAAACTCTCGACATCGATAACAAAACCATCGAACACCTAAGCAACCATATCTCTGATGTGAACAAGAAACTGTCTCAGGTTGTTCCATAATAGAACGGATATACCAACACTACCTACTAGTGGATTCTTCAGAAAACAGCTTAGCATCACGCTGTCCCAATGGTCTTCTTTCAATTTTCAGGGAGAGGTGATGTAGAGGTTGTCACTTGTGGCGTAGACGTTGCTCTTCAATTGTCTTTTTTGTTTAATTTGCATTTGTTATTGGCCCCAGAAGGAATTTTGCGCTGGAAATAGGTAGTCAGGGGTGCTAAATCCGAATTTGCGGGCAAAAATTCGTAATTCCGACCCACTGGAATACCCCATTCTCGTACAAGCAGAACCTTTTTCAGAAGTATTTATTGTGCGAATGGTATCAAAATCCTATAGGTTGACCGCAGATGTTCTGCATTCCAAGAACAAAGTCTGATGGAGAAAATTGAACTACTTAACTTCTTACCATCTAAAAACCTTCGTACCACTTTTATTATTGAAATTCTCCCCTCACAAGTGACTCTATTTCCCTCTGTCCCAGAGGCCTCCACACTCATTATCTGAATATCTATCATGGGAGAAATTTGTTTTAATTTTTTTCTTGAATGAAATAATCTGAAGGTAAATCACGTTTTAACTTCATTGACTTTTTTCAATGCCTACCTGTTAAATACCAACATTTCAAATGAAACAACGTCCTTTTTGTACCCATAAGTCACTGTAAGGCCCATGGCCATGGCCATGGGTCTACCTGGCATGTTTTACTTTAATAAGTTTAATGGTTTGGCATATTTACTTTGTGACAGTAGTATTGAACAATGCCACTGTTTTTACTACACAGCATGAACATAGAAATTATGAAGTCACGTTGAAATTGAAAAAGACCGGTGCAATTCAAACTGCCATAATCCCCTACTGCATACACATCACTCTCATGATTTCCATCTTATTTTGATACACATTTTCAAGGATTGTGTGATACGTTCTTATACTTGACACCACGATTCCCTCTTCCTCATCAATACACTGTTGACACCATGATACCCTACTTAAGTCAACTGACACTAGAATGTTATAGGTTCCTAAATGGCCACCAGGATTTTGTTTTTATGTCAAATCTGATTTTCTAATCATTATCATTTGTTGCTGCCAGCTTCGATGGTTTTGTTTTCAATAATGGCATCATTTTAATTCTAGAAGATTTATAAAAATGAATCATGAATTAATATTATAGTTGTAATGCTACTTTTTTGCTTCTATGAATAATTTGACGTCTTATGATGAAACAATTTTCTCGTAAAGGTTATGGGTTGGGTGGCGTTATGCATTACGTTTTACGATATTATTTTAATTTACTTATAAATATAAAAATCAATTGCTGTTCGTTAGTCTCGCTAAAACTCGAGAACGGCTGAACCGATTTGGCTAATTTTGGTCTTAAATTATTTGTGGAAGTCCAGAGAAGGTTTAAAAGGTTTAAAATTTCAAATCTGCCCCATAGGGGGTGTTTTAGGGGAGGAGGGGGGAATGGGGTATATTTGTCATCACTGAACAAACTGGGGATTTGATTGTCGAGTATGTTTGGATTACTCCAATTCAAGTCAAAGACTACTTTTCTCAAATTTTTCAAATCTGACCCACAATGGTGGCGGAGGGGGGGGGGGGGTTAAATCATTTCGAACGTCACTGAACGAACTGGGGATCTGAGTTGTCGAATATGTTTGGATTACTCCAATTCAAGTCAGAGACTACTTTTTTCAAATTTTTGAAATCTAACCCAGTGGGGAGGGGAGGGGGGAGGATTTTGAAAGTCACTGAACCAACTGGGGATCTGTGTGGGCGAATCTATCAGAATTACTTTAACTTTACTTTAACTTGGGTCACAGGCTATTTGATAATGTTCAAGTCAACCTGTGCAACCATCGGGTTCTAGTTTACTTATAAATTATTCTTAAAAAGAAAAAGTTTCATCAATAGATAGTTAGATGGCACATCCCCTTTTCCAGGAAAAATCAAGAATATAAATGGTACGATGTATAAAAAGTCGTAATAATTTGCTTGTGGAATCAATAAAAACATTTCAAACTATCGAAACGTTCCAAAAATAACGATTCAATAGACCAGGATCATACAAGTGGCTTTAGAGTTCTTTTAGATAATTATTCATTGTAGCGGGTTTGTATATCAACCTACCCAAATTATAGCATACAGGCAAGCACCTAAATATAGTTGGTAGTACTCATACTTTAAAATCGTAATTATGTCATGGAGATCATTTCTATTCACGAGTTATGAAAAGTAGTTCCATTAATAGTGATTATCTGAGAGGGTGTGGGTCACAGGGAGGATTGCCCTAATCACAGTGGCGTGGAATGTGTTAACTAAACCATACTAGAAGCTCAATAGAAAATTTCAATAGGGATAGCTTTTTTTTATAGAAAAGGTTGTGGCAGTACAGATAAATGTTTTCTCAAAGCCAGCGTATCCAATCTATACCACTGTCAATCCATTGGAAAATGGCGTTGATTTCAATTTTTTAGAAATGTAAATTATACATAAATCCATATGAGATACATACACGCAAGAAACGGACATTTTTCTGCATCAAGTTTAACCATTTTTGCTTCTAAATGCGAAGCAGCGAGAATTTTCAAGTGATGGTCAAAGATCCTGCATCTGGGCGCGTCGTTTTTATAAAAATGTGCAATGACATTCTTGGATTTCTTGGTAACATTGAAGAATTCAGATTCTACGATTTCAGTGTAGACACCATGTCCCTGCAAAATTAGAAAATGTTTTGGATAATATGACCAGAGGTAATCTTTAGCAGGAATTACAATTACAACGATACGTTTCTGACCATTTCCTAATCCAAATAGGATTACAATTATCTGCAAAGCACTCCTTAGGTTAGGTAGAATAATCTATTCAACAACACATCTGATTAAAGAAGTATTCTAGAGAACAGGATGAATTGGATACACCAAAAATCGGGTAACAACTCAACTTTGATTTGATTTAGTCGCCCTAAAAAAGCTCTTGAGTTTTTGAAAGCAGATTTAAATATGGGAATGAGTTCTAGAGCATTCGCAGTTCAAAAACTCATCCCATGGAAGAGCTTGAAATAATGTACCCTAATCAAACATATGCCTCCAACTGGTTCGAACTCATCTCCAAATGAAAATGGAGAACTCGATGTGGGTGCTTTCTATACCCGTGGTGGTGGGAATGGGATGAAGAAATGAGTTGAATGAAAAGAGAAATCGGAATAGAGTTTTAGTCTGTAGTGGATTCTATTCCATCTGCATTGAAAAACTCTCAATAGCAGAAACAAAACAAGTTTGGAACGGATTAAGGGCCACTTTCACCAACAACTTATGTAGCGGAGATTGGCCAAACTCGATTAAATATAATCTCGAGGATCAAAGATTGGCGTCTTTCACCAACCCAAAACTCGTTTAAACCGAGATTGGAATAATCGAGTTTCCTTAACGGAGATTCCGCAAACTGTCCAATGAAAAATTGGACAATTTGAAAACCCGCCATGTGTCCGACATATCAAGACAAAAGCAGTCAATCACAACCACGACCCGTTTTTACCCGCGCCGTTTTTATCTAGTTACCTAGTTACTATCTACTCGCAACTTTTTGTTGACTTCCAACAAAGAAAGTGTGACACATCATTTGACGGAAGCAGGACGGTTGATCACCTTATTTAAATGTACATAAGTTATTTTATGTGGTATAGGTAGGTAGGTAGGTACATACTGTACAAGGGAAAGCAATTCAACATCGTATTATAACGTGCTGTCATCATCGATTATACTTTATTTCCCTATCATCCTACATCAAATTCGTATTATAATTCATCGATTTGATGGTAAAAGCCTTTTTCCAACTTAACTGTTCGAAGGGAACTCCAGGTGAGTGTCAATAAGCTCGAGGACTTTCAAAACTGTCGGTTTTGGGAGCCGGAATCTCCGCCGAAATTCGACGTCGTCCAACCCGTCAAAATGTGGAATGCGCCGTCGGATCGTCCTTGGGCGTCTTTGCGGGACATCGTCCTCATCCGAGGAATCGAAAATTAATCCGAGCGATAGGTAAATCTTGGAATTCATCATCAAAAACTTGCATAACAATAAACTTCAACTGTGAATCAAACTGTAGAGGTATCAGCTGTTGGTGCGCGGCCATATTGCTCGATATCATTGTTATCACTAATCTGAGATTGGCAAGTGTAACTGGCCGGGGCTTGGGAGATTAACCTCAAGCCACCTCGTTAGGAGTTTAAACTCGTAAAGTGGTCTGGTGAAAGACGATTAGCTGGAATCTCCGTTATTTGTTAATCTTTTCTAACTTAAACTCGTTTATGTTGTTGGTGAAAGTGGCCCTAAGGGAAACAGGGCTACTACCCACTAAAGAGCACTTGGAAGCCAGGGACTAGCTTTTACATTTCAACCGAGAAACCCAACCATAACTTCATCATGAAACCTGAGCGTCTTTTCAACTGTCCCTTCTTCAAGAGTTTCCACATTCAAAGGTATTTTATGCTTCACTAAAGCTCTGAAAACTATGAATAATCAAGTCCTTTCATTTCTCTTTCGAAATCGATTTCTCCCATGAAGTTGAAAACTTAAAGGTTGTTTTGGGAGAAGAGAAAAGAGTGATATTTTCATAACATATCGTGGAAAACTTAGACTAAATGAAGAGAATGGAATTTGATGATAACGTTTTCTATTTTCACTAAACACACCAAACAAATAGTAATTATGAGAGGAAGATCGACATCATGAGTAATAAACTATAACTGAACTGACAGTTACTGATGATGAATCAATCTTCAAAACAGTGTAACTCTTCATTTCGTCGAAATAGACATTTACATCAACTTTCTTTTCCTCATATGAGATGGGTTTCTATACTTCTCACCAGTGACCTTTTAATGGGGGTGTTTCAGTTTGGACTAAATGATCTGCATTGAGTTGATTTGATTGATCTTGAGAAAGCTCAAGTCAATCCAACATGATGTTGGTGTAAATAAATATTTAGTAAAAGAAGGAAATATTTAATACCAAATAATAACCTATATTATCATTGGGTATTATTTCTTACATGTAACCTATATCATATGTAAGAACAATGCATAAATATAGAGTACTAACATTTGCGAGCCACAGGCGTTTTTCTTCACTCTGCTGTTTCAGTTTTGCTAATCTTTCTTTCCTAATTATTTCCAGATCTGATATATCAAGATTGTCCAATCTTTCAATTTCAGCATCAATTTGGTCTTCCACTACCTTTACGATTGTTTTACCAACAATGTCTTTAGTGGATGCAGCCATCTTGAAAACCCTGGAAGATGGATATTAAGACATTAAGATATTAAGACATTGAGCCGTCCTTTATGTTCGATTCATGTTACGGCAGTCACATAATTACACTAGATACAGACAGCCAATGATACTCACATTCAGACACTTCTGATACATTCAAACAATTTCGATGGGAACAAAATCTTTCCTTTTATAATACCTCTATTATAGGGGGGGGGGGGGGATTTCCGATTCCACTCTTAACGAGATCCACACCCTTGTGAACGCACCACTATTAACCTCTCCATTCTACCCTTACCATAACGAAATTTGAAACTCCTGACACATTTTCTAAAACTAGGCCGAATTCTTAATTGAAAAAAAAAAAAAAAAAAAAAATCACAAAAATAGGCCGAGAGCTGTAGCTTGGGTAGCTTTTGAATGATCGATAACTCTTTTTTTAAAGTGGTTCACCTAGGTAGGTATTTCCTACCTAAGGTAGGATCAAACCTAAGCACGGTGGTCCTCGATCGGATTTGACCTCAAAGTGCTTGCCCTTCAAATTTTCTTTCGAAATATGATTTGGGAATATGTTAGGATTATAATTCAGCAAAAACTGAAATCAAACATTGAGCCGTTTTTTTAAATTCAGTTTTTGAATTTTTAATTGATACTTCAATCGCCAAAATTCAAAAAAAAAAAAAATTATTAATGCGTCATTATACAATAGAATCTTCATCTAGTTTCATAGTTCTGACCTATTTTGTGATCACATTTAATTATAAAAACAAAAATACCAACATTTTATTGAACAAAATAATGATTATATTTGCAGGAAGCTCTTAATAAATGCCTGTGAGTATGCGTGTGGTATGTGCGAGTGTGTCTATGTGTACGCTTGTGTGTGAGTTTATAATGATTCATTATATGAATTTCTAAATTAAATAGAAAATAAAAATAATGGCATTTTAACATTTTACATATGCAGAGAATTATATTCGCATACAGCTCATCAACGTTGTCCATACTCAGAATTGATTCGCGATACTTTATATTTGGCTCACGTCGCAGAAAAATCATGATGCACGGCCTCCATGCCTGTTCACTGTAAAAGCCGAGGCCATTTCCAGGTTTGGTACAAAATTCTTCCACATGAAAGAAAACTGTGTGAACTTTTGGAGTGACTGGAATATACAAAGATAAATATGATGCTTTGAATTCATTGATGATGTATTTAATGAATTTTGGATCTAGCCTGTCTGAGAAAGCTACTTTGACAACTTCACTGAACTTCTGGAAAGCATCAACGTATTTTAAACAACCTATGCTACAGTTTGAACGCAACAAATCAAGTTTCTGTTGCAAAATGGGGCGACTATTTCCAGAAGTGCTTTCAAGAAGTTTAATGAAGTTGTCAAAGCATCTTTCTCAGTCAGGCTGGGTCCAAAATTCATTGAATACATCAATGCATTCAAAGCATCATATTTATCTTTGGATATTCCAGTCACTCCAAAAGTTCACACGGTTTTCTTTCATGTGGAAGAATTTTGTACCAAACACGGAAATGGCCTCGGCTTTTACAGTGAACAGGCTATGGAGGCCATGCATCATGATTTTTCTGCGACGTGAGCCAAATATAAAGTATCGCGAATCAATTCTGAGTATGGACAACGTTGATGAGCTGTATGCGAATATAATTCTCTGCATATGTAAAATGTTAAAATGCCATTATTTTTATTTTCTATTGAATTTAGATATATATTTTACGTTAAAATTTATATAATGAATCATTATAAACTTACACACAAGCGTACACATAGACACACACGCACATACTACACGCATACTCACAGGTTTATTAAGAGCTTCATGCAAATATAATCATTATTTTGTTCATTTAACCTTTTCGCGACCGAGCGCTCACGGGAGCAGCGGCGCTGACGGACCGCCTTTCCCGTGGGTCGTGCATGCCCTGGACCGCATTAATTCGAGGTTTTCTGAATATTCGTCGCGCTCCACTAAAAATGCTACGATTCCCTCAAAAATGGTCCGATCTCGCTCAAATTTTGAAGAGATAATCCTAAGATTATGTAGCTTCTGATACAATACTAGAATAAGCCATATAAAATTCTTTTTGAAGGGTTTCAGGGTTTAGAAAAATGGAATTTACGAAAAACGAACGATTTATTGGGAATGTTAGTTATAAAAAGCCATCTGAAATGCACATTTCTCTTCTAAATGATATTTAGTAGTTAAATTGTGTGTGGTACGCTTTGAAACAAGGATCAATGCAAAGTCCGACGTGGCATTCTGGACACTCGTACCTGGACTCTCTTCTCAACTTTTTGTTCGAGCATACTACACACCGAGCAGTTGGGTAGGTTTTTTTCTCCGTACTTGGTATCGCCTTTGGAAAATGTCTTGCTGTAAGACGAAGAGGATTTTGTTCATCGCAGGAATGACGACGATTTAGAGGACGACCTCCTTTTGCTTTTGGAGTGGCATATTTTTCGAAAATCCGACGAATCAAATCAAGTTGAAACTCAGCAGTAGGGGTTTTCTTGTCTGATATGAAGTCAAAGAGTGTGTGGGCGTTTAGAAAAGACAGATCGAGTAGGTGAAAGAAAAATTTCTTATACCATTTGACTGTTTTTCTGACGCATTCGACAGAACTCAGGACCATGTCGGTCCGATCCACCCCTCCCATATTCTGGTTGTAGTCGGCCACCACAGAAGGTTTTATTTTCTGCCGGCCAGAAGCAAAATCTACTTTTTTCACCTCTGTCATAGCTGGAGAATGGCACGTTGCCAGCATCCAAACTTCTTGTCGATCTAACCACTTCAGGGCCATCAATGTTCCTTTGGCTGTTCTGAAAGTGATTTCCCCCTTTTGTAATTTTTCAGCCATTTTTGGCATGTTTTTCCTTTCTTTTCTCACAGTTCCACAGGAGTTTGTAGCCCTATCATACAACCACAAGAAAATGGGCTGCTGTACCAATTATCCACAAATAATGTGTGTCCTTTATCAAGATATGGCTCCAAAAGTTTCATCACAATATCTCCTGACTTTCCAAATCGTTTTTTATTGTCAGATTTATCGGTTTTTTGGCCTGTATACACAATAAAATCAAGCACGTAATTTGTTTCCCCATCGACAAGCACAAAGGTTTTTATCCCAAACCTACTTCTTTTTTATTGAATATATTGTTTAAAAATAGCCTACCTTTATAAAGAAGGAGGCTTCCGTCAATCACCAGCTTTTGATTGGGGTAAACATTTTTCTTGAAATCATCACGAATGTAGGATACCGTTATTCCCAATTTTTCCAATCGATTTCCTGTTGATGGTAAATTATTGTCTCTGAAATGGAGCATTGACAGAATTGCCTCAAACCTGGATCTACTCATTATTTCACCGAAGATTGGAGAGTGAAGTAGTGGATCAGTTGAGCAATGGTCTCATATGGTCAGACGCTGGTTCTGGGCCATGAGGAAAACAATACCAAAAAAAGTGTACATTTCTTCCATTGTCGTATCTTTCCAATTTTTGGAATGGAATTGGGGCAACTTTGGATTTTTCTTCACATACATAGCATAAGCATTGGTCTCATTTGCTAAGTTTTTCACGAATTCTTCTGAAAAAAACAATTGGAAAAGAGAAAAAGAAATGTTCGAATCATTCAAATCTCCTTTGAATCTACACTGGGAATCGTCAAACAAGTGGATTTTGGGTCGTAACTTCTTGAACGTCCAATTTAGGGGTACTTCTTTCTTATCAACCTGTGGAGCGAGCTTTTGGTTTTTTCGCAAGAGGAGACTCGGCGTAGTCGTCCCTATTCGAAGGTCCAGGGACTGGATCAAAAATATTTGAAGGCCCAGGGACTGGATCAAAAATATTTGAAGGTCCAGGGATAGGATTTGAGGTAGAAGATGAATAAGGATCAGGGCATTCAGCATCAATATCGTACTCACGCCGCAAAGATTGAAGATAATTTTCAGCTTGTGTTATAGGATCATCTCCATCGTCTTCATCACCACTAAATTCGTCACTGTCACTAAAGTTTGGCAGTCCCGAAAGTATTTCTGCTATTTCTTCGTCAGTAAAAACGTGTTTTTCCGTCATAATTCCAAGATAAAGAAAAACAAACAAGTAAAAAGTCGCACTGGCACGCAGGAGAACTGGAAAAAAAATCAACTAAAACAATGGGTCCTAAGTTCAACAAGTAGCATTCCTAACTTTCTGGCTTTTGATGCAGTGCCCTCTGTTAACCCCCCTGTGACTTTTGAAACTCACCACATCATCGCCAGAGTGCAGGGGAGGCTTAAACATGAGGAAATAGTCGAAAAAACACGATGCGAGATAACTCGGGGCTGGTCCAGGCGGAGCAGCTCCTCCTCGCGAGATATCTCGGGGCTGGTCCAGGGGGGGCATCCCGTCCTCGCGAGATAACTCGGGGCTGGTCGTGAAAGGGTTAAATGTTGTTATTTTTGTTTTTCTAATTATATCTCATCACAAAATAGGTCAGAACTATGAAACTAGATGAAGATTCTATTGTATAATGACACATAAATAATATTTTTTTCTGAATTTTGGCGATTATAGCGTATTTTCATGATTAAAGTATCAATTAAAAATTCAAAAACTGAATTTAAAAAAAAAAAGGCTCAATGTTTGATTTCAGTTTTTGCTGAATTATAATCCTAACATATTCCCAAATCATATTTCGAAAGAAAATTTGAAGGGCAAGCACTTTGAGGTCAAATCCGATCGAGGACCACCGTGTAAGGTGATTTTGAATTACAATAATGGACGTGCAAACAAACAAAAATTTAATTTCGTCATTCCTCATTAATGCTATATTAGGTAACTTCTGCTATACTAGGTAAATATTAGGTCTTCCTTTCAAATTTAGAGAACATGATGTCGCACTGTTGGTTCACAAGGGGCGCAACTCAAAAAATGGCATTTTTGAGTTATTTACACTGTTAAAATCACCAGAAAGAGATCTACATGCAGGTACAAGAGGCGTTTTGATAGTACCAACTATTGCCGCTAGAATGCACAAAGAGTCCCTGTTGCATTTTTAGAGTTGGAGGGGATTGTTCAAGGACAAGGGGCGCAAGTCAAAAAGGTTTTATGACAGTTTGTAAGCGCCTACCTAGGTGTCCACCCCTTCCAGCTAGAGTTGCAAATTGCATGTGTCCTTTACTTCATTTTAGTTTGTTTATGGTTCATTAATTACTCACTTACCTTCTCTCTTTTGTTTTATTATTTCCAATAATGAACCTTAGTATTTTAGTTCGAGTTATGGACTCAGTTGTTGATTTCGAAGTTTTCAGGATAATTTCCATGTACTTCCATGCTCATGGTACTATGCAATGTAAGTCTGAAAAGTGTATTGTGATTTTTCTAGTTCAATATAGCAGAAAAATTTGAAATATCGTGGTTTAAAAGTCATTAGAATATAGAACTACTAATTTTTTGAAACTTCAATCTTTGAACTAGGAATTTTGTGATCTCATGAGTCATTAGACTGTACAGAATAGGATGTGGATGTTCCATTGTTGAATCAAAAAATAAGAAAGTATATAAGTACATTTTTCAAAGATTATTTGTCATGATTTCAGCGCCAATTTAATTTATTACTTAATAATGCACTGTTTTCCTTCTCCAATTATTGTATGCGAAAGTGGGAAGGGAATGGGCACAACTGAAAACGACAGCTGGAGTGATGAAAATACAATGGGCGCAACTTCAAATTTAATCATTTTTCGAGTATAATTTGTATTTTTTTTTAAAGTGAAATTGGTTATGAGTCATACAAGACCTAGTGCCATCAAAAGTTCAGTAGTTTCCTCACAAAACGCAAAAATAATTAAAGAGCTAACCTAAATAGCAGCGACACAATTGAGGTGAGAAGAATTGCAAAAACTTTGAAAGCGTTTTCCCAAAAACTACATTTTTTGAGTTGCGCCCCTTGTGAACCAACAGTGCGATGTATACTTTGGGGCCATAGCATTGCGTAATAGCTTGTTTGGCGATTGAAGGTAAACTGAGAATGCGAATGAAGAATATGTATTTAACTTGTGATTTTGTAATAAATTCACAGAAAAATACCGTGTATTTTTCCTGGTAAAAAATTATGAAGAGTGGCGTTGTTCCCAATTTTTTACGCTGAATTCAGGCGAAATAAGTAAAGGGGGTGTAGCCTTTCCGTGGGACACCCTATATATATAACTACTATTAAATAGAAGTTGCAGCGAGTGTTCTACCTATTTTTTACTGAACACAAATTATTCAAATGAATGAATACCGAGTATCGAGTTGATTGTAGTGTGCGAATTCAAGGGTGACGCACGTAGCCGGCGGCAGGCGGTAGGATACACACGAGAAAACTGCCCAATCAAGCCTTGATATTTCCAACAGATAGGCAGGAAGTGATTTTATCAAAAGTCATTTATAAAAGGTATTCAATCACCTGGATGGGAACAATAGTTATCCTCCGTCGAACAGATCTTGACTTTCCGGCGTGGGTAGACGAACACCTGCTACGAATCTTCAGGTTAACATTGATTTTAAAACCTTGATAACAGTAAACCCACTAGGAAAATGTTGTTCAAAGGTAAAAAGTTATGTTGGAAGCGAAAAGTAGTCATTCATGCAAGGGAAATAGGGAGATAGAGTCAAAGTTCTTAAATTTCAAGACTAAACCATTTCCAACCAAGTCGCATGCACGGATTTATGTCAAAATTCAAAACAATACAATATACAAATCAAACATTATTCGTCTTCTTCATCCATTCTGTGCTGAATGTTTACCATCATGGACCTCGGGTCTGGCATGGACCTATAAAAACCCTCTTAGATCCATGGTGGGAAGGACTTTCCCCTCAAGGTCTTGTAGATAAACTAACTTATTGTAACTTTTTCAAAGATTATTACGTTGGAAAGTTTGGTTTCGTGCAATTTGTTGGTTGCATTCAGAGATATTAGGAGCTTTTTTTTCAAACTTAGCAAGCTAGTTTTAGTGTTAGAAAATTCGCATGGTAAGTAGCCTTTTTAATATGTTGCGAGCAGCGCCGATTTTGGTGGAAACTCTTTGTGACGGGACCTGTTTTTTCGAGATGATTGTTGATACCTGCTTATTATGACTAGTAATTGACGAAAACAACGATGCGGAACCGAAATTTGATGAATATCGCGGAGTTTTAGAAGTTGGATCGATCGATCCAGATCGGCAGTAATGTACCGCTGGTTATGCAACCCGCAATGCTTGCGTGTTCTTTTGAGGCCTCGGGTTCAAATCCCGGTTAGGACAATAGACGTTTTCCCATTCTTTATCCCTAATGTTTCATTTTTTGTCCCTCCTAGTAGTTCGAATGATGTCCCCATATACCAAACCTAGGATTATTATATATTTCTAAACAGAACCGCAATGTTTGTAGGCAGATGAATTTATACAGGAATTTATTATTTTTATTATTATTATTGTTATCCTATTAGGAAATTATAATTTGAACATAAAACTGAAAAGGTCCCTATGAATGATTTTTATAAATATATATTTCAAGGAACGATAAAATATAACTCATTTTGATATAAAACATATTGTATAATTAGGTTCAAAAGCAGGGTCACCATTTGTAGTGGATTTATGTATGTCTTACTGGGAGTTGGTATTCCCCGTGGAATTTCTCTAGCCACGTTGGACATGTGGTTGTACGGGCTTGACCCTTGAGAGGGGTCTTGTGAGAGGTACGAAAAAGTACCGTTGTTATCTCGTATATCCTTGTGTTTGGAAGGATAAGGTGTGTGTGAGCCACGGGTTAATGTCTATCCGAATAGGTCTGTGGGACGCTGATCTTTTGGAGTTTTTCTGATTTGAGAATGGATATTCCCGGGCTTTATGTGAAGGTTCTCCGTCAGTGCATAACGGGGGTCTGAAGGTACTGAAAAGTACTTTTTGGTTCGTGACTGAAATAGTCTGATGAGTCCTGAAAAGAACCGCTATCTTGTGTGTACCCGGTCACCAAGGACGGGCGTATTTCCGCTAGCTGGAGATGTGTATGATTGCGCCGCAGAATATGCTTGATCCTTCTGTGTTTCAAGAAGGTGAGTTTGGACAGATTTTGTCGCGGGCTCAGCGGGTGAATCACGTGGTTTTAGGTTGGCGGTTAGAAGGCTTGACCTTGCCCGTTAGCGTAGGCAGCGCCGCGCACGGGGAATGCCAGAACTACGCCTGTTCCCTTCACGGGGACAGGGTGTCCTTGCCCGTCGGCGCCTGCCTGTCTGTCGCTGGGCGTAGAAGGATCAGCGGGCCGTGAAACCTGAGTTTCTGCCGGGCTGTCTTCGCATATACTCTTCAAAAGGCGAAAACTGGGTGTTCGCTCCATTTGGAAGAGTTTATTTAGTTCTGAAAAGAACTAAATTCGGGGACTCGCTTTCAAATAAATTTGAAGGGTCTCCCTGGGGTGAACTAATTATCGAACAAGTGAAGCCCGTTCGATACAGTAGATCCGCCGAATTCGGACGATCGGCCTCTGCGGGCTTTCTTGAGATCCTCCGGCTTGTCCCAGCGGGCGGTTCGCAAATGAATCTTCAAACCCGGGTGGCAAGACTTTCTGGAACTAAACAGCGTCGTCCGTATAGGAATACTGTTTAGCGTCTCGGCTTTATATGAGACTAGAGTGGGAGCAGTACGAAGTGTAAAGCTCAATCTACTCTGAGTTCTTGTAGTCTGGAAGGTGGAGTAATCTCGTGTCGAGAATCTCGTCCTCAATCAATCCCAATGGAGTTTCAATCGCAGTAGGCTGGAAGGCAGAGATTCGTCAAGAGTCAGAAGGTAGTTCCAAGATTAGAGGTAGAGATCAGTATGAATTACTGGGGCTGGAGCTGCTATATTTATACTCATCGGGGAGCCGGAGGCGGCGTCTGATAGGTCGCTCCGTTTTGATCGAGCGCGCTTGAGGTGTCCCGGGGGCAAAATGACCTTTTCCCCCCTTCTCGGTAGAGCGCGCTTGGCTCGCTTTGCCCTTGGTAATTGTTTCAATGTCGTTTGTTTTAAGGCAGTTTTCGTGTGTCAGATCGCCGGCTTGCCTAGCCTTGCTCGTGCAGTGAGCGTTTAGCTTGGTACTTTTTTCCTTTTGACGTGTTTATTGACTCGGCGGTTATATAATTTGTATATTTGTTGTCTTGTTTCGTCAAAAGGTAGTCCGACGTCTTAATTACCTTGTTTTATGTGTGAACTCATTTTTGGTGGCCCTGAAAAGTTCTGGTGATAAGTGGTGAGTTCACCAAAAAAAATTTTTATAAATTCCCCTCAAACTTTGTCACTTTACATTTCAAGGTGCGTAGAATCCAAATTTGAAAAGTCCATCCGCCGTCCGGGCCTTAAAAGGCCGAAGAATTGACATAGACTCCATTTGGGGTCTAGTCTAGTTGTCCTTACGTTTAACCATCCCGATCGCTTTACTCGCATAGATGCTATGGGCCAAAAACGGGCGAAAAAGTGTCTTTTTCGAGGCTTTGAGTGTTAGACTTACGCACGCACGCACGCCTGGCACGCTTGGCAGGGGGTCACGGTGGGTGGTGAGGGTGATATATTTTATATTATATTTTATTACTTTTACCCCATATAACATTTAACCTACCTTGAACACACTAGTATATTTAGTATATTATATCATACTATAGTATGTTACAAAAATAATTGATCCAGCCCATCTAAAATCCTTCGTTCTTCTTCTTCCCAAAATCTTCTCAGATAGTTCGAAGCAAATCATTTTTAAATTAAAATTGCATTACATGGGCAGCTTGGAGTCTGAACCCTCTAGATGAATAGCTGTTTACTTATATTTCTACCATAGGTAAGTGGGGTGTCGCCACCCAAGTAATTTCGGACGCAGAATCGACTGGGATAGGTCCCAGATGCTTTTGGAATCCAGTGTACCTACGGTTTTAGTTTGATTCTTATAGAAATTAGCTCCGTGGATTGAATGAGACCACTCGGGTTGCTGTACGATCATCCATTTGCTCCCCATAACTGTAACCTCTGTGCTCCCCTGTAACGCGAGAACAGAGGTGGATACTAAAAAAGAGACTGGCGAAAGCCCCAGAGCATGCTGGTTACTATAGCTGGCTATCTGATTCAGAAATAATAAACCATTATGGAATAATTTGCAGCGTTTTTTAATTTATCATTGGAATGTTCTGGTAGAAGCTGGGAGAGCTTGACAAGCAGTCAAGAGCTATTCAAAAAAAGAGTAGTACCTATCCAAAAAAATCATTTTGAAAAAAACTGTTCCCTGTGTGTTACATAATGACTCAGTGCAAACAAGTATTGAACAAGAAAACTTGACTTGGCCTTTTGGTTACTGAGAAAAGTGCACTGAAAGGTGAAACTCATGGTAAAATTAAATGAGATTTCTAGACCCTGCACTCATGACCCTACACCTATTCCAATTTTTCGATGGTTATATGAAAGCTATATAGTCCTTCTAAACGTGGTAAAAATTTCAGAACGAGGTGAAAATACAGAGTGAGCGCTCGCTCGCTGCTTAAGGGTGGAGTGCTACCCTTGAGTGAAGTTGTACCGAATTATGGCGATGAAACACTCCTGAGCCACTTTCGAGTGAGCTGGAAAATTGCGGAAGGGTTGGTGTTGAGGTACAAAACATCGGAAGCATTTACATACCAAGTAAGTAAATAAACGTGCATAGATGTGAAGATTTTAGAAATGGGGACCTACCTACGTGACAAAAAGCTATAGGAGGGTGAAGGACAGATATTCCATGGTACAAAACTTAGAGGATTGGTTCTATTGATAATTCCCAAGTCCCCACTGTTTCTGCATACAATAACAATATTTTTTTACCCTATCCTTTTAAAGGTGTCTTTGATTAGTAGGTACCTACAGTTAAATACAACAGTACAAATTATAGCAGTCAATTTTAAATGCCTAACCAATGAATAGGAGCACAAGGCAGGAAGGGCGGAAAATAAATTCCAAAGCGGTGGTTTTTTGTTTCACTCAAAAGGTTGCTTCCTCAATGTTTATAAAACCGTCAGAATCGTTCGCACAGACTCCAATTCCCAATCGATTCGAAATCACTTTAAAAGTTAGTGGTAGTCACGCATGAGTACTTGAGCAGTCACCAATCAGTTTTAAATGATTTCAAGTCACTGCCAATCGCCTCAGCGAACAAACCTAAAACCTTGCCGATTCCAGCCTGGCAACACATCTGATCACAGAGTTTCGCGAAATGCGCTTCCATGGACTTCCCTTTCTAGATCCATGTACGCCAATGAAATAGTGGTAAGGAGAAGAAGAATAATTAAATTCTGCTTCCTATCTCTATAATAGTCCGATAAGGTGTGTGACTGTGTCTGTCGATAAATCTGTCACTATTTTTTGTTTTGTGTGATCAAGTTTAATAGTTTAAGCGTTTTTTTGTTCATGTACGAATAGTTAGGCTAGTATCTGGAAAATAACATTGTCATTTTTAGTTTCGCTAGTGGGTGGAATCATCGGACTAGGCTTATTTATGGTAGGTAAACTATTGTCGAGTGCCTTACATTTGGACATTTGATATTATTGCAATAAATTATTGCTAAAACAACGGTTTTTCCCAACACCTCAACGAATCAATTGCTCTTTCGTGGTATTTTCAGTTCTCTTCAACCATGCCCAACAAAACTGACAACTCCGAAATTGTCCACGAAGGTTGGCTGACCAAATCTCCTCCGACTAAGAGAATTTGGAGAGCGGTGAGTACAATTATTGTAATAATATATTTTGTGGCAATCATTCTTTGTCGGAAAATGTAATTGGACGACTCTATGATTCGGTAGTTACATAAATGATGACGGTTAAGAAGTAAGAATAATCTGTTCACTTGATGAGCTATCAGTAATCTCTCCAGAGTGGGCTGTATATTGTAGCCAATCGTTAAATCTGTCTGTATTTTAGTGACTGGTTAGGGCTAATCCACTACCACCAAAGAAAGTAGTAATTGTTTATAATTACTTATGGTAATAGATACCGCACCTTCTAACTTGATGTTTATACAATCACATTGCCTTGTTGATGAAGAGTTGGAGGTATCAGTGATATCATAAAAATACTATTGCTCAATCACTATACCGTTATATGCTTCGAATATACATGCTTATTTGGTTCCATCCATCGGCATTCACCAGGTTTGTTTGGACAGACTATTCTGAACGCGGTTCTCGAACGGAACGTGAGGAAAACCATTCCGAACAATGTTTAGAACTTGTGGCTCTCCGAACGCGTCTCAATGATTCAGAACGATGAGAGACCTTCATTAAACCAATCATTCATGGTGCAAGAGTATAAATTTATTTACTCGTAATATTGCAAATAAATTTTAAAACAATGTGATTAATAATGAACAAGAAACTTTACAAAAAACCGAAAACGGGATAAGCAATGCACGGGAAATCGAAGATAAATTCAAATACCTATGGCGGGGCTTATGCTGAAAACATTCTGTGCGCATCCAGTAGAACGGGTTGGAACGGTTTGGGATTGTCTGTCCGAACAGCGAACCACACGTTCTGTGACTGTCTGAACGGCCAAAAAGGGGCGTGGCCTAGGTTGAGCGGTTCAAGATGGTTTGTCCGAACGAACCTAGAATTTTGCTCGAAAAATCGGAATGGGGTGGGTAGTAAAATCTGAAAAGTTGAATAATGTCCTTAAAACCGTTTCATACATCGACAAAATCTACCTCTCAATACTTGGTAAATTTAACATAATCAACGCCACCTTCTAAATTTCAACTTAGAATGCGTTTTTAATAAGTCTTCTTGCCGAGAATTGTCATCTAACTCAAAAATGACACTTAACAACGACATAGCTACCAGAAGGTTTGTATTTCCGTTACCTTGTGATCTGCGAAGCTAATTTTGTTGCTATTCAACGTATGGGATGTCTAGAAATGAGTCAAAGTCTCGAGCCACTTTTTCGTCCGTTTTTGACCCATAGCATCTATGCGAGTAAAGCGATCGGGATGGTTAAACGAGAGGACCAACTAGACCCCAAATGGAGTCTATGTGGGAAAGAACGGGTTTTTAAAGTAAATTCTTAGGCCTTTTATGGCCCGGACGGCGAACGGCAGACAGACATTTCAAATTTGGATTTTACGTACCTTGAAACGTAAAGTTACAAAGTTTGAGGGGGGGTTATAAAAATTTTTTGCTACACGATCACATAGGCTTATTATTGGAAACAATAAACCAAAATGTATAAAGGTGGGTAGACACTGTGGTCCAGGAAGTACCCCAATGCAACCCAAAATCTCTTCAACATGTTTTATTTCTGATTTGGAAAATTTGTTCAAAATGTGAGTTTTGACTGCATTTTGAAGATGCGAATCATTGTTCTTAATTTTTCACAGCCAAATGTAGTGAGGATGTTTGAACAGATGAATATTGGGTTTTAATACTTCATGGTGTAATGTGGTGTTGGCGAGGTAGCTGTACACCTCAGCCTGAAAGTCACATCAGCTTACACTCTCGCTGGACCGAGTTTTGTTCCGTTTCAGAAAAGCGATGGCCCCTTTCATGCTATTTTGATGACTTTTTAAATCGTTCAATACGTTCCTTCATTCACACTATAGGTTCTTACCATAACTTTTACCAGCTGAGGGGAGTAAGCAGCAAATTCCAGCAATTCAAATCCCAGCAAATTCAAACGATATTACAGGAAATGAAACAGTATTATTCTCATATTGGCTCTGTAGTACCTTGTAGCACTCGTAGCAGTCCCCACACACTCATGTGATGAAAGAGAGCTTTTTCGGGTGGCCTGAAGGAGGGGAGATTCCAGAGCGGCACTCAAGTGCCAAAATACTGGTTGTCTGCACTCGAATACCGTATAATCCAGAAACTGTAAATGAGTTCCCACACGTTTTCTCTGGGTGTCATGAATTTAAACTTATGATTCACATCTTAACTGTTTTCTCTCCTGAGTATATGACACAAGAGCTAAACCTATCATATCCCTGCGCCACAAACGTTCAGAATTCATACTCCACCTGTTTTCGATATCTGAAACTAGTTCCCTTTAGATATTTTTACCTTGGTTTGGTATAGGGTTGTGATCGTTAAGTACTCTTATTATAATATTCATTCCTTACCTGGTTGCAACACCTGTCAAAAGATGTGGTACAGGAGCAGGTAGTCTGCCGGAGACTCCTTGTCAATCTTTTATGTAACATTTTACGCAATCTTACTTGAAACTGATGTTTCTAGAATTACATACTCATACCCACTCTTTCGTTGTTTTAATATAACCAAAGATGAAGATATATATATATATATATATATATATATATATATATATATATATATATAGAGAGAGAGAGAGAGAGAGAGAGAGAGAGAGAGAGAGAGAGAGAGAGAGAGATCCAATATCGTTTTATTGTTGTCAATATCTTGTTAGCGAATTTTTGAAGAAAATTAAGCTATTGCTCTCGCCTCAAAATTTGTAGAATGTGAATTTTTGAAAAATTTTAATGCAGAAATCCGTTTCAGGCTATTCTGAATCATATTCTGAAGTTTAACGCATTTTTTTATGTATGTATATATGTATGTATATATGTATGTATGTATGTATATATGTATGTGTCATTCCAGACGATAACTGTCCGTATAATTGTGCTAGAACCTTCAAACAAATTTTAAAATGTTAAGGACACAAAACGAAAGTTCAAGTTCGTTGGCCAGCATGATCGGATTACATCTTCGGGTTGAAATTTTCAAAAATGTAGTCAAAAATTTCAAAATAGCCTGTTTTTTGCGATTTATTGTGCGAAATAATTTTTTCAGCATACTAACATGTGGTATATTCGGAATCAGCGTAAAATTTCCTATAAGAATATGTATCAAGTTTTCAAAAATTTCAAAGTTGAAAAATCAGTCAAAAATCGAAATAATCGAAGATTTCTTCAAAAATTCGCTCATGGGGTCATGCTGCATGACTGGACTTTTATTGTTACAAACAGTACTTTAATATTTTTGAATAAATATTTCGACATTTACACTCAATCCCTAAAGGAACATCTCTACAAACATAGTAACGGAATAATAGGGGAACAGGGAAACAGAATCTTCCTGTTCAGAGTCCTAGAGCAAAAGAGTTAGAATCCAGTTTTCCTTTGCTTATTGTTATGAATAGAACAGATATTTAAATTCACAGATTTGAAAATAATAAGGAGGAATTAAGTCAGGAGGATTAGACTTTAGGTTTGGATTAGGGTCATTCTTTTCCATTGAGGTCTCACCTCCAATTAAGAGCGGTCAGTACATTAAAAATTCGAGAAAAAAATCAATCGTTTTGCCTCACTGGAAGCTACATTTTTTCTGAACACTTTGGTTAATAATATTTAATAATTATATCGAAGAAAACGGTCGGATATAATCAGGGAAACATCCGGCACAGATCAGACACTAAGCTGCCTGCGCATCAGCACTGTGTGTATAAGCCTGGCAATTTGGAAAAAACATCAAGGAACCATCACTTCATCATTATAACCTCTTCATCACAGAGTAGTAATATGTGGAAAATACTGTGAAATTGAATTATTGTTAAAGTAAAAATATTGTACGATATCCATGGATAAGAATACAATTCTCTTTGTGATTGTGAAAATGCTAGCACCGTTATCTCAACTAATAAATGCGTTTTCATAAACAGCGGTTTTTGACCTTTTATTTCATGAATGTCAGGTTCTGTGGTAGGCATCTAAGTTCAGTTGTTTCGCATTGCTTGGGGCACATGTACCAGAATAGATTAGGGATCTGGGTACATAAGTATCTGTAAATAACTTCTCAAATACGAGGGTCATCCCAAAAGTAAGTTTCCCTATTTTTGAAAAAATCGAAAAAATGCTTTATTGACTAAAATATTTACGTGGTTGGAAAGCTGCAGACTTGAACTATTTTTCCACATGGTCGCCGAGTCGTTCCTGGCACTTTGGATACCGTGTGGCGAGTTTTTGTAAGCCAACAGCATACCAGTTTCTGTCCAATCCGCGCAGCCACTCGTTGACGGCGCCCTCGACTTCTGCATCACTGGAAAATCGCTGGCTTCCCAAAAACGTTTTCAATGCCGAGAAAAGATGGTAATCACTCGGGGCGAGGTCTGGAGAGTACGGTAGGTGGGGGAAAACGTGCCAATCAAATTTTCTGAACAATTCCTGGGTCAAATTTGCGGAATGTGGCCTTGCGTTGTCATGAAGAAGCTGCGTTGTCATGAAGAAGCAGCACTTTTCTCTTCAAAAGTCCGGGTCCTTTTGCTTTAATGTTTTTTCTCAGTTGTTCCAAGACTTCACAATATCTGGCAGCATTAATGATCTCACCTTTAGGTAGGTAGTCAACGAACAGAACACCTTTGGAGTCCCAAAAAACCGTGGCCATAATCTTTCCAGTGGACGTCGCAATTTTGGCTTTTTCTGGGGACTTTTCCAGACCATACTCTGTCTTTTTGACTCTGGGGTATTGTGGAAGACCCAAGTTTCATCCCCAGTCACTATTCGATCGTAAATGTTGTCTCCTTCATCCTCAAGCATCTCAGAAAAGCGGTTTGCTGCCTCCAAACGGTTTTGCTTGTGTTCGTCAGACAAGAGCCTTGGAACCCACCTTGCACACACTTTTGACATCTCTAAATCTTCTTTTAGGATTCGACCAACTACAGAGCGAGTTAATTCGTACTTGGGATGAACACAATTCACAATTTCATCAATTGTATGGCGTCTATCTTCATCAAGTGCTGCGCGAGCGGCCACAATCGCCTCCTCTCGAGTCCAACTCCACGGGCGTCCACTACGCTGCTCGTCATGCACCAAAACACGTCCTTCCTCAAAACTTTTTCGCCACTTTCGGACCATTGGGACACTCATCGCATTGTCACCATATGCTTGACAAAGTCTACGATGAATTTCAATCGCGGTAACCCCCTCCTTGGTCAGGAATTTGATCACAGAACGCACTTCACAATCGAACGAAATCGCAAGGGGGGCATCCATGTTTCTAACTGAATAGGTTATCAACAAACCGACACAGCGGCCTGAAACTTTTACAGGACTACCACTACATCCAAACAAAAAACTTGAGACCATCCGTAGGTTTCTATGACTTGTAGGTTTTTTTTAAAGAAAATAGGGAAACTTACTGTAGTGGATTTAGATATGTTTTACTTGGCGTAGGTAGGCCAAGTCGGACATTTATATCCCGGTTATGCGGGTTGGTCCCCAGGTCATTCCCGCGAGGAATGTGGGTGGATCCGCCAAGGTCAACTGGTTTGGCGGACTGAAAGGGGAGATAGTCCGTGTCGCAGCTGCGTGGAGCGCTGGGCTCGCGCAGCAAGTGCTGGGTTCGATCGGTTTGGTACTGAGCCGTTTTGTAATATTCCGGCCTTAGATTTATATCTGAAAGGGGAATATGTTGAGCTTGGTTGAGGTACTGAAAAGTATCCTTTGCTTTTTGTACATTTGGAGTGTATTTGACACTCGGATCGGCCGGGTAAGCCTGCGTCGAATATCGTGGGTATTCGGACAGCTTGGTCGAATCGTAATGCTCGGCTTCAGAGCGAGTCTGAAAGGTTTCCTCGATCTTTTGTATAGGCGAGGCTTGTTTGAACGTTTCTCGAACGAATACGTCGGGCGAGAAGGCGATCCGGACGTGAGGGTCGCGCCTTGCGCTGTCGCTGGGTTCAGCGGATTCGCCGTGTGGCCGGTAGGGCGCACTACGTGGGCTACTCGGCCCGGCTTCGCCGTCGTCCACCTCCCCTTGCAAGGGGAAGTAGGAAGGCCGACGTTCCATCGAAATGATCGAGTTTTTGCTCGTTTCGATGCCTCTATATGTAAAAAATAGAGGGTTTTGGAGGTGGACTCGCTTGACAGAGCGTCTTTCCAATGCTCGGATGTCAGGGTCCTACCTCGTAGCCTTGAAAAAGGCTTCCTTAGACGGTAAATTAGAGCGGAGGAGCTGAGTAATTTACCGGCGTGCCCACAGCGGTCGGTTACGAGCTTAATGCTACGAAACCCGGGCGACACGGCTCGGAACGTCCCTCGGGCGTACGAGCTAAAGAGAATATCGATAGCTGTACCGGGTGGCGTCCTGACAGATGAACTACGTTGGGCAATGAGCAGGATGAATAATCACTGGACTCGTAGATGCCAATGCGAAATCTGTGTGGAGAGAAGGTCTGGCTTGTAGAAAGCAGTAGGAAGCCGTTCTTGAGATGACTTCGTAAGGCAGAAGGTTCGTCAGCGTAGAGCGTGTAGAATTCTTCGTACTTCAGAGTGTGTCGTCGTCGAGAGCGGAGAGTGGAATGAAATTCGGAGGGCTCCCAGCGGGGTATTTATAGGGAGGTGGCCGCCTCCTGCCGCCTCCTGGTTGGTCCGCTTAATTTCATAAATTCGACTGTGCAATCTCATTGGTTCGCACAGTGTTTTCTCAGTATCTGTGCATATGATAGCTGAGTTGGTCTTTCGAGGTGGTTTCCCTGCGTCCGTCGCTGTGACGGGGTCCCCGGGGGTGGCTGAACGACCTTGAGTTTTCCTGTTTGAGGTTTCTCATTCAAGGCGACTTGTTTCGAGATGTTTGTCGCATCTCTCTCGCCCAGTAAATGTTTGGGGAGGTCGCCTTGCGTGTTATTCTTTAATATTTCACTTTTGAGAGAGAATTTAGTATTTTCTCTCTGGTGAAATATTTTGTTTGACGGAGTTATAATTCGACGTCTTGTAAATATTTTTGTGTTGTATCTACCTCTTTTTGGTAGCCCTGAAAAGGGCTGTTGACAAGAGGGGGTGGATTTCACCACACTTACTTTTGGGATGACCCTCGTAGTTTTACTTGGGAAGAACTTTTACTCTTTAATTTGTCACTGCATTACCAGAAGGGGGAAAATGAAAAAATAGGTGGATGGATTCTCAATGACTCTAGTTCGGGAATCATCGTTCTTTGAAACATTTATTGGGTGCCACTACCCATCGAATGAAACAATCAAAAAGGTAAATTTGCTCACCCCTGGAGATTTACGTGTATAATAAATGGAAACTGTGTCCATGAAATAATAAATGAAATCAATGTATTTGAATAATAATTTGCATTTTTTTTATTAAAAAAAAAATAACGAGGATTGGAGACATTTTATGGTGTTATATAGGAAAACATCTATATCATCTGTGTACATTACCTGAATACGGTTGAGAAAGTAGTGCACAACTTCCTACTATAGGTATTCGTGCAGGTAGCCATTAGTTCGTACTGAATACTGGTGTGAGGGTGGAAGGATCACGGCTTCTTCCTTTTTATGTGTTTATTGATTTCACAACTAGTTTCGCCCTTGCATAGGCCTCATCAGGTGTATAGGGGGACAGATCCATACGAGGTGTATTTTGTCATGTTGTTGTAGAAGTTATAATTTCAGTCACAGAATTTCGTCCGATGGTTTGAAAGGGTCAATTTGGGGGGAATAAGGTAGAGATCCAGCATGGCCAGTAGCTCTCCTACATATGTAGGTACTTCCTACGCAATATAACTAACTGAGTGCTTTTTCTTTGGGGACTATTATGAATTTCACTATCAACTGATAATATACTTGTGGTTTTTATCACGTGGATCTACTTTCCATTCCATTCCATACTAGTTGTGAAATCAATAAACACATAAAAAGGAAGAAGCCATGATCCTTCTACCCTCACACCAGTATTCAGTAGCTTCCTACTGTTTTTTCATTTTTATTTTTTAAATAAAGTACAAACTATGCACTTCTACTGCGTTCCACTGATTATTGTCTTTATTTCTTTCAGAGATGGCGTCGTCGGTGGTTTGTCCTCAGGCATTCAGGCGAACTCCCAGGACAGTATTATCTATGTTATTATACTGATAGGAGTCGGCGAACTCTAAAAGGGCAGATTGACTTGGACCAATGTGAACAGGTATTGTTGAAAATCTTCAAAAATTACTAAGTTTAGTTGGTATATTTAATTGAACTCACTTCATTCTAATGTATAAATTGTATTTTAAATATCTTGTAACTTTGGTGGCTTTCCTGACTTCACCAATCTCAATTTCTCAGAAATTATTTGATTATATTAAAAATAGATTAGAAATAAGAACTACCGATTGGACTTCGTCATTCATATGTGTAATGCTATTTTGTACTTTTTTACCAACACCTTGTCATGAAACTCTTATGAGTTACTCTGTAGGGAATTAGTATTTATAGCCCAAATCTCCCAAAAATTTATCAAACTTTTAAGTGCTCTGTATGGTTTTAAACAGTGCTTTATATGGTTTTACTCATACTAACACCAATAATAACTCTGCCATTTTAATATATGTTGGAAAATCAGAGTGATGCTTTGAACTATATATGTATATTTTTTCCGTTCGTAAGATGAAAAGTTCAACATTCAAGTTCTTAATTTTTTTAATGGATCATGCGTTTCAGGTTGATGCAGGACTTCAATTTGAGAACAGCAAACATAAATATCAGTATATGTTCGATGTACGTACTCCTAAACGAGTATATTACTTGGCAGCTGAAACAGAATCAGATATGAACAAATGGGTGGATTGTGTCTGCCATGTTTGTGGACTAAAGTCATACCCACAGGAAGAAAATGGTTTGTTTGAAAAATTATTGTATACTTCTCTAGTTAATAAGCTAGAAATGTAGATTTGATGGAGTTTGCCAGTGACTGAGGCTTTGGTGGAATGAGAGCTTCAGTGAAGGGTCCAATGGGCTGTGCACCTGCATTAATTTAATTTTTCCCTGAGTATTTTACGAACAATAGCACTCTTGTAGAATGAGTTTTATAATTTTATATTTTTTTTCATTCTTCCATTCAGCAAAATCAGTAGAAAAATAGCAGCAAAATTATCACTTCTGAGGTGAAAGACTCAGAATTAAATCAGTTCTCATTAAAAAATATGCATAAACAGCTTTTTATATTTACGTGCAAAGCCTGTTGGTAGTCAAATATGTTATAGTGTAGTGGAATCCAAATTGTTGATGAAGGATGTTACCTCTTCTGCTAGAGCCATCATGACTTGACGAGTGAGTTTTGCAAAATTTCCTTTTGATTTATACCCACCTGTATTCCACGTTTTACCCACCTTCAATGCAATGTATAACTTTCTGTGTCTTCATTGGGGGTGCATATAAATTGAAGAATGATTTGAATAATGAATAATAAACCGTTTGGTATTTTGTAACGTTTTTAAATCGAGAAGAAAAATATTGCAGACTTTAATTGTAAATAAATTCGTATGCTTTTCAATTAAATTATCCAATTCTGTACTGTGCAGGAACATCTTAATATTGTTATTTTATTTCATATTGTGCGTTAAAATTTATTTTTCATGTTCCCAGCTTATGCTGCTGAAGAAAATTCCTCTCTTGTGGAAGAAGCTAACCAATCAACTGAGTCTCCTCCAGTATCTCCTTCCAGTACAGCATCTGGTCCTTACATTCCTATTAGTGAATGTATAACTGGTAAACCATTGAGCACTAATGCTAGCCTTGACGAATTTTACGACTCCCCCAGACGTTTACAACCTCCTGGAACTATTGAGTTTAGAGCATCTGGGTCCACTACACCTCCTCTCCAGAGTCCAGGTACAGATGCTGAAAGCGTTTTTACTGACGAAGAATGGTCCAATTCTAAACCAGCGGTAAACTGGGATACATTTCCTCAACCCTCTGACAGTTCTCTTGAAGATGTAAAGGCCTCTGTTATTGTTGGCAAAAGGAGTTATACTAAGCCCGTGGCTCCCCCTAGACCACCCAAGCCCCACCATTTGGTTTTGCAGGATTCAACTGTGATTCATACGTATACCAATTTAGGAAGCCCTCGGGACATGGCTCATTTTAGTGGAGGAAATGTTGTTAATGAGATGTATGATTTCCCTCGTTCTCATCAATTAAATGGTGAACAAGAAAACATTGATCCAGTGCCAGCTCCTAACCCAAGACACTGTTATACTAATGCTGCTCCCAGTAATGTTGGAGGCATAGTTTTCAACTATGACTTTGCTCACAACTTGTCAGGGGATGAGCCAGTTTCGCCTAATTCAGAAGCGTCTTCAAATGCTCAGTATTCCAATATGTCAAGTCCAATATCATCTGGACATCCTCCTGTGGTGAATAGAGGGCTAAAGCCGGGACGAAAAACGTCAGAATCTATTTCTAATGAGCCATCTCCACAATGTCCAAACGTTGATTTGAATCATCTTCGAAATCTGAAACCCGCGCCTACTCAGAAATCTAAAGATGAACGTGAGTATTACATATATGTAATAATAATTTGTTTTTATTAGGTATTTAATGAGTGTTGATGTATAATTGTAATGTGATTTGTAGTGTTGGTTACTTTGAGGTAACAGTTTTTTATACCTAAATTATCATACTTTAATGTCAGTGCTATTCATTTTATGAGCAAATCTCATTAATCCGTCAAAATTTGAATGGGAGATGTTCTTAGAAAGTAAAAGTTCTCATCATTTCTTTGGGCTTGAGTTATTGGATTGTCAAGCGAACGTTTTCCATAGGAAATTCGTTTCAATTGTTAGGGTCATCTCAACTTTTTTCTAATTGATTCTGACCGAATCAACTACTAGAATGATAAATTGTGCAAAGTAATTGGATAGTTTTAGCAGTTCTATATTTGGGCTCATATGCTATTATCAATGATCCAGAAAGGAATCATTGGACTATCTGAACAATTGCAACTATCTATTACAATTATTAAATGTATTAGGAGTATAAATAATAGTGTTTTCATGGAAAAAAATTGTCTGTACTCTTATTATATTTGAATATGATTGGGATTTAGAAGGTAGTTGTACCTACCCTGCTCCAAGAATGACAAAAATCCAAACCAAAGGTGACGAGTGTTCTAAGATCCTAGTCATGGAAATGAGAAGAGAGTTCTTACTTCCATAGTTCTAACGACAGAAACTGAAGCTCAGAGAAGAAACGCTGCAAATTATTACATAAATGTTAATTATTTTTGTATTAGGTATCCCTTCAACGCAGATTACTGGTATATAGATGAAACAGAGTTTGTGGTACCTACATCATTAGATAAGTATAGCTTTATATCTAAGTACAGCTATATATCTATAGTAGGCACCTCCAAAAGATATAAGAAATAGAATAAACCAGGAACTTTGCCGGTAGGTGACAAAAGTTCTAATACACTTGATTTCTTGATAATATAATTTCATTATAACTGTGTAAGCTGGTGCAATTGTTGTAGTTTACAAGGGAAGTTTCACTATGTCAAAGAATTTGTCAGCCCCAACGTTATTGACATCAACAGAAAGATGCCAATCCATTTATATCTATAATAAGGCTGTAAGAGCACTAAAATGCTGTCAGCAGCAACTTTCATGATTTACCTGCTGTAAAAAATTCTTTCTCAAGTCCTATTTTCCAACTATCTGAAGAAAAATTGTGTTTCTTAGGACTATAGGTCCATTTTGCCCTCTTTTCAACTCTATATTTGGTTTTAATTCACACCATTAATGTTGGTTACATTATTAGTGTACAATGTAGTAGTTACATTATACACACCACACGTTATTGCTGTAGTTGCATCATCATTATTATAGCTTTGGGGCTGATTTAATTCTCAAAAATATGAAGAAAAAAAGGGTAAAAATTATTCTTAAAGTAATGTAAGATATAATCGAAAGGTCTAGGAGAAAATGCCTGTTCAAATGCTGATACTGTTGAAATGAAGATATTGTCTAAATAGTAGTCAGTATTTCGTTTGTAATGCATGCATGTATATTATAATTTCATAATTATATTTATATTTAGATGTCATTTTGAGATCCGATGTTGGAGGGGAAGGGGGGGGGGGGTTGTAGAACCCAGTTATGGGACTGTTAGTGCGACTAACCAGCGGTTGATTTGTAGAGTAAGGAATGAACGAATCCTGTCACCTTGAGATTATTTGGTCTATTGCAATAAAGGATGTTGATGTCATTTTGCAGAAGCCCCTCTGAAGTTGTGTGCACCTCCATTAAAACGTCCGGACTACAATTCACATAACTTGAGGTTCCATAGCACTCATTCGCCTACCTCAAAATCCTATGGAGATTCTATTGATATGGATTCCAATCTTGATGATCATGAAGTGGTAAGATCTTTATGAATTTTGTTATTGTAAATTTTAGTTTATATATGTTTTGGAAGGATGTTGTTGGAATATTTGTAATTTTAAGTCCGTTCAGAGACATCCTGAAGTTTAATGATTATAAATTACAAATATTGTACCCATGTGTTTGTGTGTAAACTTGCTTATAATAACTGAACATAGAATCATGATGAGTTTTGTTGTTTCACCTAAAAATTATCGTGAAAAGGTTTTCAATGGTGCTTCGAGCATGAGAAGCTCTAGGTAGCGCACACGTAAACAAAGACCCTACAGATTTGCTTTTCTATGGTTGCCTATAAGGGCAACCGTGATGGACTCATGTTCCTCAAGGACCACGTTCCTTAGGTCCTCCAGGCTCCTACACGCTCCTAGCAGTGTACCTTGTTAGTTCGAAGCTCCATTCAGAAAATATTTTTCATGAACTGTCAAATAATAATGCTGAAACACAATTTAGAAGTAAATAGTCCAAAAAATTATAAATATATTAGTTCCAAAACACACACACACACAAATAATAAATGAATAACAAAATTTAAAAAAGTATAAAAAAATTAAACTCCTCAAAGATGGAGGGGTACACCACCAAATAAGAAAAGAAAAAACTAAATTAACAAGTGGGGAGGGCACCAGGTTTACCCACCGCTGGCCCTAAGGTTTAAAGAAGTTGAGGAGGGTGGAAGAGGGAGAGAGGTATGAATGGATGTGCCTCGATAAAATGACCACCAGTTAAGGTAAGAACCCTGAAGGATGCTGGTGGTGATGCCATGAAATACTCCTTTTGAGACGCAGGACTTGATTAACTCTGTGGTACTTTTTCCGCATCACACCCCTTGCCATGACACAGGTGCAGCCATTACCTTGATGTTACTAGCCCCCACTCCCTTTTGCTCGGATATTTCTTGCATCAGATCATTTCTATCATACTTATTAATTTGCCTGCCAATTCAAGGACTATGGCCGACCTATCAGACTTAGTGGCAACAATATCCGGCTTCTTACCCCGGTCACTCAGCATATGATATAGTCTCTCCTTTTCCACATCCCAGCCACTGGATTTCAGGGCACCTGCTATCTGCTTGGCAACTGCATCATGACATAGAATGTGACCATCATGAGTCGATTCACTACATGATCGTGCCTTGCCAGATCCTACAGGTAGGCGCTCTCATTATCTCCAATATGGCTGAACTGCTCCCTGAGCTTCAACACTTCAGTGTTCAAGTTTCAAGAAGACCAGATATCCCATAGGAGAATTGCTGAATTGAACCCATGGTTACTTGTCATGATTGCATCCTGGACAAGCCGCTTGTAGTGGGGTCTCAGGCAAAGAGATTGAAAGTGTCCACATGGGAATACTTGCTTGCGGAAAAAAAACCCAAACATTAATATAGCGTACCCCATTGTGCACTGCATCTGCCACAATCCACTGCAAATCCTCAGATACAAACCTGGGCTGCTCTTGCTCTATATTAATTGATGCATTGGCCTTAACAGGATACTTCTGTCTGACGTCGGTAATATGGCCACACTTGAAACTGAAGGCTCTCTAACAGTGGGCACACTGGCAGGCATTAATCAAGGTGGTGGAGGAGAATGAAGGCTAGAAAGAAGATGAAGGAGAGGGTGACAGGGGCAGTGGGGGTTATAAGGCTGTTCATTATTGATATTTATAATGGAAAAAGCACAGGTAAAAAGGATCAGGAGACCTGTTAACAGGGATCTCCCTCCTAATTGCCAGTGGGTCATTCTGCCATCCTCTGGTAATCTAGAGTGTGCCCAGTCTGCAAGATGGGGGACATATGACCATGACTTGGGTAGGGATATGAGGGAGCTCCAAAGAGATGAATACACCACAAATGCTGGGGGTGGGCACTTACAGTAGTAACGATACAAGGATTGGATCCATAGTGGGATCGGAACGCATTGGTATCCAATCCCATTTTTACCAATCCACACGGATCAGATCGAAATTGCCTTGAACACACTGATGGTTTTCTTGAATTGGATCTGCCTGTTTAATCGAGGTAATCACTGAAGGAATGGATCGAAGTGAGATCGGAACCCCGTGGTAGGGATGGTCGATTGTCGGTTGTGACCAACAATCGATTGTTTCGATTCTATCGACTGACATCAATCGATTAACAATTGAACGTTTTAAATACTTCATTTTTCACACTATGTGCATAACGTTATAATTGAGATTGGGATGGTAGTGTTATGAAGTACTTATTTAGTTAGCAATTTAGTGAATTAATTGATTGATTCTTGATGCATCCGTCGGGCTTTTATGGCCAATGGGGTTGTCAGGGTGAGACGGATATGAGTAAAAAAGGCTTCTTTGAGTGTTTTATTGCTAGCTTTCGAACATCAACATGTCATCCTCAGGCGTCTTCGTTTCTGTCTAGTATTCTCTAACTCTGCGCCTCTGCTCCGCGGCCAGGTACATCAGTCTCCGGGGGGGATGTTTAATTTCGTGGGTGACGTCACAGGCCACCCGACCTTCTTGGAGGAAGGGTTACCGTGTAAATTTATTCTCGTCATTTCATTTCATATCTCCGCTCCATAAATTACTAAATTCCACGAATTCGCTAAATATAAAAATTAAAATTCATCATCTCTTGACAAGTCGGAGCTATATCCGCAACAGAAAATCCTTCAGATTTCGACGCAACTCTCTACATTACACAAGACAACCCAAGAGGTTAACCTCGGGACTGACAGCGATTCCTATGGAAATCAAAGAAATTAAACATCCCCCCCGGAGACTGATGTACCTGGCCGCGGAGCAGAGGCGCAGAGTTAGAGAATACTAGACAGAAACGAAGACGCCTGAGGATGACATGTTGATGTTCGAAAGCTAGCAATAAAACACTCAAAGAAGCCTTTTTTACTCATATCCGTCTCACCCTGACAACCCCATTGGTGAATTAATTTTGATTAGGAATTCCTCTGAAAAAGAAAAAATCTTATTCAAGTTGAAAACAAAACTGAAGGAAATGAGTAGTTTTAGTGATTGATTTAAAATCAATCAGGCTTACTGCGGTCTGTGATAGTGCTACCCCATTTCATGTGTTACTTGACGTTTATATCCTAATTTATAGTGAACTAAACCTTATTCTTAGACCCAGAGCTCAGAGGCTCGTATTTACAGGGTTCTGAATATGGAGGTTAGGTCATGCAATTATGCCGTTTCAGACAGACGTCTACCAATTTGGGTGATGCTGCTGAGGGGTACTTTGTTGGTACTTGAATGCCACCCTTTCGACTCGCCATGCACTCTGCTCAATGTGAGCATGGCTGAGCCTGAGGATTTGCTGCCCTTTGTGGATACTTGCCTGGTTCTTGCAAAATTCAGAGCTCGGTTCTTAGAGTGGGGTTTGTTGGGGATGGAGAAAGCCATCAGCTTGCTGAACGACCCAAATTCCTGGCTTGGTTTGGCAAAGTTAAGTCGTGTGGTGTAGCAATTCCAAAAAGAGCTGGTGAACGAGTTAAATTGGGGGATGCAGGAACTGTAGATACATTTATGGGCTGAAGAGTAAATAATGTTTCTAATTGTATACCTGTATATGATGTGAAGAGTAAATTATTGAAATAAGGGGATAAATTATTGAATTAATTTTTAAGCATGTTCTGTACAGGGATACGAATTGTTGAATTGTATTTTCTTATTTATCCAGAAAAAATGTATTTTTCGTAAAGAGTATTCAATAAGGAGTATATTTAAAAAATATAAATTTAATCTTTAAAGCGGAATGGTTGAAAGTTGTAGTGGATTATTTTGCATGTATTTGTAAATTGAATGAAATATTATAGTGCATAATTTCGATACCTAGTCTAACTGAAATTACAGTATGACATCTTGGTTACCTGTTGCTGCTTTCCAGCAGATGGACTCGAATGAGTCCAACGCTGTATCGTGTTTTTTGTGTGCATAAAAATTAAAGTTGCAATCATATCTCGAATAAAAGTAGTTGTTTTTCCTCTTATCATACAAATCAATACGACATCAAACAAATTGAAGTTGAATTGAAACCTCATTGAAGTAGGTACCTACCTTAATGCCGTTCACTTATGTAATATCCTGCATTTTTCATTTCCACCTAAACCTGAATCAGTGCAGGAACATTCAAATTACGTGAAACCATTGCCCTTTGTAGGTCAGCTATGATGGTTCTCGGTTCACTCTGATGTCGTCTCTGCACAGAAGCTCAGCAAAGAAAAAAGAAATTCAGTATCTGGACCTGGACTTGGATTCATCTGAGAATGGAACTCATTCGTCAACTTCAGAAGCTTCCTTAACTGTTTATAAACAAGTTGATTTTGTTAAAACTGAAGCATTCAATAGAACAAGACAAAAGGTTGAAGAAGAGAGAAATAACGCTCAATTATGATCCGGTAAGATGAATTATTGTTCATAAGTTTCTGGCTTTAATGAATGTTAAGTTTATAAAAGTTTTATGTACCAACCTAAAGTTAGTGTTGTTTTCGCCATCAGATTGTTATTTGTACTCATTTTTCATTATTGCAAATTCTCTTTTCCTCTGGAAAGAGTGCTTTGGGAAACATATTTTCTCTCCCTCATTGCTCATTTGTGATGTAGTTATTGTATTATTGCTTATTATATATTTTTAGATGTTTTATTATAACCTACTCTTTAAATATTTTTATTGAGTATCTGTACGGTTTAATGGCTACGTTTGTTGGTCAAAATTAATTAATTAAAAAGAATTGCTCGCATCGAAGTTGTGGAAACGTATTTTAATACAGAAAACGGAAGTTAATGAAAATGTTGTCTATTTCTACAAAATTAAGAGTTAAACAGCTAGATTGATTTTGACATCCAGACCATCTCATCCAGTAACAGAGGAAACAGTTTATAATTCACATTCAAAAGGAAGTTTGCCTCATTGGTAGAGTGAAACAAAAGTCTGAGATGTACTAGAAATCAAGAACTGTCTATCAATAAAGTAGTGTTGGACTGCTATTAACAGGACAGCACTTAAGTATGTGGAATGGAAAATAATGGACCTTTGGGTAAGAAAATTTTATTTTTAGCAAATTTTCTTTAAAAAAAGAAAAATGAGCTATTGTGTTCACTTTGTCCGTTGATGTATGTATGTAGGTCCTCTTAAAATCGTTTTAAATGCCACTTCTCGCCATCAGATTTTGATGAAACTTGGTATGGATGTAATTTGTAACATGGCGAGGATAAAGATGTATCAGGGGCTGCTGACGCATGGTCAGCTGAGTGTGCTCCAAAGCCATTTTGTCTCGTATTCCACGCAGGAAGCTGAAATTTGAAAGGAAGGCTCAAGGGAAAATGTTGAAGACGACAGAGAGGTCATTGATCAGCTGATTGAGCTCCACAGCATAAATTTGTGGAAATTTTTTTAAATGTTTTGTTCATAGTTAATAAAATTCTTTTGACTAAAATTTTGATTAAAAAAATATTAATTTAACAATTTTTAGCCGTTACAAAAAAAATTGTATAGTGGTTTTTCAGAACAGTTATTGAACTTAGAGCAATTTAATTTACTCAAAAAATGCTGGCGAACGAAATTATCCTTCCACTTGGAAAGCTTGATTTTTTGGCTCAATGACGAAATTTTTGTCTCAGTCTCAAGAGTTATCATCTGAAATGACGTATATACGAGGGTTGTCCAGAAAATAAGTTCCGTTTTGATCTGTAGGGTGGTAGGAGTGGCTTTTGCCAAATCTGGTAACACCGCTCGAAAGAGGAGAGGTTGGTGACCTCAGTCGGTCAGTTACCAACGTCAGGGCAGGTAGTTAAAATGGAGCCTTCCACGTCGCGTCCCACCACCTCGATCCCCGTTCCCTCTCGAGTTGTTGTGCGCGGAGTGATTCAATTTCTTTATGCACAGGGTTTCAAATCAGTTCAAATTCACGAACAGCTCATTTCTGTTTATGGAGAAGGTGTAATGAGTGAGTCAATGGTGAGGAGATGGGTATGTGAATTTAAGGCGGGAAGACATTCACTTGAGGATGCAAGTAGGAGAGGCAGACCCTCAGTTGTGATGGACAAAATTGTCGCAGAAATCGACAATGCAGTTCGCAACGATCGTCGTTCAACCCTGGATGAACTCCACCTGAGGTTCCCAGACATCTCACGATCCCTCATCCATGAGATCGTCTCGGAAAAACTTGACTTTCGGAAAGTTTGCGCTCAGTGGGTCCCTAGAGAGCTTTTTTTGCTCAGCGCAACTTTTGGATGAGTTTGGTTGGGATGTTCTGACCCATCCACCTTACAGTCCCGACTTGGCCCCTTCAGACTATCACCTGTTTACCAAAATGAAGGCGGAATTGGCGGGAGAACGTTTCACAAGTGACGAGGAAGTGAAAGAAGCTGTCACGAAGTGGACCAAGGAGGTAGCGGCAAGCTTTTATGAGGAAGGAATTTCGAAGCTCATTTCGCGATATACCAAATGTATTGACGTCGCCGGGGATTACGTGGAGAAATAGTACATATGTTCAACTACAATACCTGTAAGTTTCAAATTTTTTCAATAAAAACTTGATTTTTTTTTTTAAAAACGGAACTTATTTTCTGGACGACCCTCGTATAATGTTGAACTCTAGGATTCATCATCCATATACCATGTTTTTTGCACATTCTGATTTCTTGAGTCGGTGGATCAGTATAAGTGTTCTTACTGCACACAAGAACATCCCTAGGGGAAGACCTTGGGTTGTGTTTCATGCATGCACCAACGTTGGTTGACTGCCTCACACAATAAGTTGGGTACTCACCTTGGCCAGAGCACTCATACATTCCACAATGCTCGTAAGTGATGCAGTGATTTGGGTTCGTTTGCCGCATCAACTAGCTGTAGGCCTTTTTCTTCGACAAAAACACTTTTTACCATTTTACCAAACAACTCTGTTACTCTATGTATAGCGTCTTCTATTCTTTTAATCTCTGCATATAGTTGTCCGTCCTCAGGCTTCCTGAAATAAATGTAGTTCAAATGTTTTCGACAAAAAAAGAAAGACTTTTAACATGTATTGTTGTTTGTTGGCAAGACGATTTTCCAACTTTTTTCTTCTTAGAGACACACTCTACTTTGAGAAAATAATTATTGCAAAAATGAAATTTCGGAATGCTGGATAAAGTATCTATATCTATATGTATAAGTATGAGCAGAATGTACTGTACTTTGGGCTTTGATTATTGTGTTCAAGGAAAATTCCTGCCGTCGAATAGGTTAGATTCTATTGGCCTCAGTCGCGCAGTTGCCAAAGGCGTTGTCTTTAAAGAGCTTTGCTCTCAAAGAAGGTAAAGGCATGTGTTCAAACTCTGTGTGTTCGAGTAATTATCCAGTTTATAAGACAACCAGAAAGGGGTTGCTATTAAGAACATAAATAAATAAATTCATAAAATAAAATGTGTGTCCTCAAATTAATTGTGTTCAGTCCTTTAATAGTCTTATGGTACCTTTAATGGTCTTATGGTATAAATCGCTGTAATGGTGAAGTTGTTAATTTTGTTTACTGTTCCCCTACAATATTTCTAATGAAAAGGATAACATGTGAATAAAACCGCCTCGGTAGTATGTGTTCAAAACTAATTATTTTTTATTAAAAATTATTAGGGGGAAATGGGCAATAATAATAATATTTTGTTTATTCTTACAGTATTTTTGATAATTTCTGAGAGTGATAGCAGTGACACTACCACAATCAGTAGCTGTGATTGAAATGAGCCTTTGGGAAATGTGCCTTGAATTAGTGTTAAATACCACTTTGATTGTATTATGAGTTCTATTTCTAATAAATTTGTTCTTTTCTTAATTCTGTAGAAAACTGTTGAAGTATAAGTAAAAATGTGATTTCTCAACAATTTTCAAGACTGGTTCTAATATAATGTGTTTATTATTCATTGTGTTTTGGTAGGGAATTTGAATGCAATGCTTTGGATGGAATGCTGACAATATTGTGTTTTGTCATAAATAGTGATTGTTGAATCGATTTTTAGAATAAGGTAACTGCCAGCACCACTTATTTTTTCAAAGGTATTATTTCTTGATTTCCCTCTTCTTCGCTATTGACAGTAACAAACAAGAACATTTCATAAACTTATGGTCTTTGTTTGTTAGTATGTAACCAATCAAGTGATTATCTGCTTTATTAAAAATATTAAAAATCTATGATATTAAAAGTTTCCAAATTACATTTTTTTGGGATATATGGCAAAATTGAAAGGGTTTCCACAACTTCAGCTAGATTGATTAAGTTCAACATACCTGAAATTGAAAATGAAGATGATTTTGCAGTTTTACTGTAAGTTAAAAGATAGTCACCTACAATGTTTTCTGATTGGGTGGGTACCCGAACCCCCATTTGTACCCCTCCATAAATAGATAGGTTTATTGGTTTAATAACTTTGAAAAATTAAAAGGTGAATTTGAGCTTAACAAACCCATAGTGTAGGCATAAGAAGAATGCATAAAATATCGATAATATTGGGTGTGTACTTGGATTCCTCATGGAATTTTCCAAAGGCGGTATTTTACCAGCCTTGTAATTGTTGCATTTATCATGGGTAAATACCGAAAACTCAGCATATCTCTTTACCAGTAATTATTGAAAACCCATGATCACAACTTAGTATGGAGGTTAATGGGTGATCAAGTTCCCGAATTCCTTTTCTGTTTAGGTGCTTGGTCTACCCATTAATTAAGTACCTACTACGTTGATATTGAATTCATTTTAATTATAACGTTTTATGATTTTTGTGTGTTATGTTTTTCTATACCTACATTATATTATGTTACTAACATGATGATAAAAATATTTTCGCTAAAGACACGTCTGATTTTCCCCATCATTCACCAATTAGCAAGATTCATTTTGAGACTGTTACCATTTGTACATAATTCAGTTATTCTGGTTTTCAATGTTTACGAATCGGTTCTCAAATGTTAATTGGTAATGTTAAGCATTGTTTTATTCCTGTATTTGAAGCATCTTGCCAAAAGGAGAACTTTTTTAACCTTAGTTGAAGTAGATTATATGATTTAGGATACCCTCTTTCGTTATCTTCATTCCTTCTTTCTTAATTCATGTAATTATCTGTAACATGAAGGGAGTAAATGTATTATGTATTGTTGGTGTATGCCCTAGTCCTGTTTCGCGCAATTGTACGTAACTTAAAGCTGTGGAGTTTATTTTCACAAATAATAGTATGCATGTAAGAAAAATGGAAACCAGGAGTATTCAAGAAATTCTTATGATTGTTCCTTTTAAACATTGAGAATACCTTAAAATGTTAATGTACCAAATGCGAACTTGTACCTAGAAGGCGCAAAATTAGTGGGTATTACTGGTATGTGTATCTCAATTGTTGATTCATCCACTTTTGTCACAGCCCATAACTACTAACGCAAGTTTTCTCTCTGTCTCTCTCTCTCTCCCTCTCCTCTTACGTCAACATTGTTACAAGTTATAAATAGTTGGATGCTACATGTACTTTACCTTAGAAGCAGTTTAGTGCTATAAGTTATGCCTTGCATCAGTCAAAACTTGGGTAGGTAAATACATCTTTGAGTAGTATGACACTTTGTGATGGTTTCGTTCACAAACTAGAGAGTGTGTCTACCTCGCTACCTTCAC
Organism: Adelphocoris suturalis; assembly: GCA_030762985.1. Lineage (NCBI taxonomy): Eukaryota > Metazoa > Arthropoda > Insecta > Hemiptera > Miridae > Adelphocoris > Adelphocoris suturalis. Next base: position 38,525,775 of record CM061051.1, read on the forward strand.
TAATTTCATCGTAGTTATCTCCTTGAGCTTTCTAGATGCAGGAAATTAGGGATGTCTCACCCTTGAATAGCTGAGAAAGGGAACTCCTGATGACGCCCAATTATGGTTCAATGGAGCTGTTATACCCCTATACCTTTAATTGATGTTTGTTGTTAATAAACCCTGCCCCTCTGTCCAAAACCATGTATAATTCCAAGTCCACAACGAGGGTAAAATCATTCCAAGTCCCAAATTTAATAAATTATCCTTCCTGGTTATTACAATCTTTCTAGAGTGGTTGTTGACACCCTGAACTAGAGTTATTGATAAACCATCCTATTATTACATTATTATTCCCAATTATCTATGCATCTATTCACCAAGGAGCATAAGTTCTCCACCAGTTAAACTATTTGAGTAATACCTTTATGAAGGAAACTAATTAGCTTTGCGGTTTTCCAGTTGACATTTTCTAGATTAGAACCCGTACTAATTTCCATCCATGTTTAGCATTCTTCAAATAAGAATTTTTTAAGGAGAGGATTGTGACGGTATTCTTTGGCAAGGAGAGTGCATCTATCTCACGACCCTTCACAAAGTGGAATGTATCTTCTTGAGCCTTCTAGATGCAGTAATTTAGATATTTCATTCTTGAATAACGGAGGAAGGGTACTCCAGATAGCTGCATATTACCCTATTAAGGTTTAACGGAGCCGCCATACTCCTTGCCTGATTTGACTCTGTTGAATTTCAAATTATACCTTATTTGTCATATTTGTGTTATTTATATTTCCTATCTAGGGAATCCTTGATAAGAGTTTTCCAAAATGATGGGGGGAGGGGGGGGGGGGATATCGGAATTGATGTGGATCATGTTTGGAAACAACAGTTATGTCTAGAATATTGTTCCGATCGCTAAGTCGTCTCCAACGTTATGACGTCATGCTATCCTTTTCAGTTTTGTGATGAAACTAATGGGGATTCTGAATTGAACGGTTCCTGATTTCAAGGTCAAAAGTGCTAGATTTCAACTAACCAGAGCACCCTATTTTGCCATATGTGTGTAAACAATTGAGCAACTTTTTTTTACCTTCCGAATGACTGAAGATTCAAACAGCAGTTTCATAGTTAGTCTATAAAATTGTTCCAGGGTTTCTCTAATGCATGGCTCTTGATCTAATTTGACCCCGTGTTTATAGAAGCAGAGTATAAAAAGTGAAAAGGTCTTCAGGAAGTACCTACCTACATAAATTAATTTCAGTTTCGGAGTTTGGTTTCAATTCTTGAAGACAAAACACCGCTGTGATTGAGCTGGCTAGTAGTTAGTTTAATAGGAAGAGGGAACTGTTGACACACGACTCTGTGAACCTTCCTCTCTGAATGAGAATCCTATGCGTTTAGCATTTTGGATTACAGACTGTGTGGGCCTTACTGATCACATAAGTAACGAACCCCCACCAAAGTGTACCTATCGCAACATTCTTTGATACCATCAAAGTTTAAAAAGAACCTCTAGTTGTGAATAATGAGGGAGAAAAGTGATGGCCTATGTGAAAACACGGAAACTGGAATAGTTGAGCTGTGTCGTGGAAAATAAAAATTTCTTCATCATGGGGTGGTATATTACTGTAGGTACTTGGATACCATTCAGTAGAAAGGCGGTTAAAAGAATAAATCGGATTTAAGGATAGAAACAGTCAGATCCCAACCAGATGTACGCAAGCTGAAACTCAAGGGAAAAGGACTAACATTGGTAAAAACACTGCAATCACTATCGTATTTCTAATCAAGCACAGTCTTGAGCCCAAAAAGTACTAGTCGCTCACTCTCGTTTCCTGCGTTGATATGATCTCTTTTTAATTACTTAGTAATCACCTATCTGATCATATATATATATATTTCCGAGACAATTAGATAGGTAGGTAATTATTACACTCGGGATAGAGGGTATTTTTGGGAAATGCCAGTAGATGTGGCGTGATCTACTGTGCTGTACTCTTCCACGAGATCCTTTTAGAAGGTTGGGACATCATGGTGTCCTATTGGCTTGTTATATGGATTACAAGGTATTCGTTAGTTCGAATCTTCTTATCAGTTGTGTCATTTTTAATGGAATTGCACAACTGAACTCTCTACGCAAATTGTTGGAAACCCGAAAAGAAATACAGTGATTCTGAGGCTGAATTTAGCGTGAACAAAGTCCGATAAAACAAGAATAAGTTGATGCACATTGAAACCTTAGCACTTCCCTGAAAGTATGTACATAGACGAACATGTACGACTTTTTGTTCATTAACGAAGCTTGATTCTTCTTTGGAACCTTACTCATAGTAATAGTTTTCTTCAAACACTGAAATGCTGAGGCTGCACCTGTACTGGGAGCATATTTGTGTGACATATCGTTGAAATACAAACATCAGAACTTTAAAGAACCCATTTCCACTGGGCGCACAGTGGATTAAAAACCGATTCTGACAGGAAAAAATAATTTTCAGTGAATTTTCGTAGAAAATAATTATAATGAGTAAAAAACACTTAAAATTAAAAAATTTCCAAATTTTCTTCATGGAAATCTGTTTTGATGCATTCTGAAACGATTCCTGAAGTTTGTGCTTTTTAATGTGTGAGGAAATGAGGGGGTAAAACCGAAAAAACGTGTTTTTTTTTTTTTTTTCGAGAAATGTCTCAGGAAATTCTCAACCGATTTTTGTAATTCCTACTTTGTGCGATTTCAATTCTAGTCTAGTTGTGAAACAAACCTAGGAAATTTCGAATTTGCTTTCGTGGTGGTGGGTGGAGGGGGTAGGTAATTACCGATTATTTCAAGCGCTGCCCAAGCTATAAATCTCGACCGATTTTCGTGATTCTTATTTTATTTATTTATCTCAAACTAGCATACTTATTCCAAAGCACCAATTTGGCTTCAGAAAACAGCATTCCACCACAGACCAAGTCCACAGAATTACAAGTCTCATTGAAAAAGCATTCGAAGAGAAAAAATTATGCTCTGCAGCCTTTCTAGATGAGTCATAGGCGTTTGATAAAGTGTGCATGAAGGGCTTATTCACAAACTTCGCAAAAAAAAGTCTTCAACTTGTGGCTCAATTGGAGTGACGCCTTGCTACGCAAACATTTCAGCTTAGAAGCAACGCAGAACTTCGCAACGCAGACAGACGAGGCTTTTAGTTCCGACCAAGGTAAGTGTTTCTATTACCTCTGCCGATTTCTGTCTGTGTATCCATAATTACGTTTCTTTCCCTTTTTCTTGCCAACAAGTCCCTCTCTAGAATCCCTTTTTTTGCTACCCGGGAAACCTCAAAAGCAAAATTTCCCGTTTAACTTCACTTTATCAAACTACCCCTTCATAGCTAACCTTTCTAGCTTATTTGAGACAGCAAGCACCATATTTACGCAAGTGTTACCTCTCCAATAGCACAGCAGTAACGTGGAGTTGGAGATAGCCCTTTTCCCCAGCAATCCAATTCCTGCACACCCATCAGATACGTCCCACGTAAGCAATTCAGTGGGGTTTCCAACGAGATCTGCCCCTCAAGCAACTATGTTATGGCCAATAGTCTCCAAGTCATCGGCAACCATTTTCCCCAATATCGAGATCCTCTTTGTAAACTACCTTTCCCGTCACGTAAAGTAACTTTCTTTCTTTTCCATTTAGAGTCCCGTTGCTTTTCGTCTCCCCCAAGGTAACCCCTAAATCTACCAGCTTACACAAATGGTGGCAGCGGTGGGATACTGGTAAGCTTTGGTGACCCATAAACGAAAGCCCGTAAAATTAACCCCCCCCCCCCTCCCCCCAAGAAACCCCTTTCTAAAAAAAAAAGAAATGTTTGGAGCACGGATAGGGTCGGCATTGGTGGTTAGAAATCACGTCTGTCTCAGAAGTAACTTTTCCAATTTTCACGTAAAAGCAACCTGTTCCGAATTCACAGGTGGGTAGAAAGCGTTAGCAACCCCAGAATCAGTTCTAGCAAGCATTTGTGAGAGGAGCAGGTAGAAACCGAGCAAGGAAACCATTCGGGATTAGCCCAACTGTTCTACCGGAAGCACAGGGTCACATAAGTCAGGAGAGAAAAGGGTGCAAGTGCATTCACTGGAGCAACACTTTGCCCGACCATCAGGTAGCTCGCATTTCACAAGTGTTCCCTCTATTTCATTGTCCCCCCAAAGAAACCCCCTCATACTTTTTTACCATGGCAACACAAGGTGAAAATGTTTATGTCCTCATCTCTCTGACAAAAGCAATGAAGGAAATGAAACTCCTATTGCAAAGCTATGACCGCCTCACAAAGAAAGCTTCATCTGAGAGAAACGAAAATGAAAACCCAGGATCCTTGTTCTTGGAAATCGAATCGTGGGATCCAAATGAACGGCGAGCAACGTCTGTGACGACTTTCTTCCAAAGTTTCAACGCCATCACCGATGATGGTCCTACACAAGAACAGAAACTCCAGTTGCTCCGTGCGAAAGCGAAGGGAGTCACAAAGCAATTCGTCACCAACCAACTGCAACTAGATGAAGCCCTAAACCTACAACATTGTGTGGAAAGCAATGATCGCTTGGTTCCAACGAGAAAACCCCGAGCATGCAGCTGAAATGCATTTTACTACTAAAAAGCAAGCCACTGAGACCTTCCAGAGTCTACCGAAGTCTGTAGGCCTCTCACACTTGGCCAAATTTCCTATTGCCAAAATAAGTCCTTTAGACTGCATTACTTAGAAGACTTAGCTCTCTTGCAGCCACCTTCCAAGTTACGGACTTCAACAAAACATCGTCTCCCAATTGGTCGAGATACATAGATTTAGTTTTTCTTGGTCAAAACACCTATAGTAATTTGTTTCCCTATTAATCGTGAAACACAATTTTTCCCAAGTTTTCTTCAACACTGTAATAAATAATTCGTCTCTCCTCTTGATTGAGAAATAACGAATTTTTTCACTCTCTTGGCTGGAGACTTTCTTGCCAAGCTTCATGGGATAGCTGCTTACCCAAGTAGTTAAGACAGGCCCGTTGGCCTTGAGGTTTGTAGAGCTTCTCCCCTGAGGTTTCATTGAACGGATTTCAAACTAATAGTTCCAGCCCTTTCCCTCTGCTTTTCTGTGATTTCAGGCCACATTGTGCATATGAGGATGGCACAGGTTTCAGTCACCACTTGCCAGTCAAGCTACCCCCTCATGATTCCTCCTCCACTACAGTCTGGCTGAAACAGCTGGACCTCGTCTGGCCATTTGAGGGTCTCACAACTGAAGGAGCTACGTTTTGTTGAGCTTTCCTCACCTTGAAGTAAAAAACGGCCAACTACTGGTTGACATCGATCCCACAACTGCCACACTGCACACAGCTTTTCGCAACCGCTTGAAAGCAGCCCCCGAGCCGATGGACAGCAGTACTCTCACTCCAGTCATCTCAGCTGCCTCTCTTGACGATGCAAGCCTCTCTTCCTACATCTGTTTAGTCAGTACAAGTCTTACTCAGGGCACAACGTCACTCCTGCTCCAGCAAATGTTTCTCAAAGTCCTACCAGACTTGGTGGTGGCTTTTCCAGAACGTAATATGGACGAGCTTGCACTCATCGCCCACAGAATCTTGCCCTTTGTCAGGCCCATCTCTGTGGCAGTAGAGCCTCTAACGCCAGACAAAACCGATAATGTCCTTGTAGTCAGAAGCTCAGGACCTGATTCATGCACCTCTACAAGTCACCAACTCTCTTCACGGCCACCAAGGAAACAATCAACTTTCTCCCAGCCACCAGGGACCAGACATATGTCCTCTCGAGCCAGATTACCTTCCACTTTTGGACCACCATCCCACCACCCTGAATTTTTTTTCAGCTCTTAACTCGTCGTAGGTATGTTAGTATAACTTGAAAATGCATTCTAAAAAGTTTCCAGCAAAAAGTGTTATTTTTACCGGATTGACAGTTACCTAGGATGGCTATTTCAGTCACCCGATAGGTTCGTTGGTACATATGTATCTTATGCAACCATCATAACTTTGGTACCGTAGAATCATCTAATTAGGGTCACTTTTCAACTTCAATGGCAATTTCTAGCCCCTGTAACATTTTCTGGAATTTTTAAAATGGGGGTTTCTACGTAGTCTTGATCTCTAAAATGCACCCATGGTCCAGAATTCAATTATCAGGTTTCTGTGATTTTATATATATATATATATATACATTTTATTTTGTAAAGTGGCCCCTATTACCAACAGGAGACTATAGCTAGGATCACAGGTGGTTTTTGATCAAAAACCCATTTCAAATCCTCTGTTTAATGTAAGGATCAATATTTTAAGATTCAAAAAACGAACAGATCAAAACTGAACAAAAAATTATATATTTAAATAAAATATAACATTTTTTTTTCATTTTAAAAGTTACTTTTCAGCTTCCATGTAGGTACATACATTTATCTTAAATGGTTTTTACTAAAAATAAGTAGTCGAAATTGATCTACTTTTCCTAGTTTTACTAAGAATATTTGAAACCACAATATGTAAAATACCTACTTAGTTTTAAAGACAAGATCAAAATAAAAGGGAAGCTAATGAGCTGAATCCAATAACAAAACTAAAGTTTTCCAAATATCACATCGATTAATGATGTCAGCAAATTAGAATTTGGTGAATGCTTTTATCTATTGTTTATAGTAAACGTTTTCTCAGTTCCACCAACATTTTTTGCTCTTCATTAACTAAGATAGTAGGACGTCCAGCACTCTTTCATTCCGATTGCTGTTTCTTCATTCTGCGTTGTTGGCAGCTGTATCGAATACTGAACTGTTTGGCAGCATCACGTAAACTCATCCCAATACACCATTTTTATTGCCTTTATTCAATCCGTATCATTGATTCTAGCCCTACATTTCACCCTGGTTGGAAACGACATTCTGACCCTAATTATAGCCAACTCACAGAAAATAGAAGTTTCTGCACTTTTTGCAATATAAAGGGCCTGGAAGTGAAAAATTAATTCTAGCAACTTCACTACGGAGGCCATGGGGACTAATTTGCGTTTGGAACGCACCCACGTTTGTGCGTATAGCAAACTATTGTCATATAAACCATTATTGTTTTATAGCAATACCTAACCCTTGTTATCCATACACCTCTGAACACAACCCCTGAAGTATTATTTTACCTCTATCGAAGTGTATTCAAAAATATATCAAGCCAACCCACAGGCTAGTTAGTAACCTTTATTTTGGAGCACCATAAAGAAATAGGTAATAAAACTAACCCAGTGATTAAATTCTGTGTCAGACTAATTTACCCTTCATCCAGAAATAATTATATATATATATATATATATATATATATATATATATATATATATATATATATATATATATTAGAGACAGTGGAAAATTTAATCACGACAATCATTAGAGTGTCATGTTAGCAGAGCTTGGTTTCGATCCACACACCCCTTGCCCCTGAGCCCTCTCTTTAATTGACAGTCAGTGGAGGGTGATGGATATGAGTAGTTCCTCCTTCTCGATTCTTGAAAATGCTGCAGCTAGAGATATTCCTGAGGTTTATTCAACCAACCTACAGGATATCCTCTGGGTGTAGCAGGTTAATCACCTCCTCCTTTCAAGGAGTACCTACTGCGCTTATTTTAGCGAAAATGAAGCTACTGCAATGGCTCAAGAAATTTAAAATTATTTTTAAAAAAATTAAAAATTATAGAAATCCGTTTTGAGATATTCTGAAACGATTCCTAAAGTTTGGGCTTTTTCATATATATATATATATTTATTTATTGATTTATTTTTATGAAAAAGCGTTATTCTCTAGGATTCCCCTCGGAATGGCTCAAACCGGTTTCATAGAAGAAAATTTTCGAAATATTTTTATTTCAAAATTTTCGGAGACATTCCTGAGGTATATATATATATGAAAAAACATCATGCTTCATTTTTTACGAAAATTCGCTAAAATGGAAGAAAATAGTTTTATAACGTAAAACTGATAGCTTCTCAGATATTTTGACCTGCAAATTCACTGAGAATAGAGCAGTGTTGTCCAGCTCATGAATGGAGTGTAAACGAGTGAACTAAGGTGATAATAGAGAAGCGTATCTGTGTTGTGGAGTTTCCATGATTTTGCGGCGACGTATCTGCCAGCTAATCCTTTCGGTTCGATTATTCCTATCTGCACCGTCCTAGTGAAAAAAGTTTCGTCACCTCCTGATGATGTTGAGTCAACCTTGTCTTCAATTGCCAAACGTCTTCGACTGCAGAATTTTTCCTTGAATGTAACATTTCCCTGGAGTCCAATATCAGTCATCTCGGTTGATTTGAGGTCGAACGAATGACCAAGTGAAACTCCAGGCTGCAGGATCAACAGATGCTAAATGGAAGAAGTCGCAGTCGAGCGTGGTCATTGTCACGGTGTGTTTCAACTCAAGTGAGTAAGGAAATGAAAGAGCTATTTTGGAGAATGTAATGTTTAAAGTTTGGCTCGGGAGGGATTGATTATTTTGTATTAAAGTATGGGTGCAACTGCCTTGCGCCAAATGTAACAGCCTAAAATATTTTATACCTCAAAAAAGTTCAAACTCATTAGCTTAATTTCGAAAAAAATTAATTAATTAATAAATAACAATAATATCTTTATAAATAGCACTCCAAAGGGTTGAGCTACTGAGGCTGATTTACTCAAACCTCTTCAACAGCGGGAGTTTCCCTTGAACATAACATTAGTGCCAAAAAATCGAGCATTCCAAAAGAAAGGATGAGTTCGTTGGGCAACAATTTTTGAGCACAATTAACCGGCCATTGAAAAAAATAAATAAATGAATAAAAATAAAAATGGCAAAACTTAATATAAATTGATAAATTTATAGTTGTTAGCAGAATATTGCTCAAAATGATCGCACAAGGTGTTATTAAGCCGCCGAACAGTCCGTGGGCCTGTTCTGAAAAATTGTGCTGGTTCTGAAAAAGGATGACACCACAAGATTTTGTATTGACTACCGGAAACTTAATGCAATCACCAAGAAGGAATCGTATGCTCTACTCTGTCTGCAAACCTTGCTTGACACGTTGAGCGATTCTCGTTGGTTCTGCTCTCTAGATCTCAGAAGTGAGTAGATTGTGCAATGCCCCTGCCACTTTTCAGGGCCTGATGGGAGCAGTCATCTCAAACGAGCTAGCTTTAGTCTACTTTAATGACATTATTGTGCATGGTCCTGATTTTTGGACAGTACATAGCAAGTTGGAGAAGGTGTTGCATTGCCTGGATAACGCTGGACTGCAGGTCCGCCCTAACAGGTGCACCTTTCTGTATATATATATATATATATATATATATATATGATATAAATATGAAAAAGCGTTATACTCGAGGATTCGTTTCTGAATGCCTCAAAACGTGTTTCAATGAAGAAAATATTCGAAAATTTTTATTTTAAAATTTTTGGAGCCATTGCAATAGCTTAATTATCAACAAAAATTGACTAAAATGAATATGAGGATAACACTCATTGCTATCCTCGTTTATGGGTTCCCCCAATAATGGTATTTAAAATTTTCTTTACTAGCAGTACTCACTAAATGATGAAATATTGTTGGAAGAAAATGGAAACCAAGATTTGACCAATGTCATTCAATCCAGATATGGTCATAATGAGGAAGTCTGGTTTATAAAAGAAATCCTGTATCTATGCTCTTACATAGATAACTGTTTGAGCAATATTTTAGTTCACCCAATGAACGAAAATTATATTTACCCTCATATAGAAGATGAATAGCTGAGTAGGCCATAATAAATCATGAGTATGTATTACCCAACCAAAAATGAACTGTTTTCATGTATCTCGTTAGATACTTTCTTACTATCTAAACAAAGACAGTGAGATGAATGTCTTAGGCCTAGCATTACATCTGACAGTTAATTGAGCTGTGTATTAATTAACGAGTAACGGACTAGCTCGGCTACGAGCAGATGTCTTCAAATTGTATATTTAAAAATCATTTGCATTCCATTTGAGAAGGGCAAGTACCCTGATTCACAAATTGATAGTGAAATATTTTTGTTTGCAGTTATGCTGTAATAACAATGAGTACATTGCTAATTTGATTTACACACACACTCACACATATATCCGCTTTGAGTTCAGCAATTTTCGCTAATAAATACCTGATATTTAGGAAATGATAACGATATGGGAATTTACACGTTTATAGATTGAAAAAAAAAAGAAGAGAAAAAACATTAATGATTTAACGAACATAGAGATTTTAACGTTTTTTCTTTTTTTTAAATCACAGGCATCTATTGATATTGGGGATACACAGTTCTTGTTCATAAGAATATATTCCATTTAAAATACCCACCAAATATTTATTTGTGGCAAAAACAATTTTCATCAAATTTTAACCTTTCGCTCATTAGGGGTTTTATATATTACTTCCTGTCTGGCATTGATGAGAATTATGAGACCAGCTTCAACTAACAATTGAATAATTCCACATTGTAATCAATGAGGGAGAGGCCAGTAATGAACCTAATATAGTAATAACGTCGAACCCTTATAAATAAAAGCCCAGGGAAATGAAATGCACTTTGTATTGATACGCATTAGCAATAGTTACTAAAAGAATTAGACTCAATTTGCACAGAATTCGATGCATATTTTAGGAGGTGCTTATAGTTCAGAAGAAAACCTCACGAGTCAAATCAATCCAATGCTAATCCGGCAAGTGGTGAGGAAATTGGTGCTTGAGCTTACAAAAGTGAACTTGATTTTGCTAAAAACTGCATGATAAACACTTTCTCCAGTGCCAACAATAGAATATTGTATGATGGGATTCAGTAAAATGTCAGAAATATGAAACTATTGAAATAAGTTACAGTCGTAAAACAGTAGAAGATATTTCTCACTGGTAAAACAGAAACGTTGAAAATAAGCATTACCCACGTATTAATTTTATATTTTTAAATGAAAATGGATTCCATTCTAAGAAATTTGATATCATCCGCACTCATCCAACAATGAGTAGTTTTCTTTCTGATTTTCCTAAGTTTGCTGCACTGGTGACGAGGGGTCCTGTGAAGTCACCAGTACACGAAACTTTGAAAAATCATAGTATGGAAACTACTCAATGTAGGAGAGTGCGGTTGATGCCAAACTTCTCAAATCTTCTTCCATTTAAAAATAGCTGAAATACCTTTTCACACCCATGGGTAACGCTAATTGAGCACTCGTTGTTTCAAATGAAATTATTAGTGATCCCTGTTCATCCTCAAATACCTTCAGTATTGAACGACAGAGGATTTCACAATGTAGTAAAATATTATAGGGACTTTTCTAGGTTATTTTATATTTTCTCAATAGACGATCTGAACGAGAGCTTTCTGAAAAGGGGCTGCATGATGGGTATCTTGACAGTAAACTGGCTATTGAAATTCATTTGCCCTATGACGTCACAGCCCTCGCCCGCCTGGTGGAAACTTTCTGATCCCTTGCCCTACTCATGATCTTCCTACCCGTTTATTGGCCAAAAATTTAAGTTTAAAATCGCTACTTGGGGGTTTTCGAGTGTGCTGAATCCGAATCTAATATCAGAAGTGTGAAATTTCAACAGATGAAAGTTCTGCTTCATCTTTAAATTTAAAAGTAAGCAGATCATGTTAAGAGACCGTTTGACACCAAGCATAGGTACTATTTTTTAATTTTCCATCCACAATGAAAAAAATAAAAAAATAAATAAAATTGAGATAAAATAGGTAACATAAATAAATAAAATAAATTAATGAAAATAAAAGTGAAAGTTTTACAGGTTTCAAAAACTTGGAAAACTCAATTTAAAGAACAAAGTAAAGGCAAGATGAAATGGTCAAAATCATTGTGAAAATGTTCAGAATTTTAGGACCAGCACGAATCTAATGTGACTCTGATGCTCCCTCTTACGTTCACCGCACCGTGGCAGCAGTCCTTTCAGGGGAAGAAGAAGATAAGAAAAGAAAGTACCTGGCAGCATGCGAGCAGCCACATGCATCTTTCACCCAACTTATTTGCTCTGTCGATGGAGTTTATGCTCCCTAAATGGCGCCCTTCACAAATGTGCTGGCTGAGAGACTTGCTGAAAAATGGGGCAAGCCACAAGTGATGGTGCGTGGATGGATAAGGGTTCATTTTGGCTTTGCCATTACCAGGTCTACCTCAATGTGCATCCATGGAGTCCAGAAGAAGTGGATTTCAGGTGATGGTATGATGGGGTTCCAGGATGGAGCTGCTCTTTCGTTTGGGATGCAGTTGTGAACTGACAGCATTTAGCTTACAAGAAATGATTGGTCGCAGTATTGACTTTTTTTTTTAGTTTTGACTTTCATTTTTGGGACAAGTTTATTTTTAATGCCTTCTTTGCTATATTGTTTGCTATCGATTCCATCATTGATAAATAAATGATATTTACTCTTCTTATTTTGAGCTAAGTTTTCGTAGTTTCGTAGCCAAAGTTCTTGACCTTTCAGAATCTAACATAGGATGAAACGTTAACATTAAACAAAATACGAACTAAATCACTCGCGACGAAATTGTGGAAACCCATTATAAAACGGAAGTTAGTGAAAAACGTTGCCTATTTCCACGAAAAATAAAGAGTTACAATGTTAAATCGATTTCGACGGTTAGGCCATCATCAGTAACAAACAATAACTTATTGTTATTGTTTGTTACTGATGATGGCCTAACCGTCGAAATCGATTTAACATTGTAACTCTTTATTTTTCGTGGAAATAGACAACGTTTTTCACTAACTTCCGTTTTATTAAACAAAATCAAACAACCTCAGAAACAATACTTTAAAAAAACTACATTTTAGTACGCTTTGTGCTGTGTGGAAATGAGTAACATAAGTGCAATTCTGGTTGATTTTTCGGTGTTTTCCCAAGTTGGTGTTGCAAATATCAATAAATGAACATCATTACGAGGTTCAGTTAGAAAAAATACCCCAAAATCATGTGGCAATTGAATATCTTCAAAAACTCAGTATTTAACATTTTTGCACTTTTAGAGAGGAATTACATCCGTTTACACGCACTTAAAAAATCGAGTGATGGGTCATTCCTTCATGAAATTTTATGTAGCATTCGAATCTGCAATAAAAAATGCGGGTACCCATTTGAAAAAACAAAGTTCCTGTCATTTGCACCACTTCAGGCACAAGTGGCGTGCGCGCAAATTATTCTTCCTGAGATCTAAGTAAAAAATTATGAAGAATGGATTTGCTCCCAATTTTTTACACTGAATTCAGGGGAAATGAAGGGGGGTGTAACCTTTCCGTGGGACACCCTGTATATAAATATAAGGGGCGAGGCATGACTTTTTCCTGCACTCAAAGCAAAAATATTCCCATACCAACCTCACGAAAAATTTTATAGAAAAAAGATAGGTTAGCAGAATGTAGGTGAGTAACGATTTGTTTACCGTCATACCTACGAGCTCCAAATGGGTTACTCTGCAAATCGATGATAGATAATGTCATCAGGTACTGGATTAGATATCATAAGTGTGAGCAGAATTCTTTGAACATTTCCATATTTCTGATCACTATCACACACTTGAGATCACAGCAAAAAGAAAAGTTTTGGTAGATACACAAAGCTTGGTCGCTGAACTATCGGAGAGATAAGGCGAGATAATAATGTGATATGAATATTAGGTTCCTACGCCAAATTTCAACGAAAACTCCCGAGGTGTGCAGATCTTTGCAAATCTGAGACCCCCACCTCTCCACACTTCTGCCTTCTCATGCCACTGTTCAGACTGTTTCAGATCTGCAAGCTTCATGTTCTTCCTGTAGAGAGCATGGGGTAGCATCTATATTGTTTCGTCCGTTGCCAGGCCAACGGCATCCAACCCCACAATTTTTTTAAACATCAGAACTGTCCCACAACTTTTTTTTCTCGTTTGGTGGCATAATTAAAATAAAAAGTAGGGCCTAAAGATTCTACTATCAAGCGGTGACTGGACTCCTTGCCACTGATATACATATATATATATACTCGGCGCTTCACGCCTCGCCGGGGGGCTTCGCCCCCCTGGACCCCCCTAATCTATACTCGGCGCTTCGCGCCTCGCCGGATCTTTTCTCTTTTCTACTGCGTAGAAAACGAGGATAATTTGCTATGCAATTCTTAGCCTGAAAAAATTTGTATATAAAAAAATGTTCAAGCCTGGCTGGGATTCGAACCCACGATGCGAAAAAAATTGATATAAAAAAATTTGGATATAAAAAAATTTTCAAGCCTGGCTGGGATTCGACCCACGAACTCCGCGCTTCCCGTCACGGACGATAGCAACGGTTGTACGTAAAAATCATGTTAAAAAAAGTTTGGGACATTACATAAAAAATTATTGGGGGTCGGCCTAAGAATTGCATAGCAATTAATATACATGTTGTTTTTGTGTGTGTGGCAGTGAGAACATGCTGGTGTCATAATTCTTCTGTTGTGTCGAATACTAGTCATTAACGCTAATTTTGCATCCTATCGAATGGTTATTGAATGCCGATAAATGAGAGAATTAACACACCTATATATACTTGATAAAACCCACAAACTTAGATTTCCTGTTTCCAAAGGAATGATGAAAACCCATTCCTGGAATGATAAAAAAAAATTCACTATGTGAAAACAAAAAATAAAAGAAACCCCTCTAACTATCACTTGAAATTAGAATTAAAGCAAGCCACGTATCGTTTCTCAGTTAAAAAGAATCACCTGAACTGTGTAGGTAGGCAAAAAGAGATGAACTGAGATTTGGCACCTCCCATTTACTTCATTAAACATCGTTTTAATCCATCATTGTTGGGAAAAATTTCAATAATTCTTACCATTGTCACACAACCAACATTCAACAAAGTATTAATGGCAATCATGTTGTTGCCTCACAAAAAATTCGAAGAATATACAATTCAACATCTAACTATAAACATCGGAATGTGAGGATCGGTAAACATTTATACAATTTCAAAATAAATAGAGAAAAATGCTTATGACTTGAACATTAATTTTCTTCAAAGGGTGGTAGGGAGTTTAGGTCTATTGAGGTGGGAAGGAGATGTAAATGTATATTACAATTACAGAACTTCATTAAAAGTTGCTTTAGGATAACAGCCAAAGCAGGGAGGAGAGTTGAAACCCTCAGTCAAATTTGGGACAAGTGTCACCTCTACCATAACGTACCAACCGACCTAAGTAAAATAAAATCTTCAAAATGGTAAAGAACTGTGAGTTTGTTTTAAAGGTCTGTAAATAACTTAGCTGCACCTTTTGAACATTAAAAGAAACAAACATTTC
The DNA here is from genome assembly GCA_030762985.1 of Adelphocoris suturalis. NCBI lineage: Eukaryota > Metazoa > Arthropoda > Insecta > Hemiptera > Miridae > Adelphocoris > Adelphocoris suturalis. The sequence continues at coordinate 38,541,081 of CM061051.1, forward strand.
TACAAACAATGTAAGGTCAAAGAAGTGTAGATTAAATAACTTTATACAAGTTTGGCAATTTTTTTCGCATTTGTTATTGCACAAAACTTGAGAACACCCATACATTTGCCAACATTCTCAATAATAGATAATGTTACCCCAACAATGAGCTGTTTTGGAAGTCTGGGACATCAAATCATGAGTGATCTCAAAACTATAAAAGCCAAATAAGTAGGCTAACCTTCTCCTCATCGAAAATTCTACTTAAAAAGACTCTCCTCCTATACAATATATACATATGAAAACCTATCAAACGTTTGAAGAAGCGAAATAGAATTAGAATATAGGCAGTAGATATAAATAATCAAGTGATGAGAGAAAATGGACATAATTAAACCCCTAAAATAGATGTGGAATTTCTTGGACATCTGACTTATATAAAAATAATCGTATCATCTGCCAATATCTATACTTTACTTTCTTCAAAGGAATGTAATTTCAATAACAATGATAATGTTTCGATTCAAATACATAGATTTTATCAACAGATCGGTGCAGATAGGATGTGTTCTGAACATTCAACCTGTTCTGCATACATAGTAACAACTTCAACTAGCCAACAAACCATTCCAAAATAGAAGATTAGTCAACACCAGCAAAACCTTGGGAACCTTCGATTGCCTTGACGAGTTTGTCCCTCAAATCTTGAAAACTTTCGTAGGGTGGAAGATCCAATCTGTTGAAACTTAGAAACAAAAAAATAAATAATGTTAATAAATAATAATAACAAATGAAGGAGTATGCAGGTACCTATGATCAACTGAGCTTCAATGACAAATCCAAGCGTCAAAACAAACAGTAAGTTTAGTCACTACTTTGGAAAACCCAAAATGTTTGCTGTTTAGATTCCAACGATCTTTCATAACAATTATTATTAAAAATAAGGACCTAATATATTGAGATTAGTCATAATGCTATCAAAAACAAAATGCGTAAAAACCTTGTGTAAGAATTGTTAGTTATTATTATATTTTTATTGTAAACAATTTATTCCCATAGAGATTTCAAGGATTGGTTTAGAAACATGGGTTCTTATAAATTGAGTCCTTCAGAGCAAACCAAATTCCTAAATCAATAATTAAAGGGGTTGAGTAAATTTGTAAAGTGTAAATCAAACATTTTAATTTCTCCCTTGATGGGAAAAACAAAAGATCATGGATATGTCTAGTACCTACTGCTTACCAGCTGGTACCTACTACTCAATTGTATACCAACCATGCAGAGCCTTCTTTTCACAAGATTATTCCATTATGGCTACAAAACAATATTAGTTTTTAACTTAGAGTAATAAATCAGCATTCCTTGATACTACAATGGCTTAGAGGTCATGAAATGTCGTGGTAAAATGAGAGAATTCCAAAAAGTAGCGAACGATTTTCCTACTATGAAAACTATGGGAGTTACTCTTCCCTAGTAACGCCTTGGTTGTACGTGAAAATCAATAGAAAATGTGCCGGTCGGGAAAAACAGTGTCGCGAAAAATTCCTTGACCCCCAGCCAAAAGACATATCCATGTCAAAATGACAAATGAAAAATCTGGTGTATTGATAAATTAATTTTCTGACTGATTTATTTCATCTACTTACATGAATTCCACATTTGAACAATGGGTGTGTAGTGCAACATCGTGGTTGATGTAGAGACAATAAATGATGTTCTCACAGGATACACAAATCTTTATTTATATATTGCACCTTGGTTACAACTTGTCTCAACAGGTACATACTGTATTGAATATAATGGACTGATACTTTTGGTAAATCCCTCTCAAGGTTACTTAGAACTCCCGTACAATCTTGAAGCAGTGACTAATTTCATTGAATAATCTAACAATTTGTGCCTTTAAATCTGTGTACTATCTATCTCCTTATTCCTTATATTTTGGGACTATTCCCAATATAAAAATTACCATATCAGGCAGTCAGCCTGGTACACCCCAGACCCTGACTGGGCAGCTGGCCAGGGAGGATCAAGCCGTTTCTCAGATTTTTCTGGTAAAAAAGTCATCCAGAGGGGAAACGTTTTATTTTAAATTTTAAATATTTAAATTCTTTCAATATGCCCCCACATTTCAAATTGGAGAACTATGCGTCAATTGATTTCCAAAAACTGTTATGGGGCTACAGTTGATGTCATGGATGTGTATTATATGGTTCCGGATGCTACGGAGTATCAAAAATTTCCTAGATTCAACTTTCAGGGGGAACTTGGATGAATTTACACGCTTATCAATGGGGTTATCAATATCCACTATTATTTTCCATAATTCAATGAGCAATTTTTCCACATCTTCGTTCCCAAAGTATCAGCAGTGTCAATTACCTGGATGATTTTGGGATCCTGGGTTCCTCATCTTCTGACTGTACGTCACATGTCAATACTTTAACAAATTTATAACCAAGCTTAGGGTTCATTATTATTGGGAGTAAGTGTTCTTGAACCTGACCAGCAATTTACATTCCAAGGTTTTGTTTCTGACACCATTGAGGAGACGATTTTGTTACCTCTCAAAAAAGTCTGAGTATTAACGACATGATTGCTCGTTTTTCCTCTCTTCCACATCCCATGCTGAGGCAATTTTGCAACTGTGATAGGGATGCTGGTGGCTGCTTGCTCCGTGACACCATATGGGAAATTATATATCATGTCCTTGGAATCAGTCAAGGGGAAATTTTCAGTGGCTAGCAATTTTTCTTTTAAGACAAAGTTCCTCCATCCACCAGCACCTTCAATGTTGGGGTGATAATGTTTTTTATATGAGAAACAGATTACATAGTGACGATTTTTCTGTAATCTGAACATTAAATTTCTGTCATAATTGAAACAGACTTGGCTTTACGACACTTTAGTGGCCCAGTTACGTACTCGAGGATCCTTGTAAGGTCTGATAACACTACAGCCATTAGCTGTGTTGCTCCATGCCCAAGGTTATTCTCCATTACCAGGGAGATTCGGAATCGGTATGAAAACTGGGGGAATGTTATCTTTGCATCCCATATTGCCTTCATTGAGAAAACTATGGCAGACGAGTGCTTTTGGCTCCTCCCAGGGGACAAGGAATGGTCTCTGCGGGACACTTATTTTATTGAAAAATTTTAGAGGTTTGGCTCCCCCGAGATCGACTTATTCGCCACAGCGGCTGACACCAAGTGCCCGAGGTTCTTTTCATGGTTCCAGGACCCCAGAGCAGCAGGAGTGGATGCCTTTACCTTTTCCTGGATGAGACCGAACTTTTACTGTTTTCCACCTTTTTCAATGATCCTCAAAGTGTTGAGAAAAATAGTAAGGGGTCAGGCAACGGGTATTGTAGTAGTATCTAGTTGGCCTACACAGGCATGTTACCCCCTGTTATGTGAAATCCTAGTCACTGAACCTATATACTTTGGCACAGCCGATGACCTTCTTTTTCTCCCTTTCAGATCTCAAATCCATCCTCAAGCCGAGTCTCTGGTTTTACTGGTGGCCAAATTATCAGGTAGCATTCCTAAGAAAAGGCATCCCATTGCTGTGGCCAATGCCATGTTAGCATCCTTATCAATGGCAACACAGGCCCAGTACAACTCCTCCTGCAAGGGATGGTGGACGTTTGGCAGGACACAGAGGTTAGATCCCTGGGACCCTCAACGAACTCGGGTAATTCCCTGATTAGATTCCTGAAGGAATGAGACTCGTCTATTAGACCCCCTTTCTGAGGCATGAAGTCACATGGGACAGAAAATTGGTGCAGGGAGTTCTGGAAGGGTCTATGGAGAGTCTAGGGGATGTATCTAAAGATTAGTGACCCTCCTCCTGCTGGGAATTGGGCTACGAATCCAAACGATAGCTTCAACTCAGCTACAGGAGATCATCTATACTCCAGAGTATGAGTTAACATTTTTTTTCATCTATAGTAAATTGAAGACATCTGGACCCTCGAGGCCAGAACCTTGTTTTCTTCTGCCCTTTTTCCCGGAATGACCCCTTCTGTGTGTGGCCACTTTTAGTGGGATATTTGGCCCAGAAGCACACATATTTCAGATTCTTAGTGGTAAGACCTTATTATGTGCTTGCAGCTATTTTTCCGGCTCACACACCTGCTGTGTGTGACATCACTTATAGTGGAATATTTAGCCCAGAAGACCTTGAAGCATTGCGACCGGGATCACTCCTTATTCCTTACAGCCAGACAACCTCACGCCAAATGTGGGTGAAATGGGTAAGTGATGTTGGTGACTTTAGGTCCCATCCACCAGACACGCTTCAGTCTCTGTGGCAAAGAGAGGGAGGCCCCCCTGGATACAATTTTCTGGGTGGCTGGCTGGACAACCTCCTCCACAGTGTTTGCTAGGTTTTATGATAGGCCCCCCCTGAGTTCAACCTTCTGTGCTTGCAGCCGTTTTCTCGGCTCACACACCTATTTCAGGTTCTTAGTAACAAGTACCTTACTTATGTGCTTGCAGCTGTTTTCACTCTGTTCTTAGCAGTAAGTTTCTTTCATGGCAACACCTAACAATAATCTATTTTGCTTCCAGGTGTGAACTCTGGGTTATATATAACAAGCAGCTGACTCTTACTATTTTGGATACTTGCCAAGAACACTTTGAGTTTGTTTTGCTTTTGCACAAACAATCTTTTCATATCTAAAATATTCCGTTTACCCTTTTTTTTTTCCTGATAATAAACAATTTATTGTACTTGTACCTCGAGAATATCTACAGGGTGACACTCTTGAGGCGCATGGGGGGGGGGGGGGGGGGGGGGGGAAGTTGCGAAGCAAATAAATGTCTTGAAAAATTCAAATGGGAAATCAACAACTGTTTCAGCAACTGATAAATGCTGGAAGAGCCGCTCCCTTTACCATTCTTTGGGTTAAGTGTACAACTATTATGATTGGATTTTTAATATGTTATGAATATGGTACTTTAATCATATTGTTATAAACTCAACTATTATGCACAACTAAACACATTACAATCCAATCAAGAACTGTTCATTTTATTAGTAAACATACAACAAATATCATATGTAACCAGTAACTGTATCCAAGATTACCAGTATGAATTTTATTATACTGCCAACCTATGGTCGATCCCTGATTAAAGATTATTTATCATTGGGTGCATACCCCTGTAGGTTGACTACTGTCGGGATCCATTTCAAATCTACCCCAGCCCAGTTTCCCCCCTGGGCTCTTCAAACACAAGGAGAGGGAGGTGGGTAGTGCGGATGGGTGTAGTACGATGGAAAGGAGCAGGTAATGGGGTCCAGTGAACATGGGTCAGGGATAGGCGAGGGAAGTGAGCGCCGTGTTAAGGGCTTGGCCCATGTGAACACGTAGATATTGAGCATGGAGGATTGCCGGCACACTACTTAGATTCAGTTGCGTCGTGAATTGTGACAGGTAATCTTTAACACCTTCTGGTTTGCGGTATTCCAGGAAAGTAAAGTGAATTACTGATTGAGAGGATGTGGTTTGTAGAGTCACTAATCGAGTTACTATTTTCGTCAGACTTTCGAAATTGGCGGATACGGTTTCTGACTGCTTCTCTGCCATAATAAATACACCCAAAAACCGTTTTTTTCGCCACAATTAAATCTCTAAATTAAGTAGTAATGAAGAATGTATTAAATAAAACGTGTTATATAACGAATTCATAAAGAGATATAGTACCAATTAAACATGATGGAGGCTATATACATTCAGTTTAGGTCCTGTGGTTTGGGAGAAGAATACGCACCACAGCAGCAATCATTACAGACATAACAGTCTTGAAGGTTGCTTGTGAGATGCTCTCAACTGAGTCAAGTGCAGTTTTGCATTTCCAACCAAGTGTGGTGGCGTCATCAAAACTTCCGAATTCAATTGAAAATCAACAAATAATGTCTCACAAAAAACCTAAATATATCATTTCATCTTCCGAATAAAAATTACGTGGGTAATGCTCATTTTAAGAGGATTTTATTCTCAATCCTAAATTCCTTTTAAATAGGGCTGTAAATTACTGCAGATTTGCTCACTGCAAGAAATGGGGGACCATACACAAAACCAAATCATTTCAGGATGGTCAACGTAAAATGCGAGTAGAAATTATAGTTTTGGAGAGATACTTAAGTTCACCTTCAACAAGTTACCACAATGCCTTTGCTACCAAGGCAGATTCGAAAACAAGAAACGAACAATGAATCTCTTTTTAAGTGGCGGGTAAGGAGATTGGTGACTTGCTTCCTATAACATAACGTTCTTTGGAGGAGGGATGGAGACGATATGATGTTCCATCAATGAACGGTAGTGTTCTAGGGTTAAGCCAACGAACATCTCAGGAGAATGACAAGAAATTAAAACAATTACCATGTATGAGCCCGTGGATAATTGTCGGTAGTTCCCCATTTTTCAATAGTAAACATCTGGGGACCATTACTTCCATAGAGTTCCTTGAAACCATTCATAGGAACTCTGGATGTTCCAGTAACAAACTGCAGCAAACGGGATCTCATTTCGTTATTGAATGAGAGGACAACCTGAAAACAAGCAAGGGATGGATTGTTAAACATTGGTAAGATAATATTCATGAATTTAAGTTGAAGCTCAAATTGAGAAATCTATGCATCTCTGGCCAATGTAGTCAGTAGTCTTAATTGCTGTTTACACAAATTATGCATTGGAGTGAGGAGTACCAGGGGCACTGTTTGATAACCGCACTACATAGTTTCAGAGTTGAATTAGGAGCCCCAGTTATCCCCCCCCCCCCCCCCCCCGATAATAGTTCCAAGAATAAGTTATGGATTAGTCTGCATTTTTTTCTGAACTCCCCTAATATATGGGTCTTGACTTAACCCATTGACCGCTACCTAGGAATTTAAGAATAAGCTCTCCCGCTACAAAAATTTTTTCTCTCTAATTTTTGCTTAAAACTGTTGCATTTGCTTTGGTTTTTGATATTTTACGAGGATTTTGTCGAAAAAAAGTCAAAATGGGGTCAAATTGGGCAATCTAGGTACCGTACTCACTTGAGTACGGTAGCAGGTAGGGGTCGCCAAGGGTATGCAATCCCGCACGACACACTAGTAGAACACCCATATTGCATGCCAATGTGCCACCCTGAGTGTTATTTTCCAATGTATTATAATCAAATAGTAAAGAAAAACTAGTGAATCTTATCCAAAACAAATTTTGAACAAGAAAAAAAAAAAGGTTGCTCAATATAAGAAATTTAGTGTTTTTATAAAATCGGCGAGGGCTCCAGCTGACTTGTTAGCCAGGTGACCGGCTTCGTACTGAAGAGAAAAAGCCGGCTCACATGCCTCTACAATGTTTCCCCACCCTGGTACCCTCCCCACAAGTGACGCGTCGACCGGAGAGTGGGGCGTACTCACTTGAGTACGGTAGCGCACAGAGGTGATCAATCGCGTACTCACTTGAGTACGGTAGTGGTCAATGGGTTAAACATATCTTGAGGGGACTCACTAGTTGATTTCACAATCAGAAGGTCTTATCTTTATTTTTTTTTTTTAGTTTGAAACAACATCTATCAACGGGCCTTTTGCAACAAGAATTTTTAATTTTTGAAATCTGAGCAGTAGAAGTGTACTAAAAAATAAGCTTAAGCGAGAATACTCTATAATCTACTCCATATGAAGGTATTCCATCATTGCAGACAACACAACAGAGGATAAGGATAGTTCACAAAGAATTATTATTGACGTTATATTTATTGATAAAGTTAACACTTTGGACCATATGATAGGCTGTCCCCTTTTGCTCAAACTTTTCAAATTAGCTTCACAGTAGACGAAGTACTACCTAGCTATAGAGGTTTGATTTCAATTTGAAGAAGTCGAGAAGATTTCAACAAGACTGGGCCTTTCAACATCAAGACCTTGACGGAAATCTCAAGGCCTTTTTCCAGAAAACTTTCTGATTTTTAGTAAATATTTGTTAAAATGGTAGGTACCTAGGGGTACATAATAACAAAAGGGGAAAGTTTTCTCCAAGAGAAGGTTTACATGGGTATTCCAAACTTAAAAACCATAGTAATAACATCAATAATTCGAACCAAATCACTCATGACGAAGTTATAGAAACCCATTTCAATGATGAAAACGGAAGTTAGGGAAGAAAATTGTCCATTTTTTCAATAATTGTGTGGGTTAGCCCCCAGAGTTAGTCCCCCATAACTTACACTGCCGTTGGATCAATAGTAGCGCGTGTGCATGTACAACTCAGTGCCTGCTCATCACCTGGCCCAGCATAAGACTCAGAACTGATTTCACAAGACAGCATAATTTGTAGCCCCTTGATGATAGAATTCTGCTAATTTTATCAGAAATTTTCCATAATAAAGTATACTTATCCATTGTTTTTCTTCTAAAGTTACATCTTCCCTAACCAGACTGGAGAATTGATCTCTACTCTTTTTCCTAACAATCCCATATGGTATCAACGAGATGTCCTCCAACTCCATTATATTGGTGCTCCTATGCTAAACTGACATCTTTCGACGTGGTTATTCTGTTCACCAATGTTAGGGAAGATGAAACTTTAGAAGAAAAACAATGAATAAGTATACCTTATGGGAAAAAAATCTGAAAAACCAGAAAAAATCTATCATCAAGGGGTTACATAGTGGGTTTTAAAGATAAAAGTAGTCTTGAGCTTAACCAGGTTCCCTAAAAGATATTATCAGTGTTCTGAATAAATGTTGGGTTAAAATGTTTTCGTTGCTACGAGTATTGTGGTCAAACTTGTAGGGATTTTGGGAAACGAGTATGAAGATGATTTTAGGTAATATAGCGGTAAGTCTACATTTTTACAAATCATCTCAAGGAGTCTAATCATACGTAGTTACAATTTTGATTTGACAGAGACAATTTGCAGAATTTCTTCATTTTCGTCCAAAAGGTGGTATGTTGAATGTACTTGGAAAATGTAATTTTCAAAAGTGATAGCTCTGGTAAATGTCAAAATGAGAATATCCCTTAATATATTTCACGTTTGATAGGTCCATTTCTGTAAAGCTTGGAATTACCCCTTTCACTATATTAAAAACTAGTTAGAGTAACCCTTCCCCCTCTGTTTCACTTCTTCGAGGCACTTTGAAAGTACTTGCAGAACTTTGGGGTGTTGCAACAGATGGGTACTAAAACTAAGCTTACTCTTGGGCATTTAACCAGTCAACCCTCAAAACATTAGAGTCAATAAAAAAATTAGACCTCAGGAGCAGAACACATTGACAAACGGACAGATACACATCGAATTAATAAACTAACAAGTCTCTCAATTATGTGTTAGTAATGGCCACAAGACCATGACTGAATCATCAAGTATGTTCAAACTACAGTCACAGACTTGTTGATGAGGATTGAGGTCAATGAGGATATTAAAATTATTGGATTGGAGAAACACATAGAGAGAATTGTTATCAGACAACCTCTGATAACAATGATAATACATAGTTGATTGCATTTTCTTTTTGTTCTCGTGCATTTAGCTAGTAACATCGTTAGACAACATTTTGCTAATCACATTGTAAGCTGGTGCAAAAGCATTAAATAAATGAATAAACAATCAGTAGAAAAAAATCAATAGCACCAATAGATGTAAGATGAATGTTGGTAAAATGGCGTGAAGCCTCCCACACAAATGATTCAGCAAGACCTTCTAGAAATTTTGAGATTAGCAAACAAATACTTAGCAAGGTATTTTCAATTGGACTTCTTAAATCTATTTCTTCAACTCATCAACATGGTAGAAGAAAATCAATATACTGCAATGATTTGGAGAAAATGAAAAAATAAATAAACCTCACACTAAATGTGGCATAAAAATTGGTTTTGAAGCATCACAAATCTACTTCAAGTTAGATAATAGAGTTGTTTGTTTGTTTTCAACAAATATTTCAAAAAGTTGCAAAGCTTCTGCTGCTGAAGAGGGAATAGAAATATACTATCAGTAAAGAACACACGGACGTAAACCCATTTCAACAAGCAACTTACCCTCCAGAACCACTGGATTGTGATATGATTCGCATGATAGTCTCCTTTGTAAACTGTATTGTTCTTCCAATCTTTTACATCTATATTCTGTATGCCACACATGAGTAGTTCCAGCTCGTTCTCATCAAAAATTTTAATGAAGTTCAGGGGTACTAAAGCATTAAACCCTTCCAGAAAAGCATTCATTTGCTCTTGCACTCGAGAAACAAACCGCCATTCAATTACAAGTCTGAAATGGATAGAAAAAACAAAAATAATAAATGGACATTAGTTATTAAAAATTTACCTCTACTTTGTACATAACAAGTTTGATGGAATTGTGGATCTACAAAAATGATGACCTTTACTGCCCTTATTTTGTTTAATGACAGTTTTTCATCAGTACAGTTTCATCAATCAGTTCTCAAATACAGACTTTATTCAGCAAAACTAACAGGACATGCGTAGATGAGGACAATAGTTAAATAAGCAAGTCACCAACCAAATAATTTAGCGAACTCTTCCAATATTTTGCAAGAGGCCTCTAAATTAGAAAGAAACACTGATGAACATTTGTCACATTTACATTATCAACCTGTTTACAATAGTGTAATATCATGTATCTAGGAGGACTTTTTAAATCTCATGTATTTTTATTGAGCAACAAAATAAGTTTAGTTGGTGAATTTAAATTATCCTGACTTAGCAGATTCACCATCTTAAACTGGATGCATCATTAATTTAGGTTCACTGCAATAAAACAGTACACTGAATGGTGCAAGAGTTGGGCGGGAATAAATAGGAATAGATAAATTATTTTTACTGAATGTAGCCCCTTTATTCTAATCCAAGATGAATATGCAACAAGCAACCCCCCCCCCCCTCCTCAAAACCATCAAGAAGTACGAATCCATCATATTTGATATCATCAAATATTTGTTTTACTATCTTGATGAATAGATTGTAAAACTGAACTAAGAAAGATGATCGGACATAGGTTAAAAATACATTATTTAGCGAGATACAGCCCCCCCCCCCCCTTACAACACCAATGCAATGAAATGGGAATTCACCGAGAATGGTTCCACGGAGAGACTTGACTTCCAGCAAAACAGTGAAATACCCAATTGAACAAAGAAGACTTGAGAAAATCGGTTGTGAATAGTGTAAAAAGTAAGGTTAACTTTTCCCTACACCATTCATCCTCATCATAAATCCGCCATCAAAATGTAACCCCCGTTTCGTAAAACATCCAGACCTGAAGAATATTAGGATATATATATACCCCAAAAGAATTAAGGGATCGCTTTTCCATGAACACGACAAAGACCTCAGATCGATTGGACAAAGTTCCCATTATAGCTCATGATTACGTACCTAGAGGAGATGGGATGTACCTTGTCTTTTAATGTTTTATCTCAGTTACTGAGAACGGCCAGCAATATCAAGCTCCGACTTGAGCCAAAAAAGAATGAAACCTGATCATTTTCCTCAAAAGAATTAATCCCCACTCCCCTAATCTTTCCCAAAAATTTTAGTGCGATATCAAAGTGAAACTTGAAGAGCGTTTTTGGGGTGCTTGATACCAAGTGTAAAGCAAATAGGGGAAAGAAAAAAAATCAAAATTTTTTGGACTACTCAAAGGGGGGTGGGGTACCGACGTACTTGAAACAATTTTCCCATTTTATGTCGAGTGACGCCTCATTTCAAGGATGTTTTAGTACTGAACACGATGGCAAAGTCAAAATTGCGATATCTTAATCCATTCTTGGATTGGAGCTGGTGAAACATAAAGAAGTGCGATTCATCCTGTTTTGGCTCAAGTCAGAGCTTTGTATCACTGGTCGTTCTCAGTGTTTGAGATTAAGAAAAAAAATTGAGTTGTAAGCAGTATAGACAATATTTGGTGAAATAGCACCTTTTTTGGTAACCCCCCCCCCACGCCCAATTTTTTCTTTTCTGTCATGAAAGTCAAAATTTTTACAGTTGTACAATTATACTAAAATAGGACTCGAAAAAAACAAATCATGGAAATCAGGGTAGCATTGATAAAAATTTGAACACACACACCAATGTTCATTTTATTTATTTTTTTAACGAAATTCGGTCTTAGATTGGTCTGAAACCGATTTGTATTCGATTATTTTTCTCTCCGTGCTTCGGCTGTCCCACACCCCTCTAAACCATCTAATAACTTATCATTAAAATTTCCCACTTGTCATTAACTTATCAGAAAGCAAACAATAATTAATTGTACAATTAGCCAAACATAAAATCTCAAAATTTGGGTGTGACTTTCACGGAATATTTGGACAATATTGTTTTGACTTTCATGTATTTTAATGGAGATAGTTAAAATCAAAAACGGTCGACAGAGTTCAGTTCTCGTACAGTTCATTCTCCTACCAGATGCGTCCTGCATGAAAAGTGAGGATATATAAATAACAATTTAAAGCTATATTTCTGTCTTTCCATAGTGAGAATGCCAAGCAGTAGGTAGCTAGAGATAATCTTTTCCTCTTGTTCACAGAAAAGCACTGATGCACAAGCTGTTCACAGTACTGAGATCGTTGGTTCACGCAGTTGACTCATTCCTTTCCATTCTCTCATTAAGTAGTAAGGTGGGGACCGGTCAGCTTGGCATTCTCGTCAAGGAAAGACAGTACCATGGCTTATTCAAAGTGAATACTTGAGATTATTTACCTGATATATTCGTCTTTGTTTTCTTCAGTAAGAGATATATTAGCTCCATTAGGTTTGAGTTCACGTTGGCACATATGGCCAAGGCTGTCTTCATCAATAGAAAATGTTAATCCTAATTCAGATGGGTCATTTTCCTTAATCCACAGCAGAGAATTGTAATACTCAGAATCAACACTTTCCATGTCTTTCAGTTCAATGGGCTTTCCCAGCATCATCTTGTAGAATGGTCTTATAAAGAAGGCTGAAAAAAGGACCAACATTGAAATATTGATTAATCAACTCATATTTGAACAAACAGATGAATAATGTTCTTGAGGCTGCGTTCTGTGAACCTGAAATGAACAAAGGTAAGGTCAAAATGGGTTTATTATGTATAAAGATTATTCACAGAAAATTAAGTGTTAAGCTCCAGGAAAATAACTCTCACAGTCAAAGAGGTTTGATTACAGTTGCCTCATAGCCCAACCTATTTGAGTGTTGCAACTAAAGGGAAATTTCCCCATAGTAGTAACGACTTCAGTTCGAACTCCGTTCGAGGTATCAGATATTTTTGGGCTGTTACAGAAGCATGCAATAGGTAGGCTCGTGCAGCTTGGTGGAGCCTAATTGCACAGCTTCCCCTAAACCCTTCACCTTTTCACCTTTTGCTTCCCACCAACGTGATACATTGGGTGTGTGTACTTTCTGTAGCTGCCCGCCAATCTCAAATATCGGTCTGCTTGTCCTTTTCATAGCTGCCTGCAGCCAATAATACCTGTTTTGGGACTCATGCTCGATCAGTGTGTAATTAAGCCCATTAAGTGCGTGACTTCTATTACAATCCTCATGATATTGCATCCAGTTATAATAATGTTATATAACTCTGAATAGTTACATTTTTTATCTTCTAATTCCTCTATTAGTCGGAAGTTTTTCTTTGATGCAGTAGGTACCTTCTGATGTGGCCACACTTCAGTGATATGGGTATATTTATAAGTACATTTGGTATATCGGTAGTACATATGTATTCATCTGTGATCTTCGCTGACCAGTTTTTCGTTTTTTCACCCCATCTAATTCCATATTAGCGATACAATATTTTTGTTTTGAAAAATACCATACCCTCAAAAAGTTCCACGTAGTCCGTCAGTTTTATTCTGAATAATATTTACTTACAAATAGTTCAAACACCAGAACAAAATTCTTTCCAATTCAGTTTATAAGATGTGTATTTTCAAAAGTGTAATTGAGGAGCTGACATGGAAAACCAGTTAAGTCCAAAAATCAAATTTCATAGGAAAGGTGCTCACCTAGGGGTCATTAAGCCTAATTTATTTTAAACGAGGAGAACCGAAGTGGGCAGTAGATTGAATCCCAACCAAATAAATCTGGTTGCATAAGCAATCAACCAATTCGAAGGATTTTTAATGAAAATTACCGATCATTAAACGATCAGTTCAGGCCTTTCAATTTTTCCATCATAAATTTCATCATCGGATCAGTGGCTTCGAAGATGAAAAGAAGGTTAAAGGATTGGTAATGTATTTGGACCATCTTATCTAAGCTATTTCTAATTCTTCACTATCACATTATATTCAATACTCACCATCCAATAGTTTTCCATGGTATACAGCAAGCCCTGCTATCCTTCCAATAAATTTGAAATAATTGAGGTGTTCTTCGTTGCAAAGCCCTGATATTGGATTTATCTGAAGGGTATAATTGTCCCTAAAATGGTAAATTATTACACAAAGTAATATAATTAGTGGATGGATTGAATAGAAGGTACAGTATACAGCAGGATACAATGAGAGACAACTAGCAATAAATTCTAAATTATAATCACCTATTATTTAATTTTTCACAAGTAATGCATAATCAAAAGCTGCACAGTTAAAAATTAATTGACGGTGTTTTTTAATTACACTTTTTTCTGTGTTTATCCGGAGATGAATACGAAATTTCCAACAGTTATCTGACTGCCAAAATTGTCTGCCCTTCTTCAATTGGTGTCTTACTAGCTTAAAGTCATGGATGAATTGTTTAAAATTGAATTTAGTGCCCTTCCTATCCTTCGCTGTTTAGACAAAAACTTCACAATCACTCACTAAATGTTGACTGCTCGCAGGGACAAGAACATACCAAACAATGACAGATACGACCTCAGCACTCTGAATGCAAAAATCAAAGTTATCCATACTCAATACATTAAAAGAGTGAATAAGTTTGTCCCTACTATAAACTACACCTTTTCATTGCTGGACGGTGAAACGCAAAAACCCAAGTTAGGAAAGTTTAAAAGAATTAAGATGGATTATGAAATTCACAACTGCTAACCTAAATTCAAGAGCCGAAAAAAAAAAAAAGTTACGGTAATACTATCAACCACATATAAAAGAACCAAGAAAATGTTCAAACACAAGTAAAAAAACAATACTCAATTAAAAAAATAGTTTGCTCTACGAGACAGAAAAAGTTTCAGTCATGCAGCATAATTGTGTGCGAATTTTCTTAAATTATCGTTGTTTAGGCAAATAGAAAGTAGGTAGGCGGTAAGAGCAATTGTCTTGTCTATTTGAATTCCATTTTTATCTCCTATTCTTTTGCGTGGAATCCCCCGACCTTTTGCCGACGATCCTCAAAGTCCAGGCTTCAACTTCTTTATCAGCGCCACATAGTTGGTTCTCTTTCTGCCTGATTTTGAACGTCGGAGTGGATTTTCAACAGTCCAAAGCATACTTATGCTTATTCGTACGTATGGCCAGCAAAGCTCACCATCTAGAAATGGTTAGCAGCCTGACGCCTGACGACAGAAGCCTTCCTGACCACCTTGTCGCGTTTCATTGCGCGTAGAGGACTACCATCTGAAATATTTTCGAACTGTGGGTCAAACATCGTCGGAGCATCTCATAAAATTCGTGAATGTTTCGAGTGGTTCAACGAATCTTCCACAGCTGATGCAATCGACCAATTTTCTACTAATCTGGGAATTCAATGGAATTTAAAACCTCCCCAGACTCCTCATTTTGGGAGTTTATGAGAAGCGGGCGTCAAGTCATCCAAAATCTTGCCCCATCGAATCGCTAGTGATTCCATTCTCACCTTCGAGGAGCTTACAACGGTTTTTGCGAAGATAGAGGCCATCCTTAATACGAGGCCTCTTTGCCCCCTCTCAAACAGCCCTGATTTCTTGTCCCCCAGGCATTTTCTTGTTGGAAGATGGCTTGTGGCGATTCCTCAACCGTCTCTCGAACGCGACAATCTCCTGTCTAGATGGCAGCTGGTAAAGAAGATGGAGGACTCATTTTGGAGCAGATGGCGTCGAGAATATCTCTCAGTTCTTCAGGCAAGGGTCAAGTGGCATCAGCCTTCAACAAATCTTGAGGTAGGGGATCTAGTGCTGATCAAAGGAGATACCAATGTGCTGCAGTGGCCTCTCGCTAGAATGACACAAGTACACCCTGGGCGAGACAACGTTGTACATGTGGCTACAGTAAGGACCCCAACCACATCATATAAACGTCCAGCCACAAAACTTGTTCCTCTCCTACCCTTTAAATATCCTCCCTTCCCAATGACCAGTCAACCAAAACAGAACATTACTGAGCACTAGGTCACTGTGGTTTGGCACAAAGAGAGTGTCAGTGGGCTTCTTTGAGTCACAGAATAATAAAACAGGAATGGCACATGCCCCTAGGGTCACAAAAGATTCTCACACATATTGCTCAAACTGAAAAAATGAAAATGAAAGTGCGAGGCAAGATGTCACAAGTAAATACACATTCATGCCAGAGGGAAGATGCGCCAAAAAATAGGTCTCAACCAACGCTTGCGCAGATGTTCATCACGGCTTGACATTAAGTGTGTGTATTTTGGGTGTGGCATCGAAGATGCACAGGAAAACGCCAAGTGTAAAATCTACTTTAGATCACTATTTCAATGTTTTTAATGTCATTATGTTATACTTACATTGCAGAATACTCAAACAATCCATAATAGGGATTGAACATTTCCTTTGAAAGTAAGAAGAACCATTCTCTGGCTAGGCCACCATAGTCCAAACCAACTTCACCTTCAAATTCAACCCACAGCTTCGTTTTTAGGAGATCAGGACGTGATGCATTATTAGTGATAATTCTATAGGAATCTTCTAGGATGGCATTTCTTCTAACCTTGATCTCAAACTTGTTTGGAACGTTGTTCTGAAAATGAACGTAATCATCATTGCCAAAAAAGTTGCTACAGCTACTTCTGATACTTGTGTTTCAAAATTCCCGAGAAGAAAAAAATATACAGGGTGTACCCCAAGCAGATGACAGTACTCAGAGGGGTTGAACTCGACCAAAAATGTAGTTCGACGCCCCCAACCGCACCTCTCTATCTCGATCCGTTCCAGAGATATGTCGTTTTCAAGGTTTTATCGAAGAAAAAAAACCTCGTTTTTGCCATAGAAACCCCAATTTCTCCATTTTACCTCACTTTACCTTAATGTTTGACACCATTTTCGGAATCAGCTTTAAATTTTACATAAGACTAGTGCACCTTGGTTCTTGAAAAGTACCATCTAAAAACCCTAATAGCCATTCAAAAGTTTACCGTTTCTAAAAAAAGTGCTACTCCTTATAATAATTGAAGGCTTGCTACGTTTCTATAAAAAATGCTGCAAACTGCGGTATCTCACAAAACTTGGGATATTCAATCAGCTTTTCAACGGTATGCTCAAAATTAAGATTACCTTCCAGCTTCATGAAGAAAGTCAAGTTGCAGTATGAAAACACTTTTGAAGGAGGTAGGATAAATTGGTAGAAGAATTCTGATAAAACTTATCAAGGACTTAGGTACCCCCCAGAGGTGCAATGGGGCCTAAATCCTAGAGAGAGAGAGAGAGATTGGTTTTCCGGTTCTCGGATCCCCATCTATCGCCAAACGCAGCCTTTCAAGAACACGAGGATGAAGCTCCGTGCGAGAGTGACGGAAGCGCATCCTCTTGGATTCAGTACTGCTGACGTAGCCGATCGAATCTGCTCGTGATTTGCTCTTATCTCTTCACACGATTCTCGAATCCTGGCTATAAGATGGTCTCTATCTTGGATGTGCCGCACACTGTAAAACTTTAGACTCAAGGGCTAGATGGCATAAGCCCTAATCTGCTGAAGGACGGTGTGCGAAAGCGCAAAAATGGAAACCGTCTTTTTGGCCCAACGTAGTAAGTTTTTACCAGGTGTTCTATGAAGTCGCCAATTCGACTATCGGCAGAGACGGTTTGGCGTCAAGTAAAGTAGCCCGAAATACGTTTTCAAGTGTTGCCCATTTGGAGTGCTGCTGAAATAATCGTTAGGAAAACCAATTCTACTGACAAGCGAGCTGCAATTTCAAAGTCAAGAATGAACACTTTTGGAGAAAAGTTCACACCGATTTTGCTAGTCTTGGTGTCAGATCTCAATGGGAAATGCCTCAAAAACGGCTTACAATTATCACACATCACCTACGTTCCGATTCGATTTACTAATGAAAATCCTGTAACTGGCCTTTTCTAGAGCAAAAATCCGCATCTGGGCGTCAATTCCAGCAACTTTATTATTATTTTTTTTTTTTTTTCAAGTTCAACATGGTTCAAGTACAAAAGTTACCATGTCTTTAGTACAAAATTAACACTTCAATTTATTCCATGATATTTTTTATTTATTTCAGATTTAGAAAATAACATTGCGTTAGTTTTATCAGAATTTTACTACCAATGTATCCTACCTCCTACAAACGTTTTTTCACACTGCAACTTAAATTTCTCCATGAAGTTGGAAGGTAATCTTAATTTTGAGCATACTGTTGAAAAGCTGATTGAATTTCCCCACTTTTGTGGGATCCCCCAGTTGGTAGATTTTTTTAAATAGAAACGTAGCAAACCCTCAAATATTACAAGAGCTGTTACTTTTTTACAAACGGCAAACTTTTGAATGGCTATTAGGGTTTTTAGACAGTACTTTTCAAGAACCAAGGTGCACCAGTCTTAAGTAAAATTTAAAGCTAATTCCGAAAATGGGGTCGTGAGTGAAGATAAAGTTAGGCAAAATGGAGAAATTGGGGTTTCTATGACAAAAATAGTTTTTTTTTCTCGATAAAACCTTGAAAACGACATATCTGGAACCAATTGAGATAGAGAGGTGCAGTTGGCGGCGCTGAACTATATTTTTGGTTGAGTTTAACCCCCTTTGCTTGCGATACACCCTGTATAACTTGAAACAAGAAGAGATGCTTACAGGCTTTCTTAGCTGTGCTTTCAGGTACTCGTATTTTCTCTTGTAATCCCTGGAGTACGGCACAGCCTGAAACATAAATGGGAGAACTAAATTTAGTAAATTAGTACATTTAGAAATTTAGTTAAGAAGTAGGTCTTAGTACATCTAATCCACTTTCTCCATAATTAACAGATCTGCAAAAGCTAAGTAATTCTAGGCGAGTTAAAAAAATACCATTTTTCTTTATATTTTTGGGGGATAGAACCGGCAAATGACCATCACTTTTGTATTTGAAGTTTAATTTTTCAAAATACCACCAATTCACCCCCCCTTCGAGATTTTCAGGCTAGGATAATTCCATTGATCACTGAAAATGTCCAATGGACCCCTAAACCGCCATCTCCAACAGTTTTTGAACTGTAGAACACATATCCGAAATCAGATTTTGATTTGTATAGCTTCTTATGACCCGAAATCGACTTTGAATGCTTAAATATTTAAAAGAAGAAAAAAGACAAGGTCATGCAACATGATCGTATGAGTGAATTTTCGTAAATTATAGTATTATATTATGTCACATTGTTTTGACATTTAAGCACTTTGAGTGCATAGGAATTGATAACTACCAATTTTATGTTGAAAAAAACTGGTTCTAAATAATATTCTGTGATTCAAAAAAGAGTTTGGATTTTGAGTTTTTATTTCGTGCATAAATTTTTAAATGTTCATTGTTTATAACCTTTATTTGACATGAATTCTTCTAAAAAAATATAAATTCAACAATTTTTAGTAGTTTTTTTGTGTGATTTTTTTAAGCACCTTATTTGAATTTGGGCAATTGAATGGGCTCAGTAGCGCTGGTTAAAGAACTCACTTTTCATATGGAAAGCTTGATCTTTTGGTGCAAGAACGGAATATATTGTAGTTTTAAGCGCCCAAAATTCCATATATTACTATACCTCACACGATATTTTGGTCTAATTCGTCAATCCCTCCATTGAGCTTGGTGAATTTCATTTCATCTTATTAATTTCAGAGACCCAAATAAATAACCTAATTTCCTTTGAAAATTCGCTAAAAATATATGATTTTGAAGAAGGGGATTTTAATTATTAATTTGATTCATAAAAGCAGTATCAACTGATTCGATACCAGTGGTATTGATATATTACTAATTTTAGTACACAGATTCGACACTGTTTCAATACCAAATTACGAATCAAAAGGTGTATAGCAACGTCACACAGGCACCTTTTTACAAGAAGATATTAATTAACTTTCAGGCTTAAGATTTATAGTTTTCTATTTTCCTTATGAAAAACGCATTCTTTGCAATGACTATCGCAGGAAACCACCTAGGAAGTTCGTCATATTATCGCATGAAATAAATACAAAGTTTGTATAGGTAATAAATTATTACTTTGTATAATAACTGTATTTTGCTATTTCAGCAGCTTGGATGGCTGCTCTGAACTTCAAAATAGCTGATAGATTTCTACACCTTCAGTGGAGTCATCTATCAGCTATTGTGAAGAAATAAAAAATGCATCGCTCTTTGACCAACGAACCAGGGCAAGATTCAAACACATGAGGTTCTAGTTGGAGGTCTACTAAACTTTTTCAAGAGCACAGATTTCCTTCAATAAACCCACTGGGAGCCGACATCACAATGCCACTTGGTTCAGGTACCTATAGGTTATGGAAATCCCAGGTCCAGTCCTAGATCTAGAAAGATTATTATGTATATATGTCATTGAAAAATTGCTGGAACCAATATTTAAGAATTAGTATCCTTGACCTGACAACGAAATTCTGCTGTTAGAGTGGGGTATCTATGTATTTGCACTGCTACTAATGTACTAAACTTAGAACTAACACAGAACTACACAGGTTTAATCCAAAATATCAATTATTTTAATATTTTCTACAGGTTCAAACATATTTTTGAACAGCTAGTTGTTCAGCAACGAATGAAATGAAATAATAAATTGTGTGGGTCAGAATAACACCACAGTTTTCAAGCTGCAATAAAATTTGAACTTGCTCATCAAATGAACCTCCTTCTTTTTATGAGACATCCTCGTAGTTGGCTATATATGTTGGCTGCTGAGAGCTTTGTAATTGGTAGATCGCTGGAATGAGACTATATCTAGTTTGCCTCGTAAATGCTTCAAACAGAATGAAGTATTGCATCCAGCAAGAAGTGTCATAGACAGCACAGTAGCGAACGGTAGTGTTAGTGCTTCCCTTTGCAGTTTGCTATCCTAATTCGGTTCAATTCTATCAAATGTTATAGAATTAACCGATAGTTATTACAAAGAATGAGTTATATATAAAGGAAATAGTAAGTTATAATCATAAGCTTCCATGTTATTTCACATCTACTTGTAACATGGTGCCCCATAATATGTTTGATATGTTTACGTGCCTTATATATGAATACTTAAATATATCTATCTATTGTAAAACAAACAAACCATAGTTGATATGATTCACAACCCCAAATGAAATAACCAATATTTTACTCAAAAATCAAACCCTCAATGAAAAATTCGTTCCAACTCAACTATTGTAGTTTTTATTCTTCATATTATCATTTTCTAGATGGTTGGACAGGAGGGGGGAGCGAGGTATTCAGATTAGCCTCCATATCACGCATCTTGAGATATCTAAGTATAATACACCTGTTATGGCTACTCGTGGTAGTAATAACAGGGGGTAGTAATAATAGTGGGGTAATTCACACAGAACGGGCGCGTGGCGGAGACGTGGCGCAGACCTTCGTCACTTCCGCGTCTTTCCATGTAAACAAATGGCTGAATGTAAACAGAAGGGACGTGGCGCAGGCAGCTGCCCTTTCGCCTGTGCCACGTCCGTTTGCCGTATCTCGTGGCGTTCGAGAAGGGTCGCGCCACTTCCGTGCCACTCGTCACTTCAATAAAAATGTGGGGTGATGTTGAATTCAACAGTGAATTTTGCGAAGAAGTTGGGAAGAATCCGTGTTTATTTGATTACAATCGTGCTGATTATAGCAACAAGAACGCCCAAGACCAGGCCTGGCAGAAAACTGCGCCTGAAAAACCGTTCTGGGTACATATTCAGCTCACACATAACATCAAATGTTCCACCGGTTTTCCCCTTCTTCAGCCACAATGAATGAATCCAATATCTCCTCTTTTTTTGGTTCAGATCAGCCAAGTACACCAAATCCAGCACATCTTGATCATCTTCGTCATTACTCGATGAAAAATCTATGTTGGACTTCACGAAACCTTTTGATTACTGACGTCCTTTCTCGCCACTGTCCCGCCCCTTCTGTGTGCATTGCATGGGCCACGTCACCGCCACGTCCGTGCCTGGTCAGTGCCACGTGCTCGTTCTGTGTGAATTGGGCCGTAGATAGCCTCCTACAAAAACTCAAAGACAAGAGCTTTGAGGTGGTAGGATATGCTGACAACATTGTGGTCATTGTCAGGGGCAAGTTCGAGGAGACAGTCCGCGAACGGATGCAGATGGCGTTGGATGTCGTACAGCAATGATCCCATTCGAACGTGGGGCTATAGTGTTCTATACAGATGGCTCGGTCATGAATGGTGGGGCTGGATCGGGTATCTTCGGAGATTTCAGAATCTCTGGGAACAGTTACCACCATTTTCCAGGCAGAAATATATGCCATAAGCTCCTGCGCTGACAGACTGGTGAGTCGTCAAGTGAATGGAGCAAAAATCTACATTTTATCAGATAGTCAAGCAGCCTTGAAGGCACTAGCTTCTTTCACTATTTCGTCGAAGCTGGTGTGGGAATGCTTGACTAACCTCAAGACCCTTGCCAGGAACAATAAGGTTACCTTGCTGTGGTGCCCAGGGCACCAGGGGGTGGAGGGGAATGAACAAGCTGACGCTCTTGCTAGGAAGGGTGCTGCTTCTCTCCCTGTGGGCCCAGAACCTTTTCTGGCCACTACGGAGAGCTTTCTCCTCGGAGAGCTAACCAAATGGGAGAGTAAGAAGAGGACTGCCCACTGGCTTAAGGTCAAGGGTCTAGGCAGGCGAAACAATTTATTCACTTCTCTAGGAAGAGAGCTAAGGAGCTGCTCAGCCTGGGGAGAAGGGAGCTACGTAGGGTTGTGGGGCTCTTAACTGGGCACTGCCCACTTAGATACCATCTCCATAAAATGGGCAAATCAGACTCCACTCTCTGCCGCTTCTGTGGGGCGGAAGACGAGACGGCGAGTCATGTGGTCTGCCATTGCCCTATGTTGGCAAGAAATCGCTTCTTGAATTGGGGCAGAACCTCTATCAATCCCCAAGACATTAAGATGGGGGAGATTAAGACTGTCCTCGCTTTTTCCAAAACGTGGTGGGGAAGGATCGACTTCCCAGCTGTGGCTGGCATTGGCGATATGGCGCCAAGCCAGACTGGGGCTGTGACTCAGTAACTTACTGAGTGTGGAGCACTCGGGCCCAGACAGTGCCTGAGGGCTGGTAGGAGTGCCGGAACCAGGCAGATAGTGCTTGGTTTGGCAGGGCTGTCGGTATCGGGCAGACCTAGTGTCTTGGATGGGGAGGAGGTACGGCCTCCTTCTCCAGCTACAATAGGCCATAACGGCCTCAGTGGCTTAAAAAAAAGTATAATACACAAGAAATCCGGGTGTTTAGAGTACAACAGTTATTTTGTTTTGTATACATTTTAGTCACCATGTGATTTTATATCTCCTATTAACTGGCAAAATTAAGGTCAATTTACTTCTTTTTAAACTGTCCTATTATTCGAGCTAAAGAGAAAGAAAGCAATGTAATGATTCGGTTATACGAAGTAGATTCTGTCATGGTTATAATCATTGATTCATGAATGAAATGAATAACTCATACATACTGGGCCAGCAATCTGAGGATTTGCTAATCGAGGGTCTTCCCACTGGGTATTTCTGGTATCTGAAATTAAAAAATTTAAATCACTTAAATTATCTCGTGGTGATTCTATATGGTAAACAAGATAATCAAATGCAGTTATGAAAGAACTAGTTTTGAAAATAAATAAAATAAAATTGAGAATAAAATAAAATAGGATTTTATTCCCAATTTGAAAATATATTGATTTTTTTTTTTTCAATTTCATTTCTCGATTTAAAGAGTTATTTTCGAGTTAGTTATGTGAATACTATCAATGAGTGTCTGAATAATCTAAAACCCTGAAATAAATTTCAAAACTCACTGTGATCAATGAAGAATATTCGGCCATCAGTGTGAGTCCTCTCTTCCCATCCTTCTGGCAATGGACCTAGATCCCCGTCACTATCAGGGACAGCACTTGTACGAATATAGCCTACAGTACCAGCTGGCTGAGGCATCACACTCGCTCTACCTGGAAGAATCCAATTTAATAGGCAATCAAGGACCATTCTTTGTAGGATTTGGAAATAAATTGGCATACATGATAATATATCTTCAGCGTATTGGTGGTTCAATTGATTTGTCATAATTTAGATAACACATATGCAACAGCCACATGAATTCAACTACTCCACGCCCAATCAGATAGGCCAACGTGAGAACCCAAGTGCTCTTTTCTTCCTATGGATTTTTTTAAACTTGTTAAGATCTTTTCAATAGTTTATTAGGTTCAACAAAGAAAGAAAATGTTGTCCAATGTAGATGTATGTGGATTTCATTACCAGAACATTGAGATCAGCAAAATTACGCAGAGAAGGCAGAAAAAGTGTTAGTGGATTTTCTCAATAATTGTTATGGAATTGTTCATCCAATGTCCTCTACTGTTTTACGGAAGTGGAAGGTTTAAAACTGCCTTTGCTGAATCTAATGACCCATACCAGGTTAAACGCTAGCAGAAAAGCACATCGCAAAATTAAACATAGTACACAAAATGTCCCATATCCAATAGGGGTACTCATGACTCCTCCCCTATATTGAATAACACAATTCATATTAAGATGGATCTGAAGATTCCCGATCCAAGACCTGGTCCCTATTACAAAAAAAGAAAGAAACTCGTAAACGAGTTCCACTATCTGCTTTACAAGCAGATACCATGTTACATGGATATGTCTTTGATTGGGGATTTCATAACGGTTCTCCTCGAGTAGTCATCGACTGTTGTCAAGAGGATGAAAATGTTTCCTATGGAGTGGAGTAAATGATGCTATTGCTTTACGTTAAGAATATTGTAACCGGCTTATTAAAATTGTTTATAGTCCAATCAACTTAGTTTTGGAATGTAGCCAGGTGTGTAAGGAGGGGGAAATTGGTAGCTTGAGATGTGAACATTTATCACATAAATCAAGCGCTTTCCAACGCGTGGCGAACGATTTTCGTGCGATGAAAACTGCGGAAGTTCCATTCCCCTAGCAACGGCTGGGTTGTACGTGAAAAACACTGAAATTGTGACACAAATTTTGCGTCACGGAAATTTTTGGTTGACCCCCCAGAGCAAAGACATATCCATGTCAAAACTTTTCATTCCTCACCCATAAACTTCACACCTTCATTGCGTCCATCTTTGGTGGCTATGATTTTTATTTTTAGTTAAGAAACAGATGATGGATAACAATTAAAACAAAAGGAAGGAGTTATGATTTGTTTCAGTCCATCCGTTGTATATAGGCTGGCTCCTCTTCAGCTTCTTCAAACTCCTCAGGGATGGTTACATATTTATTTTTCTATTAAAGTACACGTAAAACCAAGCTCAAAACACATTCGATCTTATTCACAAACGCAGTAGTTATTATTCAATCTCGTCTTGAAGGTTGTGTGGGTAGGCAAGTTGTTCTTAGTATGTTATGGTGAGTGGAGTAATCGGGATAACCTCTCCAAGACTCTTTGCTCTCCCATAACTCCATGACTTCAAACTAGAAGCCAGTGCTTCACATGCCAGTATTTTGTACCCCAATGGTGTTCTCTCCCGTCTCCATCACATCGGTTGTCCATCATTGCGCTCTATTATTTTCTCCATTTTTTGAGATTCAAGCAGGTTTTAGCAAATTTTCTTAGAAAATGAACCTATTGAAGTGGCTCCAAAAGTTTTAAAATGAAAATTTTCTAAAATTCTCTCAACAGAAACTCGTTACGAGGCATTCTGATAAGATACAATTTCTGAATTTCAATGCTTTTACACACACCTCATAATGGAGATACCTCATTCCAAACAATAACTCTCCTAAGGAAAGATTTTAAAAAATCCATTCACTTGCCAAAAAATTAACAATTCTAAATGAGAGGACGTTTGTTGGATAAAATTTTTTGAACACAATCCAAAAAAATATTAAGAAAATGGCAAAAAACTGTAAAAAAGTTCCAGTCATGCAGCATGATTATATGAGCGAATTTTCGTAAATTAACGTATTGTATAATGTTAATTTGTTTTGAAATGTGAGCTTTCAGAACAATTTAACAGTATACAATACGATAATTTACGAAAATTCGCTCATACGATCATGCTGCATGACTGGAACTTTTTTTTTATGAAGTAATTTAATTTTAAAGATTTTTTCCCTGCCTTATGACCTTATATTGGTCATAACTTCCCTCAGGATCACTATAAAATCAAAAATAAGGACACAGTTGGAATGAATGTTGAATTTCCTATCCGCTTGGTGCCAAACCAATCTTTCATACGCCGACAAAATACGAAAAGAAGGAGGAAAAAATACAAACTTTGCTGATTCTATTTTCCCATTTGTTTATCTACTCTTACTAGGAGTAAGTATTACCTGTTCTGGGATCAACCCAAGTAGTTGCTTTTGTATTATGGTCGATGAAAAACACTCTGCCATTTGGTGCAATTTGTAGTCCCCAGCCTTCTGGAAGTCCTTCACTGGACGTTGTAGACGATTCATCAGTGCTCTGCACATTCATAAAATAAATGTATAATGCTGTCCATACTTCTACACAATACAACACACAATTTCATCAGTGATTATTCTACACAACAGCTGTATTTGCCAAAAATAAAATTACCAAATGGGACATGACACTCGATCTTCTCCTAGCAGAGTCAGCCTCATCTACACTGATATGGAAACGACGCTGGAATTCTGTGGCTGCATGATTACTGCTTCTATTTTCAGAGCTAATAAAAACAAAATTGCAATGAGCATCCTCAATTTTTATTGGTAAACATGACATTAGCATGTGGGTAAAGTGTGATTTGCACATGAATAAGCGCAACAATACATCAATAATACCTTGATTAGAAGAACCAAATCCATCCTCTCTCATTTTTCAAGAGTTGACTACTTTACAGGATACTAGAGTTTTGGAAATTGTTACAAAGAGGAACGTAGCTAAGAAAAAATCCATTAAACGAAAATCACGTCCCTCTACATATTGAAAAAGGAATTTTCAAATGGGAACAAAATTTTAAAAACTTCTGTAACATGCGATCAAGAAGTTGCTGTTTACACAGTTTTTACAGGGGTGAGTAACACTGATAATATCAATCTAACTGTGAGTTGGCTGTACTTGCTGTTTCAGAGACATGGATACAGAACGCTATCTTCCATGATGTATAACATGGAGCAATTCAATACCTTCAAAAACTCGACATTTCACAACTTTTGCAATTTAGTGAGCAAGTGCGCCTTATTTTGCACACTCAAAAATTTGGGTGATGGGTCATTTTTTGTATTTCTATGAAACCGTGAGTAGATTCTGAATTTACAATGAAAAATGGAGTTTACCTTTTCAAAAAACAAAGTTAGGCACATTGCTCCTGTTCTGCACATGCGCTTGAGCGCAAAACTATCGCTATTGAAAAGAACGCACAAAAAATTAAAGGGGGTTACCATTTGAAATGTTTCTCTAAATCGATTTTTAAGAACGTTAAGAGGAGGAGTCCATTAGCTGGGATATCCTGTATAAACATCATCGGTCATCACACATGCAAAGACAAGAGAAAACAAAATAGGATAGGGCCAAAGTAGCTGAAGCGCAGCCCCTACTCTTGCATGTAAAAGTTGCTTTCCACAGAAGTGTTTACAATTTTTCAAATTTCAAGACTTCGTGGAGCGCAAACCGTTGGTTGTACAGTGCTCCAGTTCATCTTATTTGATTAATTGAAATTAATATATCCAAATTCAGCAAAAATACTACCCATTTATTTTGAATGTTTTTTTATTTCAACCGTTAAAGATTACCCCTTGGGGTTGTTTGAAAGTGATGCTGAGATTTCAAAGGCTAATTCCGGCCAATGTGTGATTTGAGTCAAATTTTGTAAACTTAGGTCCAGTTGTTTCAGAGAAAAACGTCAGACAGTGGACAGAAGGATTCTGTTTATTTTATCTCTCTCTCTCTCTCTCTCTCTCCTTATGTATGTTGAAACCTTAACCAACAAAAATCCAAAAGGATATTTGAACAACGTGGACTTGACAATTAGAATCTGACACAATCATAGCAAAGATTGACACTTACAGAAATGTTTGCCTCTTTTCCATAATTTAGAGAACTGTAACTTTCATACTATATAGTAGGATGTACTTACTTGGAATCTGTAGGCCTGTCCCACTGAGTTGATCTAGCAACATGGTTAACATAATAGGTTCTTCCGTTTGCATCTTGTCGTTCTTCCCATCCTGGTGGTAGGGAGTGATTATCACAGTTCTAAAAGACAAAGTATATTGTACATCTTCATGACTCATTTTGCCTATTATCTGCCTTAATAGCTTCGTAAACATATTATAATTTAATTGATCAAAGGCTTATTATTATTGTACAGGCAAAGTTTATATGAACAAAAAGCTGCTTGAGGAAAGGGGACAGTTGGTGATTTTTCATAACTTCAAATAATAAACGAAAGTTCATTTAGGTATAATATATTTAGAACACATCTTTACCTGTCCTGAGTTTTGTAAGGCATTTTGATCAAGAAGTTCCCATCCAGGCTCAACTTCAGATCCATGAGAATCCTCACCTTCATGGACTGAAGAATTCTCATCAACAACATATGCATGGTAGAGTTCAAGATACCCACGAACTCGTGATCTTGCACTTAATGAGGAAGAACATGAAAACCACACAATTAGTATTATAAATTTTAAAAAAAGATAAGAATCTGATATAGTATGACATCAAATACTTGACATTCATTAGGTGCTAGTAATTAGGCGAAATGATAGTAGGAATGACAGTTGTAATTTTCCTATACAGATTCTACAAAAATGGTAAATACAAAGCAAGTCATTACCTTCTAGGTCTCAAAATGTATTGCTTAGTGGGAACAATCCTCCCATCAACTTCTCTTGGTAAATTTATCAAGCTAAGTTCAACCATACCGAGAAAGTCATCCCTGGTAAGTCTATTTTCATCAAACACTTGCAGAACCAATTTATGGTCAGAAGGTTTCACCTAAACACAAAAAACAACATATCATTATATTCATTTTTATCTCAAACATTACAAAACTGGTAGAAGAAATATATATATATATATATATGTATATATATATATATAATGCATATAGGTGATGTGATTCATATTATGTTTTAGTGATGATGGAATTTACCCCCTTCCAAGAATTATGAATACAACATCCATAAAATAAAAAAAATTAAAAATCTGAAATAAAGCTATTCCAATCCGCCATACTTCCTATTAGTGGAGATATTAGTGGAGTCTGGGTAGCAATAACGTAAAGGATCTAGATTGCAACTCAAATGCTAATCTTACAGTTCACTGCTTATTCTCTGAAGTTCTGTTCCTGTTAGAGTTAGTGGTCCTTGAAAATGTTTGCAACCCAACAAACGATAGGGGGAGGGGGGTTAATGTGGGAAGAATCTGATCTGTAGCCCTTATAAATATGTACTTAAGCATTTCATTTTAATGTCTCTCCCTAATTCCTAATAATGGGGAAGGTGCTTAGAAGAATGAATGGCGAAAAAGGTACTTGGCCACTAGCAGCAATTTCTGTCTAGCTGAGCATTTATGGTTCTATAACGTGCAAGGGAACTCCTGCATTTGAAGAGGCTCCTTTTCTTAACTGGCAATAAATTATGTAAAGACTGAGGAACGTAAATGTTAGGATCCCTAGAGCCCTGAAATGATCCTGCAGTTCTTGCTTCATACCAACTTCTGTATTGTTGGTATTGTGATAAAGAAAAACCTTTGCGAATGTGAGGTTTGATTCGCCTAAACTGTAAATTTGAAATGAAATTATAAAGTTTACAAATCGTAATTACAGGACGGAAAATAGTGACAAGAACATGTGATCACCAAAGGTATGGCCTTTTTTACGTAGTTAATATCTTCTTTGTATTTTCAGTTTCTCCAAAGCACCACACTTTAAGACAAATGATTAGCAAAACACGTGAGCTATACCATCTGTAGCAACTAAAAGAACACATTGTATGATGGTAAGATAAGCATGAAATTGCAGAATGACCGTTTAGAATACAGTAGTACATTAAAATGGCACAACAAAAATAGCTTATAAACAACTGTGATCTCCTAAACATAAACGTAGCCATAGAGGCTCCTACAAAACTCCTACGCTTGAGTTTTATTATTGTTTATGATCTGGTAAACACTCCACTTGTACAGCATGCCTTCAATGGAAAAAGTTTTATCCAAGTGCCAATCAACGGTAGATCCTGTCGAGACTACACAAATATCTGTACAGAGGACTAGATGCCCAGAATCCAACGGTTGTTAAGACAAACCATTAATAATGTGCAATGATGAGGTCCTAAAATGAACCCCTTGCATTATCCGTACCAACTTGTCTGAATGCCTCCTATTACTTAACACCTTCAGTGCGGAGGACCGAAATGTCGGTCGTCGGTACTCCACCCACCAAGCGGAGGAACGTTGTTTTGGTCCTCTTTCCCCTCACAACTGCCTAGAGAAGTGGGGCTCGGGGGGGGGGGGGGGGGGTCCATTCCTCTCCTTTGTGGTTTCTTTCTCTTTTTTGTTTTCTTATTCAGTATGAGCTCAGCTCTCAAACTGTCTGTCCAGGACCTAACACACTTTCCAGTCATTTTTTACATATTTTTTCCCGTGAAAATAGATTTTGCATTTTCGCAATTCAGGTTGGTGGGATGAATGAGATTTTGAGTCCAGCACTGAAAGTGTTAAAACCTCCAGAAACTTCCCTTGAGGAAGCTCTTCAAGAAGGCAATCGCAGCTAAATCAAATCCATAATATTCTATATTTGGAAGGAGGAGGTCATGGAGAACTTCATCAAATGCTTTGGTGAGATCATATTGTTGTAATTCTATTCATTCCTTCCTCTTCAGGCTGACGTAATTAAGGAAACTGCAGCATCAAACGTATTCCTAACTTTTATAAAGCCAAGTTGATGACTATGTTGGATAATACGTTCTTAGAATTGATTTAAATTTCTTTGCAAAAACTGACTAATTGAGGTTCACAAAGAAGATAAGTTCAGAAATGGATGAAAGTTCTCATAAACTTAAGTAAGTATATGAAAAGTATTGAAATTCAAATTTTGATTGAGTACTTTAAAACGAATTTCACAGGGAAAACATTTTGAAAAAATAGCTGCCTAGTGAAATGTGAGAACCCATTTTAACAGCTTCATTTTTCCATTTTTTAGCAAGCAACCTCAAAACCACATTTTACACATCATGGACACACAACAGTGCAATTTTAAAATTTCAGACAAAAAAAAGGGCACAGTCATATAAGTCACCTATCTCATATAATAACCTTGAACATCGAGCATTGTTTAACTTGTGCATCACCCTTAGTATAAACTTACCAGAAAAACAAATTCTTCATTCCATGCCGGATTCAAAGTCTGAAAACGAATCAGAAATTATTAGAAACCTGAACTAATAATATGTTCATCCAATATTTGAGAGACTTGGAATGTGTGCAGGGGAAAGACCAACAATCAAGTAAGTATAGTATAAGTGTTTTAAGGTTGTCATTGGAGCTTATGCCTGTCCCTAGCCTCCCATGTAAAGAGGGTTCAGACCTCCTGGAACAATATATTGAATTCCATTTTCGAGGATGAGTTTCTATTCTCTAAAATGAACCAATATCTACAATATAGGTCAAGGCCCACAAGAACAGTTCCCTCTATACCAGTAATTGACAAAACAATGTACAAATGTAACAGTGCCAATAAAAACTTGATCGTACAACAATATGTAACAATCAGGAGTAAGTGCATATTGAAGTGTCAAGAATATGGCCTGAGCTTCTGATAGGTTAGGAACTGTCAGAACTCAAGAGCTACTCATCCCAGAAACATCAGTTTAATGTATATATATATATATATATATATATAGGTATATATATATATATATATATATATATATGTATATATATATATATATATATATATAGGTATATATATATATATATATTCGAGGGTTTTTCTTGAATTGACCAAACTAGTGGTTTTTATGGTTTATTTCCCGACGTTTCCACCCAGGGTCTGGGTCCTAATCATGGGATCTACAAAATACAAAGGATGAATGTGAAAAATGGGTGAACAGTATATGGCTAACAAAGTATGTCCAGTAACATTCCATAGTGGGAACTACTCTAAGTTTTACTTACAATATTTACAACAGTCCCATGATTAGGACCCAGACCCTGGGTGGAAACGTCGGTAAATAAACCATAAAAACCACATGTCTAGTTTGGTCAATTCAAGAAAAACCCTCGAATGTATTATTCACTAGACAACAACACTTCATATATATATATATATATATAGGAGGGAGGTTATACATCTACATAAGTAGAAGGGTGGCGAACTAAACTAGAATAGATAAGAGAATTTAGTATGAAGTGGCACAAGGTAGAACTAATTATATCTATGCCACCAATGAGATTTAACCATGGGCATGAAAAAGGAATTCAACTATTTTTAAATGGAAGAAGAAGGTTCCATCCTAAGAAGTTTAGTTTGACAACTGCGCTCTCCTACGATGATTAGTTTTCTTTCTACGATTTTTCGTTTCACACACTGGTGACATCAAAGCACACCTCCTGCCTGGGTGGGGCCCCCCTTGCCTAGTGTGACATCACATACACCTACATTCAAAAATATAAAATCAATAGGTACCAAGGTAACACTCATTCTTGCGATTGTAATTCCAGCAGTTTTGAAAGTACCAAAATGATTCAAAACCGATCTTTTGTTTAATTTTCCAGGAACCTTCACAATCAGGAATTTTGCTAAAATGTATGCTAATATCATAAGAAGAATGATTATATCTCTAAACCTACACCGCTCAGAAACCACTTAGAAAGACTAAGAAAGTTATCAAGATGTTGACGACCTATATTGTCAAAATCTGAAAATAACAATAAGCGAAAATAATATATTTCAACTTTGAAAAAAAAAAAAAAAAAAAAAATGAGTAATAATTTCGTGCAAATTTTGTTTAATGATGATCGTTAATCGTTTGATGTTAATAGTTGATAATTTTGTTCTGACAAAACTCTGTTGAAAATCATGAGATTTACGATTTTTGGCCGTTTTTAGGCATTTTTTTAGTGGTTTTTTGAAATTCGACTAATTTAATGTGCTCACATTGTTGGCCAACGAACTCATCCTTCCGTTTGGAATGCTTGATTTTTGGGCGCAAGAACGGGATTTTATATATATGTATATAATTGTATATATATATGATATATATATATATATATATATATATAATAAATCAGTAACGCTCAAAATTAATGCAATTAATTAATAATAATAGGAATAAAACCTTTTTTAATGAAATGCCTAAGAAAACTGTGCAAATTTAATGGCTTCAAAATTTCAAAAATTAAATTTTCAAAATTTATATAATCGAAATCTGGTATAGAGCTTTACCAGCTCAAGAAATTCTCAAATGAAATGAAAAATCTTAATAAAGACAAAAACCATGAACTTCGTGTTCACATATTCAGAAATGAGTGCACGAAATTATGCTTAAATTAATTGATTTATGATGAAAAAAAAAAAAAAAAAAAATTGTGTTACTGAGTTTGTATTTACCAGACATGGGAAAATTTTAAGCGATTTTTTTAGAACCAAATTACTAAAGTTCCCATTCTTTGCCAAAAAACTGCATTATCATAATACAAGAAGAAATGAATAAATACATAAAATAAACCAATTTAAAAAAATTAAAACCAATTTTTTTTTTTGCTTTAAATAATAAAAAATGTATGGCTCCCCATTTTTTTTAGATAAGAACTTTTTTTGTGTGTCGAAATTGAGGACATTTTTACCTTGATTCCAAGAGATATTGTCAAGAATGACACATTATATTTCAATATACACAAAGAATAACCTATGCATTATAATCCAGAACTCGTTTTATGATGCTCCAAAACGGATTATAATGATGACAAATTTGGACTATCCAATACTTCCATCATTTGGAGACAGTGGCGCACTCAGAAAATAATTATGGGGGGGGGGGCTGACTGAGGGTCCCTGGGCCAACCAACGGAAAACTTTTTAAAACTTCTTTAGAATAACCGGTATTTTAAGGAATTACTTTAAGTTTATTTTAGCTCATTGAATGCAAGTTTGGACTATACGAATGAATAATAAAACGCAGCAGATAAAATAAAATTTTAGGTTTTATTTTGACAAAATATTTTTATATCAGCTGTCTTACAAAACAAAATTGAGTCTTCTTTGGGTCTTCCTCAGTATGGATAATACACTGTCTGTGTCAACTGGAATTTCCCTGTGGATATTAAGATTGGCTAAGCCATTTAGCCTACTCTCAGACATCGTGTTCCTTAGGTATGTCTTAATTCTCCGAAGAGTAATAGAGAAACAAGCTGCCACTGTAGGTGTATATTACCGATTTTCAAAACTGTTGTACTTTTTCAAAAGAAAATTAGATTTGCTACAACTTTTGTTTGAAACATTTTTCCATATTTTTATTCGTTAATTAGCTGTTGTTAGATGAATTTCATTGTTAGTCGGAAAAAATTTTTTTTGATAAAAATAATCAATTTTCGATCCATCATATCTTCTACATTTAATGTCCGAAATTCAAAAACCAAAGGGTTATTTGTACACAATTTAATGCTCTTTCATATTGGTAAGAATAATTATTTCCCTCAGATGCTTAGTTTTTGAGCAATTACAAGAAAACTGAAAAATGTCGGAAAATTTCATGGTTTTTTGCGATTTTCACTGTGAAGCCGTCATTTTTTTTTTTTGTTGGCAAACTTCAGATTCGGATTCAGCACACCAAAAAACATAAGAATCCGTCGAGAAACCTTCTACCCTAATTTTTTCTTGAAACAGGCACTTTTTAACACCATTTGACTGGGCTAAAATATGAAATACGTTTTATTTATTTTTTAGTGCATTTCTTAGGAATAGAAATGCAGCAATGCAGCTATTTTTTTCGTAGCTGTAGTGAAATGTAACTCCCGCAAACCAGTATTCAGTATGCGATGTGTCCACTATTGGCGGATTTAAAAACAGAATGTAATTTTTTTCTTGAGGGGTGGGCTATAGCCCCTTTAGCCCCCCCCCCGTGGGTGCGCACCTGTTTGGAGAGATAGCAATAGTTCAATTTTAAACGAAAATTCACTAAAATAAAACTTGAAACGATGTTATTGTTAAAAGACTAGAAACTTCAATGAAAAGAACAAATCCAACAAAATATCTGAGCTGGATGGAAGCATGGTGATATAAAATTGGTAAATGAGCCGTGATGATGAACCTATAAGGAATATCTTGTCAGTGTAAATGAAGTAAAAATCAGTAGAAATTCTATGTTGACACAAGATAAACAGACTTTACTGGCACGCCCAATATGAAGACTTTGGACCAACCATCCCATTTCAAATAATGCTAAGTGCAAACTGGGGGAAAAGAATTATAATCCAACTAGTATTATGTTATCAGAATTTTTCGTTCTCTCTTTAAGATAGAAAATTTCTCTATGGATGAAAGTTTTAGGAGTCAAATAAAGAAAAAAAACCGTTGTGCGTGGTGCATAGCTTCATCGCATCCACAACACGAAAATTAGATCATTGAAATGATTGAAGTGTACCAAATAAACCTGAAAGATCTTACAGTGGGTTCCAACGATTGGGGGAAATAGTTTACTATGATGGAGGATAAAATGCCTAATTGTGAAAAAATTATGATTGATAGACGTTACGATTGTGCATGGGCACAAGCTACAAGTGGATCAGGAGCTCATCCGGGTGTTCATTGGGAAACAACCACAGCCAAAACCTTAGAATCCTTGAAAATTTCATCGAAATTGGATGAAAACTCTAGCAGTCATGCTTGTTACAAGGATTTGAGGTTCGCGCATGCCAGCATCTATGAATATTACGATTATGATGAAAATCATATGGGGTAATTAAATTTTCAGTTCCAAACTACCTTACAAATTCAGCAAGATCGGACGAATAAGCCACGAGAAAATGACGCTTGATGGATTTTACGTGAGTAAGATGTATTGAGTTGTGAGCACAGAAACTGATAGGGAACCATCTACAGCCTAACGCACACCTTCCCTGAAATTTAATCAAAATCGAATGAAAACTGTAAGATTTAAGCTAGTAACAAGGATTTGCGGGCACAGACAGACAGACCAAACAAAAGTTGTTCAGAATGGTTTAAAACATAAAGCTCGTTCACAATAGGCACAATTTCTTCGAGGAATAATTTTTCCAGGGAGTTGCGCCTAGTGTAGATGCTCCTCAACTCTTGAGTAATTGCGGGGTGAAGGCCCTCGCAGCGAGCTGGAGGTCAGTCGGTTACTGTCTGTGAGTCAACAGGTTTTGGGCAATGAGTCTTGCTCAGCCTAGACGTGGTCCCCCATAGTTGCGCAAGTGATGAACCAAGACCAAGGCTACCAAAACAGAACTGGAGAGGTTAGGCGTAGGTGGCTCGCCCTACACACACAATTTTTTACCCTGAATTGCGCAGTGTTTTGGATAGTGCGAGATTTACCTTGTAACGAGTAAGTTTCGACCAAGAGACTTTTGAGAGGGAGTTTGGCTAATGTAAAAGCAGCTTAAGGTATGAGTAGAAATTTTGATTTTGGCGAACATTTTTTCCCCATCTACTGAAAGTTAAAACCATGCTTCCACTACCTACAGGAAGACTCAGAAGCAATAAATAAAATCGTTAAATTCAGAGAAAGTTATAGTTAGCAAATAGTTAGTTATAGTTAGTAAAGCTAAATTTATGGTTATGGTGTTTGAGCTGAATCGGGCTTTCAATTTTGTATTGAGATTTGCAGGGGAAAATTGGCTACTTCATTGTCTGTAATATATGGAGCCAAAAATTCAAGCAAACTACTTCAGGATCGATCCTGACCTACGATTATACTTCTTTGGGACAACACTGATAGTTGATTGGATGTTCAATATCCAAGCTAATAGGAGCTGTAATTGTTACCAAATGAATAATTCCTAAATATGTCCTACGACTAACATGAACATGTGAGGGCCACATGTACTGCTCAGTTCAGATTCGCACAATGTCTCTTTTTCCAAATAGCAAACGAATTCGTTGCTTTAGCTCCTTTGGCTGTTGAATATCTGATCAACTCTTACGTTCTTACTCAGCTCAAGTACCCAGCCTTGACAAATTTTCTCATCTTGATAATGGCTTTCTTGCAAATGTCATCGATAATCTCCTTCATCTACTTCAAAGTTCCTTTTTTTCCACCTCTTAAGTCTACGAGGGAGAAAAATGGATAAAGTTCAGTCAAGTCTGCAATTCAAAAATATATCTTCCCTGAATTTATTGTTGGTATCATTAACCAACATCATTCAACAGATTTCCTCCTTCAAATCATTCGAGCCTACCGCTCACATTCCCCAGTAACCTGAAGATTATTCAAACACATATCATTTAGGACACAGGAATCTGCCACGAGAATCAGCTTCTGTATGAACAGTACATGAAATGAAGCTCTGATGAAATAGTACAACTAGTGCGGTTTTTGGAGGGATGAAAATTGTAACTGCAATATAAAATGTGAGTGTGATTTGATAGTGAATGAGGCTACTTGACATCATAGTGTTTTCACTAGGAATAGGTACAAATAATAATGCATTCTAAAGTTTGGGACAACAAATCAAATTGAAAAATAATCTTTACATACCTTTTTCTTAGTTTTAGTAAGTACAGAGTCAATCGTCTCATCACCATTAACAGTATTCAAATCAATCCGTACATATGGATCACTACAAGTGAAA
Organism: Adelphocoris suturalis; assembly: GCA_030762985.1. Classification (NCBI taxonomy): domain Eukaryota; kingdom Metazoa; phylum Arthropoda; class Insecta; order Hemiptera; family Miridae; genus Adelphocoris; species Adelphocoris suturalis. Next base: position 38,579,161 of record CM061051.1, read on the forward strand.
ATACACCACAGTCAAACTTTGGGCAGCAGGTAATCAAATACACATAATAAAGAACCCGTAAAAAAAGTGGTTACTATGTCAGCAGTACTCACCTGGCTCCGAATATGTCTTTTTTTGCCAATTGATGCCCACTTATAACTTTCAGCCTTAATCTCTTCAAAGTTTCTCGGTCCTAGAACAGAAAAGCATATAGCAACAAAGTTGATTAAGTCAGCCAATAAAATGTGCAAGTTCATTTAATCACGAACACATAGTAAAATCAGTCATAGATTTTACTATGTAAATGACAAAGGTATAGTTATTATAGCACAGCATCCAATATCATTAAATTTACACCTAAGCAGTATCATTGATCTGTGATAATACGTATATTTTTACATTTTGAGTACCTATGTTGGAGGAAGCCATTGGGTTCAATCATCAACTGAGATGGATCCAAATTACCTTTGTTTTTGTTTTATTATTTCACATCCTCAAATTTCCATGTTTACATCTCAAGAAACGTACACTCAAAATATCGAATAAAAATACTTGTCAGTCATACATGAGCAGTCCAGACGATAACTTCCAAACGCATGAGCCCATTCACAACAAAACTAGGAATGCAAAGGGGTCAAAAAGGATTACATTAGTTGAAAAACGTGCAGGAATATTACTACATCTGCTTTATACCACCCCATTACGTTTGTCTTTGGATCGTGAATGTTTTTATTCCCAAAGACTACAGCTTTTCTTGGAGTTTTACCAGTATCAGGGGATATCACCGAAAAAATTACTCTTCAATGCGAGTAAAGCTAGAGATCTTAATCAAATGTTGGATGTTGAGGTTCAAAAGGTTTCCAGCTAACCCACAATTCCAAGGGATTTTTCGTCATTTCCAGGTATACTTTCTTCAGTTTACCAAGTCCCTAATCAAGTAAACCCATCTCTCGGTCGAGGACCCCAACAAGACCAACGAACATTTTACAGGAACACCAGTGAAAACACGATTCAAACTGTAGCTTTAGGGAAAGGCAGTAGGGGCAAACGAGTGTTCCCAAAATCGCCAAAAACAACTGCTACACTGTCAGTCAAAATGTGATACAAGTGCAATATATATATATATATATATATATATATATATATATATATATATATATATATATATATATATATATATATATATATATATATATATATATATATATATATATATATGCCACTTCACCAAATTGGATTATATTACATAGAACCCAATGAGCTCATGGTACAATAGCAGGTGATAAAATGTTTGTAGACTCTCTTAACCAGCCACATCGGAACCAGGCCAACACGGTTAATCCAATATGTATCATATAGGTGGTACATGGCGAGACCGAGTCTGGCCTTAGTGATGCACAGACGTGTTATTATCGGCTCTATGGTTAACGGGTATTGTTAGAGGTAAAAGTGTGCTGCTTTACATTGATTTTTATATCGGGGTACGCGATATTGTTCCACGGTTCGTATTGACGGTAATGGAAAGCTCCCCAGGTGATAGCGGTTTTAAAAAGCAATTGTTTTTCATTGGATACACGGGCCCGGTTCCTGGAACGTGTGCGATCGGAGACAGTTATTGGAGGGCGTGGCAGGAGAGGGTATCAATCAAGGTCATTTGATGCTTTCACTTCCCCTACTCTTGATGGTGGACTAGGCGGTATCCCCCCCCCCCTCCCCACTGCTGTTTGTCGTTCATGTCTATTTGACTCACAGAGCCTGTTGAGCACTGATCAGCTCAATATCTCTGAATCAGGAACGAAAAAGAAATAAAACATATCGATAGAAAGCGGTTCTACTTCAAATGGAAATTTATTAAAAAGTATTTTACAGGAGATGCAAAACATGAATGAGAAATTCTAGTCTCTGTTACTAAGGGTGATTTTGAAACATTACATGCAGAGATATGGGAATTGAAAGAGGAAAATAAAACTGCGCGATGAGATAAAGGTGATAAAGGAGAGGCGGTACACAGAAGATCAGGCGTCTAGAATTTTTAGAATGAATGGCCAGGAGAGGTAATTCAATTCTCAAGGGCTTGGTGTACCACGAGAAGGACGATATTTACCGGGTTGTCGAAAAACCCCATCTCTTGTTCAGCATATCAGTGCTAAGATGATCCTGACAGTAATTTTACTTTTGTTTCGGGACAGGGTGCTTCAGTCTGCGACTTGGCGTGTTTCTATGGAAGTTTTGACTGGTATATCAGATTTTTGGGTTTTATCAGAAACGTTTTTGGAACACTTGCGGATCTCATTTGTCATCCCTTCAGAGCGTGAAGAACCCTCTTCAACTACTAGTTTGCTGCCTTGATTGAAGTGGAATCCCAAACACGAAAAAGTTTATAACGATCAGTTGAAGAGGGCACTAGGCAGGTTGGATTTGAACTGTGGCAATGTTTGTTGTTGCAATGATTAAACAAGCTGCTACTGTGGCAGTTTTGATGCTGGTGAACGGAAAACAACCGTGGTATGACTGGGAGTGCCAGAACGCTAGGGATAGGTCGATGATACTGCTGAAGCTGTGGATACTTACTGATTCAGAAGATATTAGGATGAAATAATTAGAGCTATTGCAAGTTAAATAATGCTGTGTACAAGAAAATTTCAAAAGAGAAGGAAATACAGTTTTATCATAATATTGCAAAGAAATTTAAAGCTGTAAGGGATTGCAAGGAATTCTGGGTTTCGGTCACGGTTTTTAAAAAAAGTGGACCCCAAAGACCAGGTTGCATTCTTGCCTGCGGAGTTGGTGACACACTTCTGCACGCTTTTAAACCTCCAGGTGATTGTTTCGATGTCATATGCTGAGCGTAATTTGACGAGTCCTGCGTTGGATGATCTGTTTTACATTGACGAGTTGAATAAAGTCCTTGGAACAGTTAAGTGCCACAAAACCCCAGGCAAAGATGGTGTCCCAGTTGAGTTTTTTTTTAAATACTCTTGTTCTGAGTTTGTGGAAGCGTTGTTGGGCCTGTATAATCACATCCTAGAAACTGGGTCTGTACCTTCCTCATTCTGGGAATCTGTGGTATTCCCCCTAATCAAGAAGGGTAATTTGACTAATGTCGCTGACTATAGAGACATGTCTTTATAAATTGCATTGGCAAGCTGATGTCATGCATGTTGGCAACTAGACTGGTGGATTACGTAGAGGACCAAAAGATTATGACTGAGTGTCGGGCAGGCTTCAGAAAGGGATATTTCTCTGTTGATGCAATTTTTTCACTGAGAGGTTTGGTAAAACTCGAGTTAATTAAGCCTTGAGGGAAAGTTTATGCTTTTTTGTTGATTTAAAGGAGGTTTTCGATACAGTTGATCCTTTTCTATAATTTGTCCACCATCGCAGGTATTTAGCAGCGCTAAGGAGCTTGTATTCTGAGGTGTATTCTTCAGTCTGGACAAAAGATGGAGCTACTGAGCAATTCCTGGTGGGGTGTGGGGTTGGGCTAGGCTGCCCATTATCAGTACTCTTATTCACATTGTTCATAAACGATCTGGTTGATGAGCTGCCAAATGGCGTCAGAGTGGGTATGACTGCGATCGTGGTGAAGATAGTCCTTGACGCAGATTATCTGGTAGTTTTGGCCGATTTCCCAGGTGGGCTGCATGTGACGTAGATGCCATAGCAGCATACTATGATCGGTGGAGCTTACAGTCAATCTGGGAAAGTCCAAGGTGCTGATATTCCAAAATGGGGAAAGACGAGCGACTGAGAAATAGGTATACAACGGCAAAGTTATCGGCATGGTTTCAGAATATGTATACCTAGGTATGACACTGACCCCGAGAATCTCTTTTGCAAAGCATTTAAAACGTAACACAAAATCTGCAAAGCATGTAATGAACTATATTTGGGGGAAGGCTTTTAGGAATCCCGATATTCCTTTACAAGCGAATCTCCAAGTTTTAAATACTATTGTACGGGCATTATTGGGATATAGTGCTCAGCTCTGGGGTTACCTGGAATACATATGCTTGGGTTGAGGCTGTGCAGTTGCTGTTTTTGAAGAAGATTTTCTATTTGCCTCTATGTTAGGGGTAATTAGGGGTAATTACCTGATCTACCTTGAAACGGAGCTGTGCACGTAATCTCAGTTCACAATGGGCTTGCACCTACAGTACATTAGTAGGGTTGCAAGCATGCCAGACTCACTCCTTCTGAAGATAGTGGCAATGGAGATCAGCCAGAAAGGGTTATTTTGGGCTGAACATTATAGTGCCCCAGTGACGAGATATAGTCTCCCTGATCCAATCGGAACATTTGATGCTACACTGCTGAAGAGCAATATAAGCAAGATTCTTATTGCATTTCAGAAGGAAAAGTTTCAGGGCTTCAAACATAGAGTACACAACTCCCAGACATATACACTTTACAAGGAGCTGGATCCACGAATCAAGAGTCAAGAGTCAGATCCAGGGTGTGGGACTGCATGATGCTCGTTGGCTCTTCAGTTGCGCTGTGAGTTGCTTAACGTGAATGCAAGGCCGTTCAGTTCTAGTTGAAGGCAGAAATGTTCTTTGTGCAACCTTTGAGAGCCTGAGGACATATTCCATTTCTTCTGTGTTTGCCCAGTTCTCAGTGACTTTAGGTGGCTGGCCTTGACCAAGGTCAAGGAAACACCTCCTGAATTCGGAGTGCCTGAAGTGCTCAAGTCTGACAATGGGCCACCCTTCGAAGGCCGAGAGTATATAATTTTCTTAGGAAAATGGGTGTGAAAGCTCACCATGTCACACCTTATTGACCAGAAGCCAATGGTACATCTGAACGATTTTTTCGCACGATCAAGAAAACTATTCAAGAAGCTGTCATTGAGGGTAGATGCTGGAAAGAGGAGCTGCATGCATTTTTGTTGAACTATCAAGTCAAACCGCAACAACGGGGAAAAGCACAGCTGAATTGATCTTCAGGAATCCTATGAGCATTAGTTATTTACCTTATATACTTCCTGTGGACATAGATGCTGACGCTATAACCACAGAATCTCTCAAAAAGTAGAAGCAAGCCGCATATGCTGATCTACACAGGAATGCCAGTCCTCACTGTATGAAGGAAAATGATGCGGTGCTACTCTAACGTTTTCAGAGTGACAAGGTCACTTTGAAATAGGACCTCATTCCATATACAGTGACTTCAGTGAGAGGTAACCAAACAACAGCGAGGAGGGATTGAAAGTGAGAAACTCATCAGCTTTCAAAAAAGTCTTGAGTGGGTTGACTGGAACAGGCCTACGTGAATTGTCTTCCACAGTTGAGACATGAGAAATTCCAGCACCTTTTACCCCCAGTTCAAATAAGACGTTTCCACCCAAGACAGACACTCAAGTAGATCAGATTCTGATTGGGTCCAACAAGCATCTCCATCTCAAACAGTATTTCCTTCTCAACGTATCAATTCTGAAACCCCACAATTTCCTATTATTCCTGCACCGACAGTCGGACGTTCTGGATGCCAGATCACAATTCCCCATAATTAAAGAATTTGTCCTTGACAACCCCCGAAAGGGAGGGATGCAGTGTCCACAGTGAATGTCACCTACCAACCATGTGTTTTGAATGTGATTATATTACCACGACTTTCGTCATGTATGACATAATTTGTATAGTTTCATTAATAAAAGTGAGTGAATTGAAAGTGTATTTACATTGATTTTATACATCACAATTTCAGATGTGTAGGGATTTCTCAAGTAAGAGTTTCTTTTCAAGTTAGTTTATTATAGTTATGTACATGGTAGGATGCTTAGAACTATGAGTTTTCACTTCTTATTCTCCATAAGATACAAACAGGAAGAAGAAGAGGTTCTTCCAGAATTAAGTCACATGAACACTGGATTAAGTCATGAAGTTACTGGTGTAATGCTAATTGACCGGTTGAGCGTTCCATCCATGGTTGGATCAAGGTTAACGTAGTCCAACCACGATCCTAGCGGCAGTGGACCGCATGCTGATCAAGGGCTAACCGCGGTTAGGTGGGTGGAACAAACCTTTTACATAATCGAATCGTCGGACTTTGATCTCAATATCACTTCTTGTCTGAAAGATGAAGGTGAATGACCGAATCCCAATAATATGATAGAAAAAAGTGATTCTTCTACCCCTTGATACCTCCAAAATCACTCGCACCGGAGTCAGCTGATAATCGGTAAACAGGGTGTAGAGATCAGACTATTAATAACAGCGAAGGGCATGAGAAATTATGAAAAATTACGGTTACAATAATAGTAACAACAATAATAATAATAATCATTATTATTACTATAACAATAATAATATGCGGCTCAAACCTAAAAAAAAAAAATAATAATAATAATAATAAATAAATAAATAAAAAATAATGGTAATGGCCATTATAATGATAATTATACCAATAAAGATTACAATGATAAGGAATGCAAGGAATTGCTCATCTGCAAGGGCTCCAAACCAATTATTTGCAGTATCGTGAAGAATTTTGATTTTGCAGAACACATTGAACCGATTTATGCCGTTTTTGAGCAGTGTTGAAGTAAGGTCAAATTAATAGTAGCACGTGATTTCTGGGGGGAAAATAGTGAATCAACGTATTTGGAATTATTCATTACCGAATTTTTGTTCAAAATTAAGAGATTTACCACAAAATTCCGAAAAATGATAAGACTTTTTGCCATTTATAATATAATTATAATATAATAATTATTATTATAATTTATAATATAATTATATTTTACTACCTATGTTAAATTGTTTTGAAATTTGTTTTGATTTTGGATTTCAAGCTTTATTTGCAATTTTTATCGATTTGTTAGCAGATTTTAATGAAATTCAAGTACATTTTTAAACATAATTTTGTATATAAATTGTTGAATGTCCTATTTTATAGTTGATAAACTTTATCTAAGCAATATTCTGCTAAAAAATATCAATTTAACGATTTTTAGCCGTTTTTAGCCATTTCTTGGAATTTGAACAATTGTATGTGCTCAAAAAGTGCTGGCCAACAAACTCTTCCTTTCATTTGGAAAGCTTGATTTTTTGGCGCAAGAATGGAATTTTTATTTCAATCCTAAGGAGAGTTATCGTCTGGAAGGACACATGCACACACTTTTAGCGAATTTTTGAAGAAAATTAAGCTATTGCTCTCGCCCCAAAATTTTTAGAATGTGAATTTTTGAAAAAATTTTATGCAGAAATCCGTTTCAGGCTATTCTGAATCATATTCTGAAGTTTAACGCATTTTTTTATGTATGTATGTATGTGTCATTCCAGACGATAACTGTCCGTAGAATTGTGCTAGAAACTTCAAACAAATTTTTAAATGTTAAGGACACAAAACGAAAGTTCAAGTTCGTTGGCCAGCATGATCGGATTACATCTTCGGGTTGAAATTTTCAAAAATGTAGTAACAAATTTCAAAATAGCCTGTTTTTTGCGATTTGTTGTGCAAAATAATTTTTTCAGCATACTAACATATGGTATATTCGGAATCAGCGTAAAATTTCCTATAAGAATATGTATCAAGTTTTCAAAAATTTCAAAGTTGAAGAATCAGTCAAAAATCGAAATAATGCCGTTCGCTAGTTGTTAAAATCGGTAATATTTGCATGAAACATTGTCCAAAGGATACTAGATTCGAATGCAACTGACTTTATATCACTCGTAATATAAAGCCTCATCATCGATTGGCTGTGGAAATACGTTTCTTTCATATGACGTCGGTATGTTATTTTATTTTATGTCAAGATTTGATGATGTTATGATAGGATACTGTTGAAATTTCAACTGCCCTCAATACTGACCACATTGGACATCGAAATCTATGAATATTTACCTACATTTGACTTTAAATCTACAAGATTAGTTTAATAATAATAAAGTATGAGTACCTCCTAATTATTTTTAATAATTTGATTCCATGTTTGTCTATCAAAATAATAAACTAAAATTTCTCTACACGATCAACAGCGACTGAAATGTTTAAGATTTCTTCAAAAATTCGCTCATGGGGTCATGCTGCATGACTGGACTTTTTTTTTTTTTTTGTTACAATACTACCCTCAAAGACGGAGGGGGCACACCATTAAATTGAATTTAGGATTGAGTGTAGTATTTAATAATACGAATAGGCAAAAACTGTTTTATTAGATTTAACTCATGAGAAGAATAAAAATCAAATGGTAACAGTAACTGTAAGTAACATGAGTCTTGAAGTCATGGTAGTAGTCTCTCGAAGTAGGTATACGAGTGACGTAGTAAAATAAACATGGAAGTATTTTCTCATTCCAATACTCCCTCTCACTCGACATACTGTTGAGAGTCCTAGAACATTCTTGAAAGTGTCAAATTTGGGTCCAGCAAAGGGTTTCGTGAATACATCCGCTTCCAGCTTTTCTGAGGGCTTGTAGATTTCCACAATGTCACCATTTTGAACTTTTTCTCGTATGAAATGTTCTTTTATGCTTATATGCTTTGAACGTGAGCTGATTATAGGATTTTTGGTAAGCTCTTGTCGTTGAAGATTTGGACAGTCCTGTGAGGAGTACCCATGTCTGAGATCAGTTGACGCAGGTGCATGACCTCCTTGGCAGCTTCAGTGAGAGACATGTATTCAGCTTCTTGGGTAGAGATGGCCACAGTGCGCTGCTTGCGAGCCTCCCAGCTTATGAGAGTGCCAGCATAGATGAAACAGTAGCCAGTATATGATTTTTTATCTTCCGCAGATCCCCAACTTGCATCAGCGCAACCAAAGAGTGCCTTTCCAGTTTTTGAGAATGTCAGAGCCAAGTTTTTGGTACCCTTTAGGTATCTCAACACTCTCTTTGCTGCAAGCCAATGTGCCTTGCCATGACAATTGTTGTATTGGCTCAAAAAACTGACGGCGAAACTAATGTCTGGTCTTGTGGCAACAGCTAAATACATGAGAGCACAAATAAGTTGTTGGTAAGGATATGCAACATTCTGTTCATTTTCTTGGGCTTTTTCGGCTTTGAATCCAGGGGCTATTGGTGTTCTTACAGAGTTGCAGGTTGTCATATTAAATCTTTCAAGGATTTCACAACGTTGTTTGGCCTTATCTGTATTTGGTATACATCGCAACGTTGTTTGGCCTTATCTGTATTTGGTATACATCGCTTCAGAATGCCACAAAACGGATTTCAATTAAGAAAATTTTTGAATATTTTAGTTTTAAAATTTTTGGAGCCATTGCAATAGCTTCATTTTTTACAAAAATTCGCTAAAAAAGTGAAAAACGCGCTTGGGCGACCTCTAAAACTCAACGAAACTGGCTGAAAAGTTAGCAGAATCGTTTGTTGATATTAACAAAGCTGGGTGCAGAAGAGCGGCGCAATTTAAACACGTTTATTTATTTATTTTTTCGAACCACCGTAGGGTGGGGTACGCTGATGTAGCTTGTCACCGAAACATTCATGTTTTACAAACAAAACAATTATTTATCTTTAAGGATCACGGCTGGCTTCGTAATCCTCAGAATGGAATTTACATTCATTTAGGAAATAAATATGTGAGTACCGAGCATTGACACTAATCCTAACAAAATATTAAACAATCAAAAATACATTTTCTATTACTAACACAGGCGTAGATATGAATTGCATGAACAATAATGATAATAATACAATTGTATAAAGTCAGTGTGATCTGCCCTTAAAACCCACCTTTACATTTCGCAATTTTATTCAGTACTACAAATGCAATCCACGGCAGTGTTGAATATAAGTCCCGCAGAACATTTCCATGCATACTATACATAAAATAATCAAATTTGAAGAAATTACGTGTATTGCGTATAAGTGAGATATGTGAGAAAACGGCAGATGACGTTATGATGACATACAAGAGAACGTTGACATATGACACAAAAGGATAATTGATTACTTAATATTAAACAAGCAGCCGGTAAACTGACCTGTTGAGTTTGAGGGACATATCCGTACTCGTTTCGGGGAGATAAATGTGAATTAATTCTATCTACAGACATTTTACGTACTGCTTCATAAGCCCATTATCAAAGTCATCCAAACAATGAAGCCTTGAAGCTGTTGTAACACTATGGAGGTTATAGAGATTGGCATGACAACAAAAAAACAAAGAGAAGATTTTACGCATGTACCTACTGATCACAAAGTTTCCATGCATCCATAAAGGGAAACAAAACTAGAGATGTTTTGGTATCAGAACAGTACCAGTAATTCGCGATTCCAAATAAGGATGCGAGCCTAGCGGCAGCAAAATGAACTAAGTAGATCCTGACTCTGACTCTTGTGTAATAGAAAATCGAATCTGTTCATAACATTCATTGAGACTTCGTCTTCTCTCGTTTTATTTCCATTGGTTTTTTTTCTGTGTGTACAGAGATATATGCCCTAATTAGAAATCGTTTTTGGCTTGATGGTCGAATGGTGCCTCCCTTCCCCTAATTAGGTAGAGTTACTTAGTAACTACATAGGTAGGTACCTACCTAACATTATACGCACAAGTTTTGAAGTTTACCTTACTGTGAATGAGGATTGGTAGAATAGTAGGTAACATATCGTTAAGGATTGACAGGCAATATGAAATCGAGCATATTTAGATTTAAAAAATCGACCAGAACACAATAGAGCCCCTCGTTTATTTTCCAAACAGCCTTTACAAAACTACCAGGTGCTAACTGGGACACAGGGATTCTGCCAAACCAAAATCCTACATTTGTAAATGTAGTAGATTCCTTTAATTTATATACACTGCACTTTTATTATATAATTTTAATAAGGATAGGTAGGTACCTACCAGAAAACCAAGACTGCTACTAGGCACATGGTTACATGATCTGCTATTCCCAAGTTCGCAGTTGCATTTGAAGTATAATATAGTCTTGAAATCTTGCAAAATCGTTGCATTTATAGGGTGAGAATGTCCATTAATAGATAAACTTTGTGGAACAAGCGCATAAATGCAATCACTGATAGGTACTGGTTGTACTAATCTGTTACTGCCAATTTACTAATTTGTTCGTTGGAATTTTAGTAGGCCCACAAACTGCGTGGGTGCCACGGGGTATCAATCGGAGATTTACGTGGGTAGTGTCAGAATTTTCTTCGGTAAACTCTGAAATTTCCAGAAGTGCTTGGGGGAAAAATCATCAAAGCAGGTCGTCAAAGGTGGTGTTGAGACCGTGTCGTGCTGTCGTCCATCGTCGCCCTTATGTGAGTAGAAGAGCAGTAGAAACCAAACTTCATCTTAAATGCGAACTAAAGTTTTTTTTAGTGTTTGAGTTTAGCTCCGTCAAGAAACGAGCATGGAAGATAACATCTTTCTTCTTTAAAAACATAAGGCAGCATGCAACGAATACAATTTTAATTAATAGGGATAAGTCAGTGTTTATCAGTTTATTTAACAAGTTAAGGTAGGAACCTACTGTATTTGTCTCTCGTTTACCGCTTTTGGTAACGTAAAGGTAAGAATACATAATCAACCTACCTACTCTTTCAACGAAGAAAGAAACGAATCGTGTTTTCAACTGATTGTAACCAGTGTTTTTTTTTTTTTTTTTTATGTACCTAAGTGAATTATTTACTGTTTCACATTTACCAGTAATGGACAAAAAATGTTTAACAAGGTAATATTTTATTTGTATTTTCATCTTTAATCAAAAATGTACTTGTTCATATAATTTCATAGTGAGTGTTTATTAAATGGTTGTTTACTTCTAAAGTAAATTGAAAAATAAAGAGTGAATTTAATCCTGTGTTTACAATATAAAAGTATATTTTATAAATAATATTACATCACGTGGACTGAAGTTCTCCAGTGTTTTATGTTGCATTCCCTGCCTTTTTCGATATAATTTTGCCAAAAAAATTACTTACCTTTAATCATTTTATTTTTTGTTAATTTTATTTTTTTTTTATTTTGTTGTGTGTACATGGATGTTTGGTAACCAAGCTAAAATTTATGCAAATAAAAATTACGTTTTTCATGTTAATTTTTACATACCTGATATAAAGTTTGGGTCTATAACCTCTAAAACTGCTAGTTTTTCAAGGTCTTTTTTCAAAAAATTTCTCGGTGGGGCGGTACTCCCGCTAGAGGACCGTTCCCACCCGCGAAATTTTATTAATCCTTCACTGGTTTGAAATCACTTCAAAAGAAGTCAGCCTACCCTAATTGGCTGAAGTCGCGCCTACCCACTTCACCAATCATCAACTAGTTTGAATCGGTTTGCAAGCCACCTCAGCGAACAAACCTATTGTGGGGAACGGAACTGAACGACCTAATCTATTTGTCATTCATTTTCTGACAAAGCAACGTGTATGCAGGCTCGATTCGATCTACATATAATTTTAGGCTTTTATTTGATCTGGAGAGTAGATTTTGTCATACGCAAGTACCTATAGGCTTCACTCACTGAGTAACTGACAGCACTTGTGTAACTCAGCGGTCTCCAACTTTCTTACTGTAGGGCCACATTATAAAATATTTGAGACAAGGCGGGCCAACAATTTACTAATTTTCTGGAGCCCCCCCCCCCCCCCCCATACATTCACAAAGTTTTGTTTTAATTAAGAGTGCTCAGTGGTGGTTATTGAGATATTCTGGGCTTAGTTTTCTAAGTAGCTATATTCCCTTACAAATCTTTGTTGTTGGATAACTCAAATCATGTTCTTTTAAGATTGTTAAAATAATGTGAACAAAATATACCAGACCTAAGTTAAGACAATTATTAATGATTTTTCCTTAGGCCTACTTTCACTAAAAATTTCAATGATTATTTCAAATACCCGTACATTTTTAATATAGTATTAGGTAAACTTCTAAAAATTAGAATAGCTCAGAAAACTGAATTAATATTACTGCTTGTCATAAAATTACATTTGTTCTCTAAAACAAGTTTTCAAGCAAGCCTTAATAATTGCTGAATGGCTGATCACTGCAGGTTTACAGATAACTTTACACTTATCGAGAACGGAAGAGACCAACATAGAGACGATTGCTGTACTCGTAGTTACCGGCAAAAGTGTTTTAAGGAAAATATATTTTCAAATAAAAAAAAATCTGTTTTAAGTTTGTAATTTTTCCGAGGGCCGGTCAAAATCTGCTCGCGGGCCATAGGTTTGGGACCCCTGGTGTAACTGTTTAGCGTTACGCTTCTACTCTTCTTCAAGGTCCATGTCCTTCTCTTCTACCCTCTAGACTAACAATCACCTTAACCTTAGATTATGAATCAACAACATTACATTGTATGTATCCTATCAAAACTTAATTAAACTTTGCTGATGGGTACAATAAATTATGAATAACCAACGCTTGTTGTTGAACAATTTCTAGCATAAAAAATGCACGATTCCTCTATAGCATTATTCCCGATCATTCCTCTCTATCTAGTCTTTGGCACCCACTTACTGGCGTTTACCCTCAATTCGTTTTTCACCAATTTAAATGGACATCATGAGCAAAAATGATCGTTGAAATAAATTTATTTACCAACTGCGTTCCACATACTGATTTGTACTACTTGCGCACGTACAAAAGTAGTAAAAGGGTTAAAAAAAAAGAAAGATAAACGTTAAAAACCACCAGCGTCCACGCTAAAAAGTCGGCAAATATGAAACCGGCATTACATCTAAAAGGAATTATGTACTATATACCAAAAATTATGCAATTCCTAATAAACTAGTCGATAATATTTCCTGGAAATCTTAACGCACACATATAAGATGAGGAAGATAGAGGAACGATGTGTATAAAAAACTGAGGGGGATTGAAGCGGGTTGGGAGTTTTAGTGGGGCAGCGTAGCAGTAATGGCAGCAGCGACCAGCGTTGTTTTACTTGATAGGGGGAATAATACCACCTGTACTATAAATTTCCATGGTAGGCACCTTTTCTCTGTTGATTTACTATCCAAACAATCGTAATCACTCGCATTTGTTCTCCCGAGTTCACTAATTTCGTGATTTTCCGCGAATGTGGCTGTCCTTATTGTCGGACCGTTTTTTTTATATGTGTTTCATAGCGGAGGCCCCTCAACGATCCATTTTAACCTCGTAAATGAAAAAAATGTTTCAGCTCGGAGAGGTGTCTTTTATCTGACAGAGTTTTGTACGGTTACTACTTCGTAATATTCGTGTGTATGTATAAATCATGACGGTTCCCGTCCTTATGACAAGTTTAGGGCGAGTTGTTTAACCGGCGGTATTCAATTAGGCAGACAGTTCTGCTTATTTGGTTCTGAAGAACAAGAATTGCTATCCGTTGAAAATATTATTTACCTTCTGTTCTGCGAACTTCTTGCTTTCAATTTTTTCTTGACTATTCATGTGAATAATTTACTTCGCCTACAAAATTGTTCGTAGTTTCTAATTGTTTACGTTTTTAGGAGCCACTGTTGTTTCATGGCGGGTGAACAACCAAGAGCAGCTTTTCGTGAGGTAAGTCCTGGTTTTGATATAATATCAATTTAGTTGTTTACCTAACCAACATATGTAGATATGCATTGTCTCGTTTATGCACTGGACAAGTGTTTATAGATGATTTTGTAGAATGACGAAAACTCGAGTGTACAAAATCACATTGATGCATAGGTAATTCCTCAACCTCCTCTGTGTCTGGAAAGTAGGTAAGAATTATAGGAAGATGTCACTGCTAGATCGTTGAAAAGTTACCTACTGAACTACCGATTGCGATGTTTTGAGTTAACTCTAAAAGTTCTCACTCTAAAGTCTCGGTTTTGCACCCTGATTAATAAATCATCATCATTTTTATCTTCTGATGTTACCTACTTAAATTCTTATCCACAAACTTAACTAACCTACCACAGTAAAAATATTGGCTTATGATTTTTTTAAAATATCAAGATCCGCGCATCCAGTCTACTTAACTAAAATGTATAACTCTTTGTATATCTCTGAAAGGGTGATGTATATCTTTGTAACCAGCCAAACCGGCTCAAACATTTATAGATACCTTGGTATTCGACATGCCTTTTTTCGAACCCTAGTGGGTAATCTCAAGCCTTAATCACTCGGTCTCCTTAACCACTTAACCACCGATATCAATTACATAATCAAACCTCTTCAACTGCGGGAGTTTCTTGCACGTAAAACACCTGCCAAATAGTCAAAAATCAGTTGTTCTTGCTGACGAAGTGAAACTGCGGGCACAGCAGTTAGGTACTCGCTGGAAGAAGCCTCAGTTCGATTCATTATTGCATGCAGGAGTGAGAGATATTGTTTGACGTGAGTCACGAGTTGAGACGTTGTCTACCGTACGTAAAAGCCGAAATAACTACAGGTTTCAATCAATGCTTATTGTGAGAATGTAGGTAATGATGCAGAGTGGTTAGAGGTGTTGAGGGTGAGAAATGAACAACCTACTTCTACAACCTATCTTCTAGTAGGTACATGAAAATGTAAAAAAAAGGAAGGGAAAAGTTGAATGGCTATTATTATCAAAATACTATTGGTCATGAAATGATCGATATCAATAGAATTGTTTCTACTGCCCCTTGGTTCATGTTCAGATCATTGGGCCAGGTGTTTTTTCAGGTGTTCTGCGATGCTCTCTCCCGTTTTCTAAGAAGCATATTACAACGACAAACCTCGACTACACTTGCCCTTAACCGTTCCGAACTCGCAGAACGCACACCGAGAACCAAGCTTGGTTGTCAACCACAAAATGTGGCCATAAAAGATTTTAGTCAAAAAACGGTTTTTGGAAGACCGAATCTAAAAACATTAGTGCCTCAATTGTTACGGACTTCCTGATGCAGGAAATAACCCTGAAATTCGGGAAATCAACTTTAGTTTGCTAATGTAGCAAAGCATGCATACATCAGCGGGTGAAATTGCCCCATGGAAGTATGGAGTGATGTGTAATAAATTCACAGCTTTCTAACGAGTGGTGATCGAGTTTTGTGGGATGGGAAGTTATATTGTCCCTCTCAACGATTGGTTGTACGTAAACTATTATAGGAAAGCGTGACATTTTTTCTGCCGGACAAAATTTCGAATGACCCCCCCAGAGCTGAGACATATCCATGTTAGTTAATAAGTGTGAATGAAGGATATAACGTCGCATGTGCCTTGACGAAGTCAACATTTTTCTTAATGCGTCAAACACTGGCCTCTTCAATCTATAAATTAATAACTTTCACAAACTGATTCATGCAGTGACTTAACCAACTCATAATAGGTAATTTGTGCAATTTCATTTTCTCTTCATATATTTAGTTATATCAGATACCTAACAACCATACACTTTTAAAAGTAATATCAGTTGAGTTTATGAAGGAAACATTTAATTACCAATTATTTTACTATTAATAATATTAATTGCATGGTGCTACAGTCTGTAAGAAGAAATTATATAGTAAGGGAACATCTTTATGCCATTTCAAATAACCTTTATTACACGTCAACGATTAGATTTTCTACCTACTTGATTACTTCAAAAATACTACCTATCTTGCTATAGGTATATTTTATTAAGTATGTACAGGTATTGCATTGGTTCCTATGGAATTAACTTATGAGGAACATTCGAATAATGTGATGATGGGAACGATTGATGAACAATATTTTAGGATACTAATTTGGCAGCAACATGCTCTCTTATTTGAAGTCCCACATCAACTTGATTAAACTTGACATTAATTGATCAACAAAACTAGAGAGCAAATAAATATTCGACTGTACTAATGTACCTACTAGCGACGTGGAATTGAAATCCGTTAAAAGAGAGTCCGTTGTAAACCGTCAAAAGAGTTACCTACTAGTACCTACTTGGAAATTAAGTATCCATTTGGATAATAGGTATTCCTACATTGGATATTGATATTGGATTCGTGAGAACTTTTTACTCCCAACACAGCTGATTATTTTCTTTCTTTCTGTGGCAGGAGAAGAGGATCCTGTCCCAGGCCACCAGCTTTGAAAAATCTCAACCTATTATTACAATACTCCACTACCAGCAGTCGACAACCTGTTGAAAAAGCACTCCGCTATACTCACGCGTATAATTTCATTGCTAGGAGCTGACACGAAAATTGAGTTCGAAAGGACGCATATGTTTAATATTCTGCGTCTGTCGAGGAGTGGCAGACATAATGGTTTTGGACTACAGAAAATAAGTACTATCAAAAGAAATGACCCCCCCCATTCTCAAGCAAATCAGTCTTTTCATTTTTTTCATTCATTTCAGGTTTTATGATAGTGAAACTTTTAAGCAATCAGTCATGAATATGGGCCTCGGCTCCTGGGTTACTAGGGCAGCTTGCACCGTGCATATGATCCAACGATCCTACGTTACCCTTTCCTCATGGCTGTTTAGATTTGAATTACCTATCCATGTTTTGAGCTCATCAGATCATGCCCCCCAATGGTTTGTGCCCTCCTCTTTATTGAACATCCCCAGATCTGCCCCTACTCTTGACAAGCTCTGATATAAACCTGTTTACGTTCCCTGTGCAGCCGAAACGAGGCTAGTGCTCTCTCACTATTTGAATAGGTATGTAAAAGATGGAGGAATATTGTTTATAGATGCTTTTATTTGGTCCATCAGTTTATTCCACCTTGTGTAGAAGAGAGGCTAAAATTACCCTCCATCTTTAACGTTGGAGCGCATATGGGTAATATTCAACTTTCATATCGGGCCAATCTCGTTGGATTGGTTGGCATCCTAAAGCGTTGTTGGGGCTCTCTCTCTCTCTCCTTCTCCCCTCCCTCCCTTCCCCTCCCCTCCCTATCTCCCCCCATCCATGTTGTACCATGTGTGATCCTGTTGGACTACATCATCTTCAAACCAGTTTTGTGTTAGTCTGTAGAATGTAGTAAGTTTCGATGCTTTGGATTTCAGGGAGTATGAGGGTGTACACATTCATTCATTATAACATCACTTAAAAAGCTCTTCACCATAAAATCATGCACTCCCTCCTAATTCACTTGAATGAAGAGTACCCTTGGGTGTGAGTTTGCCTGATTTTCGTCCTAATTAGTTTCCAAGGTTTACTTATAACTGATGGGAACAATCGAATTGGTTTTAGGAAAAACTTTATATTTTTTTAGATACAACTGTTTCCTACTGTTAATGACGTCACAATTCGTATTGCGGATTGGTGATGCCAATATAGTACGCTTTGTCAAATCCTTGCATATCCAATGGGTCCGGTATCTCTTGGGAATTTAAAAGTATGGCTTCTAAAATTGTACTTCCTCAATCTGAAGAGAATGTGATTTCGCTAATACTTTCGAAATCTAATGCTATTTCCAATATTTTAGTGAATTTATAGGAAATTATATGACGACATGGTGCACAACTAGATAGATGTAGAGGTTTGTGTGTGTGTATGTGTGTGTGTGTGTGTGTGTGTGTGTGTCTGGCCCCACATTTTTCTAGTCCCACATACACACGATATATCCATATACTAAACTAATAAGTTCTATCCTTTTTTTCATCTAGATTATTGCCTGGACCGGTGTCTATAATCGAATAATGTAGTATCAACGTTTGTTTGTTGTAGCAAAGCTGCGATTTTCGATGGCAAAGCACCCATCAGAGGAGGGATCCCTGTCGTGTTCCGTAAGTTCAAGTTTATTTAAGTTGGTTGGCGGGTTGCAGGTTTGCTTCATCTCCTTTTTATAGAAGGGAGAAGCACGTATAGTAAATTAATATATAGTACCTAATGGGTCACTTGCTCAAGGCTCAAGGAGCCGACAAGTATAGCCAGTAACAATAATTTTTGTTCAGCTAACCCCCCTCCCTCCACCTCAATTGGCCTCTTGACTTTTGAATCAAATTTGATTTGATGCTGTCTGTTTGTCCAAATATTTGTCCAATAAAAATTCAATTAATCCGTCTCCTTGTTTTGTTATGCTTTTGCCTAATGAAGTGGTATCACAAACTTCAGAGTAGTATATCTGTATCACACACTAATATAAATGTCATCTTAATTGACTCTGTAGTAATCTTGAGAAAGAAAACCTTGATTCATTTCCTCTGAGACACTCATTTTAGAAACTACCTCTTCTTAAAAAACTTAATCTCAATATGTACGGAAGTTGGATTTCAGTCTTGAATCGGTGCAAACCAATCATGATTGTTGCTTCAATAATATCGCTAGAAACATTTTGAAAACAGTTGTGCCAAGAGTTTTGGCAATAAAATAATTAGAAGTTAGAAATGAATGAAGTGGACTCTACACTCCGCTAACATGTAGTTTAAGTGATTAGTTCAATATTCAAAAGGATCCAACAACTCAGAATGTTTTATAAAGTCAGTTTTGAAGTGGGCTTACACCTGTTCGTAGAACCTCATTTAAGTCACCTTCAGGTTTAGAATCACAGGTTATTTGAGTATCTGATGTCTATGTATGCTCTCTAACTTTTTTAAACGAGCAAATAATTCATCTGCTAAATTCTTTGTAATTCTGGTTTTCCATCTATTCTAATTATTTCAACTAACCTGGATTGTGGTATCAGGCTTTCACATTTGATAGCTAACTTTCAACTGGTAATTGGAATTCAGGTTTCACCTGGGCAGTTCAGGTATCTAAATGTACTGGTTGAGTTGAGTGTTAACAGAGAAACACCTAGTATTATGTTGAGCTATAATATTATATTATTGTTATTCGCACATTCTTTTCAGCTCACTTTGGACCCTGGAGCTATGGCCCTAATCATGGGTTTGCTAGAGTAACTCAATGGGCACTGGAGAAGGGACCTGAGCGCCTCCCTAGTGGTGACGTTGAAGCAATTTTTTACTGCACAGATAATGAATGGACTCGTTCAATCTGGAATTATCAGTGAGTACTACCATTGGGCTTGAACTAGAAAAAATAGATGACAACGTAGCTTTACTGTTCTAAAGCGAGGTCAGTTCGGTTTACTGAATTGTGCACTTGTGCTGTGCACACACTACACCCAGGGGTGCTCAAACGGTCGATCGCAATTGACTGGTCAATCGCGAGTGCTTTTTGAGTAGATCTCGAGAAGAACAAAATTTTTAATAAGTAGGTAACTAAACTACAAAAATTTATTACGTAATAACACTGCTTGCCCCCTTCATTTTTCCCTTCATCATTCCCTTCATTTTTTTCATTCCATTGCATTATACATCAACAAGTTTTGTGTTCAAAAGTTTTAAACACGGAGGAAATTATGGGCATTGCAACAAAAATTGTGAATTCCATCCGTGCACGTAGCTTGTAACGGCGGCTCTTTAAGTTGCAG
Organism: Adelphocoris suturalis; assembly: GCA_030762985.1. Lineage (NCBI taxonomy): Eukaryota > Metazoa > Arthropoda > Insecta > Hemiptera > Miridae > Adelphocoris > Adelphocoris suturalis. Next base: position 38,599,380 of record CM061051.1, read on the forward strand.
TTGGAAGATAGGGAGTCAGCTGAACACACTGATTTAGTTCTTCACACGGACGTCAGGTGGTTGAGTCGCGGAAAATTCCTAGAAAGGTTTCAAGAATTATTGCCCGAAATAACAGCTTTTCTAGACGAAAGAGGTGATGACACTAAGATGTTGAAAAACGAAAAATGGCTGACTGATTTGGCATTTTTGACTGACATCACAATGCACTTGAACACCATTAACTTGGAGCTTCAAGGTAAAGGAAAAACTATTATTGAGATGATTAGCGCAGTAAACGCATTCAAAAGTAAATTGCAACTTATGATAGATCAACTGAAAAGAAAGGATCTGAAACATTTTCCGTCTTTGAAAGCAAGGATTCCTCAGTTGAATTATGATACGTATGAGGCTGAATTATCAAATATTTTGGGACAATTCGAAATGCGTTTTTATGATTGCAGTAAATTGGCAAATATAGCATCATTTATGAGTTATCCTTTTTCATGTAAAAACATTGAGGAATTAGCTACTGAAGTAGCAAGTCAGTTTAATATGAACTCATGTTCTGTTGAAAATGAGTTGGTGCAGATTATATCAGATATACATCTCAAAGCTACAGCATCTGATACAAATTTCTGGTGTTTTATATCTGAAGATAAATATCCGAATCTAAGGCAAATCGCCCTTCAACTGACGGCAATGTTTGGGTCATCTTACTTGTGCGAGTCTGCATTTTCTGAAATGAAGATAATTAAGTCAAAATATCGCAATCGACTAACTGAAGATCATATGTCATCATGCTTGCGATTGGCACTCAGTGGTTACGCACCATCTTATGAAAAGTATGCTGAGGACATGCAGTGCCACGCTTCAACATCCAAAGTCACTCCTTAGTTGAGTTTAACACCATATGTAACTCTTTTGTTTTGTAACAACGAATAAACTCGCAATTTTGAATAAATAGGAGTTTTTTCATTGATATTGTAGAGAAGAACTTAAGTAAACCTAACCCAAACCTTGACTAAAATAATGTAAATTGTGCGGAAAGCTAATATCTATATATGCTACGGTACACCCTACCTAGGTAGGTAGGGTGTATCGTGTATGTACGACAACCCTGCATCACACATACTTGCAGCCTCTCAGAGTCGATCGTAAGTAGTCTAAAAATATTGAAGTAGATCGCCAGCAGTTCAAGTTTGAGCACCCCTGCACTACACTATCACTGGGTTTAAAAGAAAAGATCGATAGCATAACATGGTGTTCTGGACCCCATTGAGCCATGGTGGTAATAAAATGCTAGGACCTTCTGAACAAATGAAAAGTCGTGGAATTTCGAAAAATCATCATATCTGACCAAAACACCCTGTATATTCACTGTAAAGACCTTCAAAGATCCATATAATCCACAAAACAAAATTATTCTAGCCTCTAAGCTCCCTTCCAAGGGAGTAACTGTTTATGTTTGAGTTTTCTGGTCAATTCCTGAAATCTATTCTGCAGTTACTTCAATCTGTTGATTCATGTGGAAGAAACGTACCCTAATGTTGTAACTTCATATATTCATGGCACTAATTGTGCAGCTCATAAGAACATGACTTGAATTGCAAATAATGAATGGATATGGAAGGAGCACATTTTAGTTTTATGCGTTTACATTTTTGTTTCAGGTTCCGATTAACTTACAGACTGATTTTAAGAGAAAAGGAGCTGCATTTTATAATTGGTGTATATAATCCTAGTAAAGATTTGACTTTTAGTTTCAATTTGTTACTTCACACTTATTTCAAAGTTCCTGATGTGCGAAGGTGCCAGATAACCGGATTGCATGGTTGTACATTTATTGATAAGGTAAAATAATATAATATTTTGGGTATTGCATAGTTCTGTGGATTCATTATTGTTTCACTTGAAGGTTAAACAATTCTGGAAGGGGTTTCAAAATTGATTAAATTGCGAGTATTTCTTTGGCCCTTAAACTATGCTTCCTTTATTATCCTAATAAATACGTTGATATCCTAAATTTACAGACAAGGGATATGGTGATTTATCAAGAAGGAAGGGAGTCTGTTACTATTGGAGAATGGACTGATAGGATCTATCAGAATACCCCACAGGAACACATTATTACAAACGTTGTTTCTGGACGGAAAATGAGAATCCAGAAGTATAATTTCCCCGATACTGGTAAGATTTCTATTTTCTTTTTGCAGAGATTCTCTTATACCAATGCTATACTGGATTTAGTGAATATGTGTTTCATGCATCCACGCTTATAGTCAAGTTGTATTCATGAGCATTACTGATCTTGGGTGACATTGAGAGTTACTCATTAATCTATGAGGGCCATAAGGAATGTAAGTTCTCTGCTTAAAAAATTAAATAAATGAATGAAAATCCCTGAAAAATAGGTTATCTATTTCTAAGGCTGGTTTCACATTAACTTGGCAGCTGTATAAATGGCATCGGGTACTTGGTTGTTTGGGCGAGGATTGGATAGGGCGTTTCACTTATACCTGGCAAAAGGGGTGGCCAGCAGTCACTGGACTGGTGTGGCTGCCATGTAAAGATCTAGTGAGACAAAAATCTCATTCGCCCACTTTAGGGATGGGTGATTGTCTATAGTTGACCACTATGGACAGTGAAACTATCCATAAACTACTTGGTCCATTCACCAGGTTCCTCATGAAGTTTGAAAAACTGGTTGTCTAGTATAATGTAGTCGACTTTGCTTCTTATTCATGATTCTGTTTTACGGAAACTATTGAAAATTACACCAAACAAGATTTTTCGCTGATTTGACGACAATTATTGTCAAGGACAAATTTCAAAGGATTTATATTGGTTTCAGTCGATTCTATGTGGCAAAAACTATTGAAAATTATACCAAACTCGATTTTTGATGATTTCACGATGATTGACATCAGTGATGATGACGTATTATTGTCATGAAGGACAAATTTTGAAGCTTTTATAGTGTTTTCAGTCGATTCTGTGTGGTAAAAACTATTGAAAACGAACCAAACTCGATTTTTGGTTGATTTGATGACAATCGTTGTCACAAGACAACAGTTCCTGTTGTCAGGTTATCATCAAAAACTATACAGCTAATTCCGCATGGCTAAAGAGTATACTTACCAAATTTCAAGTTGATCGCTCCAAAATTACGACCTATAGTGCGGAACACCACACACACATGTACGCATGTTACAAATGCCAGCCGAGTAAAATTAGAGACTTACTTCATTGGTCAAATACTATCGATAGCAGCTTTCCTTTTTTCCATACCTATTTACTAAAGAATTCGATGTAATTCAATTTAATTGCCTATTATTTGTTATTCGTAGAATTAAAAAAATTATGTCAAGATAGAATAACGAATTTATTTGTATTTGAACTACAGAATGAGACCTTGGATGAAATTAATTACATAACAAGAAAGGTTTAGAAGGAAAAGAAGTGATAAGGGGGAAAAAATTGCACAATTCTCAAAGAATTGTAGAAATCTAACCCAATGCTCTCCCTTCCCCTACCTTTCAATTCCTCATTTTTTATTTAGAAAATAGAGATGTTGGGTTAGAGCTTATTGAGCCATATCCTTTGCGCTATTAGAACATGACTATGTTCGTACCTACCAACTTGTGGGGAATTGAATGCTGTCACCAACAGCCCAGTTTCAAGTCTTAGAATTCCATTTCATAAAACTTGTCAGACCCTCTAATTTGAGTGCTTCAAAATCTGATTGGGAAATCGAGGTTGTACAATCTATGGTAACTAATATATTAATAGTAATGGTTGGTATATTAAGTATTCAATAGGAGGGAAAGTGCTGGGTCATAAGGAGGGAATGCATGGGAGGAGGGGGTGAAGAGGTGGCTTGCCAGTGCTCTCACGCCAATGTTTTCTGGAAGATCTTGTTTGGAATGGTGATTTAGTCAGCGTAGATCTTTGGTCTCTATGATAAGGTGTGTCTTCCTTCTCTTTTCAAAAAAAAAAAAAAAAGATAATAAAATAAAAATAAATGAATAAATAAAAAATAAAAACTGATCTCAGATGATGATGGCAATGGCCTTTGTTAAAAGCTTTCTTGAATGGATTTACTCTACAAATGGTATATTAATAAAAGTGATTTCTGTCTCTTTCCAAATGAAGACGTTCTTTGAAGGCTGATGGTTCTAGAGGCTCAATCCATATGCCAATGTACATTTCTTTCTCACATTAGAAAGATGAGCATGCTCTAGTATGACGATGATGTACAAATACTCTCCTCTCTCGTGTATATGGGCTTGCATATGCGGAAAACAATGGTTTCTTCTTCTCACCCTCTCTTGAAATGACATTTGACTCATTGACGCAAAGAACTCTGAACATGATAAATTGATTCGCTATGGTCTTTCATTAGCAGTGGTTGTAACTGTTTCATGCATTGCTGGATGTTAGACGCAACATATAATAGATCTTCAAGCCTTATTGAGAGGTACCTTGAAATCATAAGGCTGTCTAAAAAATTTGGGATTGGACACATTACTTAAATTAACGTTGGTCGATGGTAGACATAGATTGAGAGGCTTCATCTTTTATTTATGTTCATTCTGTGTAGCGATTCTCATCTCTGAATTCCGTTCGTCGTAGCTATATAACAAATGATATCATGCTTTTGGTGGTATTTAAATTAACAACTCACGTTTCTAACAATCTCTGATGAGATACCGTTACCCACCACCTTGCATTTTTTTGCCCTTGTTCCTTCTCGGGCAATTCGTTATGGGATTCTTCAATCAAACAAGTGGGACAACTTTTATTTTAAACAGTGCATGAAGAATTATTTATCATTAAGAACAATGAACATCCATCTTTGTAAACTGTTAACTACAGTAATGTTTACTGTAGTAATGCTATACTACAGCAGTAATGTGTACTACAGTATTGCTGTTTGCGCTTCTTCTGCCTAATTCGCGGGTACTATGTATCTTGAAATGTTATGCAGGCTAAATTGTTTTCAGTTACATAGATTCATTCATTTTACCTACTTTTGACGTCTGATGTTATAGGTACTTCTGAGGTTATAGGTACCAAAAATTATTCTGAGTATATCTAAGTTTGTATAAGACGTGATAAGTACCATGTTAGAGAAAAAAGGAAGAAAATAAGAGATAAAATAACCACTTGAAACCACACCATTGTAACAGATAGACTAAAAATTATTGGTATACTAATAATTTCTTTGATGTAACACAGTATCTCTGATGGTAACATTTTTCTATCGATACAGCCTACTAGTAAAGAATGTAGTATAGCAGAACAAGAATGTGAAAAGTATTTATCATTTATTGTCGTTGAATTGAAGTGGATCGCTCATCTCAGGTGATTCAACTCGTCAAAAGCTAATAAAATCCTTTCTGAAAATGTATTTCTGAGGTGTCAAATTCAATTCTCTTGTTTGATGTGAAAAAATTGTTTAGGTTCAGTTTGTACTAATTCTATGCAATATTTATGAGACATTGTTTCTTGCAGTTGTTTGGAACCCATGGTCGGATCACAGCAAAGATTTCTCTGATTTAGGAGAAGATGAGTATCCCAATATGATATGTGTTGAGTCTGGTCATGTATCCAGTCCGGTAGTTCTTCTTCCTGGAACTGCGTTCGAAGCTAGCCAAATCTTGCAGGTAAATAATGCTAATGCTGTATTACTGGTAGAATTCATGTTTCAAAGTATTCCTACCTACATTTAGTGATAATCTTCCATCTGTGATTTGTTATAATATTTTAATATAATAAATTATCGGACTTTGGCCAGCCCGCATCCTCAATATCTCAGAGGTTTGTTTTCAGGGCTGTGGGTGTATTAATAGTTCTTTTAAGTGCCAACAAAAATATTATGAAAATAAGGCATTGCCAGATAATAAAACTACCTTGACACACACTCATACCTTGTACCACAGTTATTGAAAACTTTCTGAGTAGATGGTGGATGACTGAATGAGATGGGTGCACTACTTTTGAACAATGGAGTATCACTATTATTAACTCAATCAATAGTTATCAACTAATGGATCTAATTCGTAAATCATGGAAATAGTCCGAGGATTTTCCTTAAGAAATGGAAAAACGAGCGTGAAAGATAAACTTGTCGTTATTTATTGAATGAACCATCAAGCATACTAAACTGACTTGAGAAGGGTTGTATACTTATTTTTCCGTGAGTGGTCACTGTGATTCATTGCTGAGTAAAAACCGAAACGAATTTAAACAGTCATGAAAAATGCCACTAATGAGCCTTCTGGTTGAGGAGCGGCTTAAACCTTAATTGAAAAAATAAATAAATAAATAAATAAAAAAATATGGTCATGAAAAATTCTGCAGGTTGCCACCTAACCTTCATTCATTTCCTAACCAAGTTAACTATTTTATGTATCCAAGGGAGTATAATGGGTATTACTTCTGGAATCCGGACCACGTTTCTTCTGAAACATCAACGCCCACAATAATAGTGGATCGGATTACTAGGCGTCAGCCGTACATAATCCTAACCACGCTCTGCTACCATGGAACGGACTTAGGTTGCCCCCAGAGGTGCAATGGGGCCTAAATCCGCACTCATAGAGAGAGGGGGGTGTGACAGTACCATAAGAGATACAACTCGCACTAATAGTGTATGTGCTATGTTCGGAGAAGATGATTTTCCGGTTCTCGGATCCAACCACAGCATTTCAAGAAGTTGAGCATGACACCCGGCGTGGGAGCGACTGACGCGCATTCTCTTGGATCTCACGGGAACTGTCACAATCCTCCCCTTAAAAAACATACTTGATTGAAGAGCAAGTATGTAAATCAGGTGGAATCGTTTACTGGTTGAGAACTGATGCTCACTAATAAATAGCTGCATTGGCGATTGAGGATAAAAAAGATAAATTAAAACGGGGTGGATTGTCAACGAATCTTAATATGAAGTATTCATTAGGTAATTAACCCTAATCAAAGATTGGAACAATCGGGAATAATATAACTTGCTCAACCAGGAGACTTACAGTGGGGGATGCCCACTTTGGGGGCTTATGAAAATGGGAACTATGCCCGGGGAATAATAACTTGCTCAACTTTGGAGACTTACAGTGGAAGGTGCCCACTTTGGGGACTTATGAAATAGGGAACAATGCCCTTGGAAGAAATTAAGTATGTTAAATAGAAATAATATGAGGGGAATAATTGAGAAATTAATAGCCAAGAACCAATGAAAGTATTTATGTATCCAAGGGAGTATAATGGGTATTACTTCTGGAATCCGGGGTGTGACAGTACCATAAGAGATACAACTCGCACTAATAGCGTATGTGCTATGTTTGGAGAAGATGATTTTCCGGTTCTCGGACCCTCATCTATCGCCAACCACAGCATTTCAAGAACTTGAGTATGACGCCCGGTGCGGGAGCGACGGACGCGCATTCTCTTGGATCTCACGGGAACTGTCACAAATCTCGAGATTAAAACAAGGGCATGGTTATGACCTCGGGTCCGCCGTTCATGATTTATAATTAAATTCGGAAGACAAACAGGGCGGCATTCACCTCCTGCCCTGGCTATCCTCTTTAAACCCCTTCCAACATATCTGTCCAAGCGTCAGTCGGTAACAGGAGCAATAAAACAAAAATGTCAGTTTGAACCATCTGAAGAAACCTTTTTTTTAAATTTCTTCCGTTTTTCCTATGACATATAATATCTTTTGTTTGCAGAATTAGGAACCATAAAAAATAGTTTTGTACATAAAAACTCACCAAACTAAACAGTATCATTTCTCGTATTTCGAATGTTTACTTCAAATTTAAAATATTTTCCAAATCTTTTTTTGAAGTCATAATTTCCTTCTTTTTATTGTCCTCTCTGACAGATAGGTTTCCGTGAGTTAAGAGTTCTTTTGTTGAGCTTTTTTAATACAGAAATAAGTTATGGGAATCACCAGTTAGCAGAGTAGGCTAATAGTGCAATAAAACGTGTGAACACTGTGAAAAAATGGAAATTCGCTCAGATGATGATTAGAATTACTACCTTTTGGCGTTAACAAGTTTTCAGTACTTTCTCTTATTATCTGTGGCCTCACTCCCGCAGTTAAGAATGCTGAACAAACAGTGCCAAACCATGCCCACTCAATGTTGAAGGGCTAACAAAAAATAATGATAATGAAAAATGAATAAGAACAATAAAATATGTGAATAATGATAAGAATAAATAAAAATAAATAAATAAATTATATGTTCTATTTTCAGACAACTGTGCTAAAGAAATATACAAAATGGCGGCAATATCTATGATCTCCACATATGTTCTATTAACCTATCTGTAAACAAAGACAAGTATTTGTGGGAAGGTGGCAGGGGGGGGGGGGGGGGGGACCATCAAATGTTGCAAACATTAACTGAAGGCTCATTGGAAAAACTCCTCTTATTTTCAAGATTTGATTAGAAATTGCTAATAACTAATATGATGATTTTGATATCTGGTAGAATTATATAGTATCTGTGGGACTCAAAACGAGATCATCTTGTTTAATAATGTGATTTGACATAAAGGATGTTTGGCTGCTCAAGTATGTTAAGAAAATATGTAATGGCATGTAAATTGAACATCATCCTTCCTCCCTCCTGCATGCAGAAGGTAACTGAAGGGTTTGCTCCTGGAGAAATTATCATTTTTCATGGCCCCTCCATTATTTAATTAAATCTTATTCTCTCATTCATTTAATATACTTCAATGTTTCAGGTCATGTAAATATGCAGAAGAAAAAGAAATGTAGAGAACACCAAATCATTTCTTACCATCATCAGTTGTATATCATCGTTCAACATAGTTCAAATAGTAAGGTTTTTTTTCAATTTAATCAATAATAACCTAATCAGGTTACAAGGCTAATTTTTCATGGTTCCTGATGAAATGAACTAATTTTTGATCTTTTACATTTAGATTATTACAATAAATTTATGTACAAAGTCATTAGCAGTCCTCATGTAATATTAGCCTTTTTATATTTTTGGCAAAGTATTTCATTTATGAATGTTATGTTTCTGTAAAAATTCTAGTTTTTCTATAACTTCCTAATTGTTAGTGACACGTTGAACGTAGTTTTCACTGTGCATATAGTATGTGCGAGAGGAAGTCTAGACACTGAATCATGTCATTCTTTGTAATTATTTGTATTCTTTTGGGATCATTTATTGTAACGGTAAATTTATTCCTTTGCACAATAATGGTTTTAACATACTGACCATATGATTAACAGCCTTATCATGTCCTCCCCGAAAAGTCACTGTTGGAATCCTGATTATTGTTGAGTTGTACTTGTTATGGACGAGTTCTATCAGACGATAATAAATTACGTTTTTTATGCAGGGGATAGTAAACTAGATGCTGCTCAACTACTCTGGATGTTTCTAGTATTATGGATTATGATTATGACTGTGAAGGACTGCAACAGAGGTTTAATTACATTGTCGTTAATTAAACATGACTAAAACTTAAAGGAAGTCGGAGTAAAAAATTGCCACAAATTATTCCTATAAATGGCCCAACGATTTCAGTATATAGCTGTAGCACACAGGATTTACTTATTTTTAGTATTAAGTAAAAAACATTCCAGTTTCTTGTATGACTGCCCGATATAAAAGACTCATATATGTATTGAATTATTGAATAATCAAGACACATGTTAATTATGGATTATTGTACACTCATCATTTTTACACAACCCATTAATTAAAATACACATGCTGTGACATCAAGACTCAAAGCTGACATATTGGACGATATATTATTGGCTCATTATGTAAGAACCTATGTTGAAGTTTAGTTCACAATTGTTTCAAGGGAAGAGTTTGTTTCGTTGGAACTAAATCTCAGTAGTTTATAACAACCTCAACTCCCTGGTTGCACTGATTTATCTACTTGTAGTATAGTTTATTCTCTGACATTCCAGTGGTAAAGCAATTACTTGAAGCATGCAATACGAACTATTATTATGTTTTGTATTTTATAACGTAATCCTGATGTGGACTGCTCATTCAGTCGATTTTCACTGAAATATTCATGTTAACTCTTAGCTACACGCATGTCGGTAATATGTACCATATTTCAGGAATAACTTGAATAGCTGGGTAAATGGATTTAAGACTACCAGTAGAGGTCCGAGTATTCCTAATTTAGAGCATCTAGTATATACAACAAGAGTTGCAGGCCACGTGTTAAGATTACTAACCTTTTGCTATCTGACAATGTGATACACTGTGCACTTGTACTCTCCTAAGCATCCTGCCAACGTCAAATATCAGGCAGCTCGTCCTATCCGTAGCTGCCACTGCCAATAATAGCTGTTCTGAGACTCGTGCCTAAGAGAGTGTCTAACCTTGCCCCTCATGTGTTTGATTTCTATTATGATTCTCATGATATTGCAACCAGTTATAACCGTATTATATAAATCAGGATAGTTGCGTTATTTATCATGTAATTCTTCCCTTTGTCAGCTTTTCTTTGTCGGTTGTTTCTAAGCTGTGGCACTTCTAACAGTGATATTGGCCTTTGACAGTCGTCTTTCTTTGACGCAATAGTTAATACCTTCTGATGAGGAGGCATTTCAAACAGTGATTAATTATAAATAAATAAATAAATAAATAAATAAATAAATAAATATATATATATATATATATATATATATATATATATATATATTTGATCTTTGCCAATCCGTTATTTGCTTTTTCACCCCTTCTAATTCAACATTGGTACCATTGAATCTACAATATTTTGGTTTTGAAGAATACCTTCCCCTCAAAATGTTTCAAGAACTCTGTCAATTTTATTTTCAATAATAATAATTTGCTTACAGACAGTTCAAATATCTGAAGACATTTTCAATTCAGTTTGAGATGTGTATTTTCAAAAGTGTGCCTAATTCTAGTAAGCAAATTTGAAAATTCAAAGTCCTTATTCTTGTGATAATTTCATATTTTTATCGTATAATATTTACCCCACAATTAAAATGCAGCTTTTTTAAATGAATTTATCAAAATAAATCAAGCAAAGAAAAAATAATCAACTAAATTGAAAGAATAGATGGAAAATATGGGCGAGTTCCATGGTTTCATAATCATTTTCATTATGTAGGATTGGCCAGTAAATAAATAATGCATATAATCTCAATAATTTTTTTAGGAATATATAGGAAAAACTACCAAATTAGAAAATCTAATAGAACAATTCAAGAACGCAATTAAACAATCTCAGATGAACAATAGCAAGCAGTGATTGTGGGGGAGTTAATGTGGTGTTCAGGTGCTAGTTGGATGACGAATGCGTGGGCTGGGAGGGACAATATCCTTCAGTGAACGGGGGCACGAAAAGTTTAATAAGTTACAAAAAATAATGTAATGTAAGATTACATACATGTGTATTTATATATTTACACTGCATGAATAGATTGACAGTATCTAGTTATTTCTAATACATCTCTGCTAATCTTAATCACAAATAAATAGTCCCTACTGTTTCCCATGTCTTCTAATCATCCTACTTCACGTGAAGTGTTTTTAATAAACCATGCACAATTATAAATAAGGGATAAAATATTCGCAGTGCCACTTGCGTGTACTGACGTTCCCAAGGTGCGTGTATCTAAGAGTTACGTGTATCAGGAGTGAGACTTCCTTTTTTTCTATTGATGAATTTTTCAATGAAACATCACCTTAGTTCGTGCAACTTCTTACTTTTGTAACGATTATTGTAGTGCAACGTCTTACTTTTGTAACTGATATTATAGTTTAGTTTTTGTGAGCACACTACTGTGCCTTACACATTTTTATACACTGGACTTGGAGCCTGATTGATGTTAGTTCAAGCAATGTATTTAGATTCTAGACTTCCAAAAAACTTGCCTTTTCTACCCTGAGCTCATTTAACAACTTCCATGTATTAGACGTCAATTTTTACTAAACTACTTGCTTGCCAGTTATTTGTAAAATAGGGGCGATGAGGAAGGGGTGCAGTACTGGCGATGTTCCGACTTGAAGTGGCACTATCCCATTCCTCGGGATATTTGCCCTTATCTTTTCCCAAATATGGAGACGATCAGGGGATGAGCTACTGTGGACGGATCTTTCCCAGTTACTCTATACCTCCTTCCAGCTGCCCATGTTGTAAAATATGTTTGGTAGATTAATTTTTTTAAGGTCTGGTAAAGTAGTTGTACTTCTACCTGACGCATGTTATGGAACTCCGGATTTATCGCCTGCTTCGGTCTCAAAATATGTTGTTTGTTGACTTATCTCTCTGTTTAACGCTTATCTGGTTAGTTATTTGGTACCTCTAAATTGTTTTCTTTTATACAGTCTGTTGTGTTTAGTTTGGCTCTTTATAATTCGTGTATTGTTGAATTTGACTTTGTTTCAAACTGTTCATGAAGAATTCATTAAATATGTTCCAATTCTTTGCATTCTGCCCCTCCTATAAATAAAATACAAACCCATTTCAGTTTATGCCATTGCATTCCGCCTTATATTTGTTTACTTGATTCATGTTGCAAGAATAGATCTCTTCATCTGCTTCACTCTCTAATTAATGAATTCATATCTAACCTTTTCAGGTAATACTTGGTAAAAAAAAGTTAATGGGGTATTTTTACTTACCAAGGTACGGGAAAAACATCAAGGAGAGTGAACTACAATGCTATAATAAATTGAAATTTTATTTCCCAAGTACATGGGTACTAGAGTGAATAAATAAATTCCTATCTTTAAATCTATGGCAAACAAATGTTTCAAATGGATAACTAATTGTTAGGATTAACACTAACAATGATCGTTCTTAACGTTTAAAATACAGGTGTGAAGACAGCTTATAAATAGAAACTGTGACTATATACAAGATACATGTGTTCGAATCTTTTCTAAATTTTCTACATTATTTACAAAGTGCTTATTCAAATCTCTAGCTTCACACACATAAAATTCCTGTTGGAACTAATATTTTCTGATTGACATAGTGTCACAACCTTACTTCTAAATTCATAAAACTTGGAATGAACATTTTTGCTGTTTCTCAAGCAGATCGACTGTACCATCCCTTTCAAGATCTGAGGCACAAAACGTATCATATTTTGTGAGGTTTTTCTATTTAATAGTAAGTTATGAAGTTTTAATATAATTTTAATAGTGTAAATAGATTAATCCATAGTAGAAATAATAAAACATTAATTTCATCAATGGAACAGGTTTGAGAGTGTGTTTTTATGCTCTAACACTGATATACACACAACACAGATGATTCAACTGTAGATGATACTTATCATCTAGGATCATTCCAAGTATCTAATGTAATGTAAATAATTTACAACAGTCTTTTCAAACTTAAAAAAGAAAACACAACAATCTGAAGCTATTTGGTACCTACAATATGTACACTGTTATTTTCCCTCTTGACCCATTCACATGAAATTTGTGTTGACTTGAGGCTCAATCACATTGGCAAATGCACTTAACATCAGAAAAAGAGTAGGTAAAAGGAGTCCCAAATTCCCCTTTTTTGGAATAAGCTTTACTCGTAGGTCCTAAAACTGCTCCATTAATCCGTTTTCGAGGATTGATCGCCCTTGTCATGTCCTTTTGGTACATATCTACTCATAATGATGATAATGAAGAGTACCAAACTTTACCTTGCTACAACGTTGTGAAATTCAGACAATAATGATTAAGCACAACTAGTGACCTGCAAGCTTAAATGAGCAATCGAAAACGTTATCTCACTATCGAAGATTATTGGTATACCTGGTAGGTAGTTTTAATATATTTAAAAAATCGGGCTTTTACCATCCATAGCATCATGTAAAAAACCTTGTTCCTTGATCACAAATCAATTTTCAGTGACTTATCAGTATCACCAAAATGAAGAGACATTACGCTAAGGTAGGTACGAATGATTAAATTCCTACTGATAATAGGCCTTGTGGAAATAAGAAGGTTGGTACACAATTGTTGGAAAGGCCAAGAGAGGCTTCGATTCATAATAAATACGAATTATATATAAGGACTATTCGGATTAGTGAGGTCATCTTCAATCGGTCGGTATCAGATCGCTTGTATCAACTGGTTTATCCTGGGCTCTTCTGGTTTTCACACATCTCCCTCTGTAGCAAATTTCAGTTTCTAACGATATCTCCGTGGTAGTAGATGTTCCTAAGACTTTAGATTCCCATGGTGGTATGGACGGAGGTACTTCCTTCGTTGAGACTTGAAAAGGCGGTAAGGTGGTGGTTTCTGGTACATTTGCTTCAGTTACAGTCGTAAAATATGGAGTATCTGTTTGCTCCTCAACATTGAAATAATCAGTTGTAGCTTGTGTTGAGCTCTGCTCTAATTTGCCTTCTGTACTGAAAGAGGTATCGTATTCTGGTGTAATAGTGCTCAAAGGTACATTACTAGAATGTTGACTTCCCTTTGTTACCTCTTTGAGGTTGTTAGCTTGAATACCTTTCTCTTTTTCATAGGCGTGAATCACATTGCCAGACAATGAACCAAAACTCTGACTTTCAGCTGTTTCGAACACGTCTTTAAGTTTCTTCACTTTGACTCTGACCCAAGTACCCCTTCTTCTGCTTGGCTGAAAAAGAAGATAGAAAGTGGATTAGATATTTTCAAATTTCCTCTAGGTTGTTGGATTGGATGACAGGTTAGATTGGACCTAACTACGAGAAGTCTAACTTCTGGAAATTCCTGTTTCATAAATTCTACATAGGTAGGTAGTAACTGCTCATCTACATATGTGTAAATTCGACGATAAAATTTGTTAAATGGTAATTCAGGATGTTAAATTCATAATACCATTTTAGTGCACCGTAAGTTTACGATTGGTTTTCCTAAAAGTACCTATGGTACCTTAAACTTCGGTATTAGGTAATATTATTTCGGATTAAAAAATTACAGCTATTTTTGCTTCCGAAGGTAGGAAAGCTTTGTGTTCGTGATTGACGTCGAAAAAATGTTTGTCCTTCAAAATCAAAATTTCCACTTGCTTTTTGCGTTTAAGAGCGTGCTGATCAATTTTGGTTCCGTGTCTGTCTGTGGCAAATCCTTGTCACGCCCAAAACTATACCAAGTTTCAGTCCGAGTCCAATGAAATTTTCAGGGATTGTGCGGGCCCCTAGACGGTTCCCTATAATTTTTAATACCGTCGAATCAACAGTAGCCTGTGCTCATGCACAAACGTGAATTTCCCATAATGTCGATTCTTCATCATCTGTTGGTCCGATTTCGAAACTCCGTAGGTGATTGGGTGAATGTTTTAGAAAAATACCCTATAAATATTATATCGCAATTGGTAGAGTAATAACCATTGCGCATGCGCGAAACTAATATTGATTGACACAGGCAAAACTCCGAGTCCAATGGAACGATTTTGATGAAATTTTCAGGGATTGTGCGTTACAAAAATAGTAGTCTGGGCGCATGCGCAAACGTTATTTTATTATAACTTCAATTTTTCATCATCTGTTGGCCCGATTTCGTTCAAACTCGGTAAGTGATTGGGTATATGTTCCAGAAAAAATCCCTATGAATTATATCGCGATTGGTGGAGTAATAACTATAGCGCAGGCGCAAAACTAAAATTGATCGACACAGAAAAAACTCCGAGACTAATGGACCGATTTTTATGAAATTTTAAAGGATTGCGTGGTTCACCTCCGAGACATGCCCCTATAAATTTTATTGCCGTTGGATGACTAGTAGTCTGTGTGCATGCGCAAACATTATATTCTTATAACGTCGACTTATCAATAATTTCAACATATGACGTATTCCTAATTTCATAGTTGAATCAAATTTCAGGAGTCTGTGTTGTAATCCTGATAAAACCATTCGTAGTCCAGGCGTTTTGTGCCTAAAAATGGCCCTCGATGCAAAGTTTCAATATTTGGCACTTTATAGTATTTTCGGCTGCCGAATACGAATCTGAGGGTTGCCAACGAAAACTTCGACTGGAAATGTTTTTTCATCGAGAAACGTGTAAAATCCGGTAATCCCCCTCCCACCTCCCCATTTTTCCTTTAATAACTCTGAGACTGTGCATTTTACGAGATAATTAACCCTATACGAAATTAATCAGGAAATTTCTCTACATTTCATGTAGGTATCTAGACATTTTTCTGTGATTTACCGTTAAGCCATGCGGGCGCTACGAAAAAGGGCTTATGATCAAAAACTCTCAAAAAAGGGATGCCGACTTGACTTTGAAACTGACAATATTAACGTAATCACAAATCGCTGTATTTAATTTTGGTATGTATTATCTAGTAGATCCAAATGAGGCTGAGCTATTGACTGTAACATATGGTTAAGAAAGACTGAGGTTTGGTGATGAAAAGATTTGTGTCGTCGATGTTCAGAAAATTAACGTAATAATTATGAACTAATAGCTTTATGCAGTCACGGTAATTGTGAGCACATATTTTTGACAGTACACAAAGTCTTCAGTTTGAAACAAAGTAATTCAAAAGAGAGTTCAAAGATATGGTAATAATTGAACAACATAAAGAGTCAGTAACCATGAAGTGACGAAAAACCTCAGCAGTTACTATGCGAATCTCATCAATAGGTACTTCAAAACGAAGAATAGTTTCTGTTATTCAACTTCCCTCCCCCCTCACTATCATCCACTCTAATCCACATACCTTAGAATAACATTCTAAACTACAAAAGAGCCCAGCTTTTCCGAAATAGGTAGGTAGTAGTTACCTACTCAGACACAGCCTTGTCCACATGTCTGTTTAAAACTTCTAATCTTACTACACAGTGAAATCTCTGTAAGTAATAATGAGGAGTTACAGTTACCCATTGATCTGACAATGTTGTGTTTACAATTTTTGATGAAAGAAGATTTCAAAATGGGAACTTTGACATCATTCGCACTTTCTTACGATGAGTGGTTCGCTTTTTCAAAGAGTGCACTCGCCCCTCGGCTGTGAAATGTGGAAGAGATGAACAACATAATAGCTGTTTGGAAGGTAACGTGAAAGTGGGAGGCTATGAAACATGATCACGTCTGTCACAATTCCCTATCTTTGAGAGATCAAAAAAATTTCATCCGCCTGGCTGAAAAACAACAAACGGAACCTCTGAATGAGTTCAGACAGTAACCCAGTCGAAAACAAGAGAATATTAGTCGCAACTTCATGAAATCTTCCATTTTGGAGAGTGGGCCAAATTTTTTGCACCTGAGTGTAACTTAAAGAGATAGGAAATTCAACGCTTTTTCCGACGATATATCTATTTCTAAGTTTACATTGTATGTTAGAGGAGTTATGGCCATTTTAGTGATGTAAGGTAAAAACAAAAAAACTTGAAAGTGAAAAAACTCGAAAAATAAAGGGCTTGAAAAATTGCGTTGAGGAACTTTTTGTTGGAAATTAGTTGTAGAATCGATCCCTCGGAGGTTACAATTTCAAGTGTGGAACCCTATATAAGTATTCAAGGCAATTCCTACACGAACAAAATCACTCGAGTCTTTTTCGTTATACGACCGCATTCAATTTCAATAGGGCTTCCCTCCTATAATATGTCCAACTAATGTGTATTTTTACTAAGGGATTGACACTACTTAAAGTTATGTATTTTTGAGATGCGAGCATCCAGACCACCAAACTGTACACATCATTCTGACCTCCATGTCCAACTAATCTTTATTTTTACAAAGGGATAGACTACTTGATGTAATGTATTTTTTAGACATATTATAGGGGGGACGCCCTATTGAAATTGAATGCGGTCGTATAACGAAAAAGACCCAGTCACTACCCACGAAGTTGTGGAACCCCATTTAAATGATGAAAACGGAATGACAAACGATTTCAGTTCCCACGTTCTATTTCCATTTACCTATTTTTTCTCCGAACAAAATTCTGGCAATGCGAGAGGAAAAAACGCGTTTTTTCAATTATCACATTCATAATTATCGCAATCAATAGTCAATGAATTATAACAGTTAACAGCACTGTTTAATCACAACTTATATTAACCGTTTTGCTATCATTCCGCATTCCGTTTTCCGCATTCTTTGGGTATGAAAAACTGAAAAAAACTCTCCGTGGAGCACGATGGAGGTCCACAGACACGACGGGAGTCCTTGCGGGGGTAGGGAGGTCTAGATGCGTTGAATGCTACAGTTACGCCGCGTTTCGCCGATATAGCTCTCTGTATTATATACCAGGAGCTGGCTACATGTTTGCCATCATCATTTCTACCAAAGCTTTAACCACTTTAATTTATAGAGTTCAGTGACCTTATTAAGAGATGCTGAGTCTGGAAGGCCGGAACCAACGAACTATGTAACAGTTATATAGATCGTTGGCCGCAACTGAGGCAGTCAGCCTCAATATTTAGTCTAATTAGCCATTTTGGGACCAGAAAAAATATCATCAGATACATGGATGAAAACAGTGTCAAACCGTAGTAAACTGGCCCGAATGAAGAAATCAGCAAGTCTGGAAGTCCAAATTTGGGGCAAAATGGCTGCCAGACTCACTCAAAGTGGACGAAAAGGGGCCAAAAAAGTCCAGTCGTGCAGCATGACCCCATGAGCGAATTTTTGAAGAAATCGACATTTTAGTCGCTATTGATCGTGTAGAGAAATTTTAGTTTATGATTTTGATAGACAAACATGGAATCAAATTATTAAAAATAATTAGGAGGTACTCATACTTTATTATTATTAAAAAAGGTAGGTAGGTAAATATTCATAGATTTCGATGTCCAATGTGGTCAGTATTGAAGGCAGTTGAAATCTTAACAGTATCCTATCATAACATCATCAAATCTTGACATAAAATAAAATAACATACCGACGTCATATGGTTCTAGGATGGGTTATACAGGGATACTTCCATAAGAGTAGTTCGATATGAATTTGGACAATGTTTCATGCAAATATATTACCGATTTTTACAACTAGCGAACGGCATTATTTCGATTTTTGACTGATTTTTCAACTTTGAAATTTTTGAAAACTTGATACATATTCTTATAGGAAATTTTTCGTTGATTCCGAATATACCACATGTTAGTATGCTGAAAAAATTATTTCGCACAACAAATCGCAAAAAACAGGCTATTTTGAAATTTTTGACTACATTTTTGAAAATTTCAACCAGAAGATGTAATCCGCTCATGCTGGCCAACGAACTTGAACTTTCGTTTTGTGTCCTTAACATTTTAAAATTTGTTTGAAGTTTCTAGCACAATTCTACGGACAGTTGTCGTCTGGAATGACACATACATACATACATTCATATATACATACATACATAAAAAAAGTTCCAGTCATGCAGCATGATCGTATGAGCGAATTTTCATAAACGGTTATATTACATTTATGTTAAATTCTGTTGAAATTTGAGCACTTTGGGGACAAATAAAAATTTTATTATACATTTTATAGCAAACTAACTTTTTGTCAGTAATATTCCAATGAACAAACGATTTTGTGGATTTTTACAATTTTTTCAAGTGTTCCTATCGATTTTTAGCTTTTTTAATGAAATTTAAGTACATTTTTCAGTACAATTTTGTGCTTAAATTTTTAAATGTCCTAGTTCATGTTCGATTAATTTTTTTCGAGTAGCATTCTGCTAAAAAATAGAAATTTGTTAATTTTTAGCGGTTTTTTGCCTTTTTTAGTGATTTTTTAAGTAAATGTTTTGAAATTTGACCAATTTAATGTGCTCAAAAAGTGTTGTCCAACGAACTCATCCTTTCTTTTGAAATGCTTGATTTTTTGGCGAAAGAACGAAGTTTTTATCTCAATTCTATCGAGAGTTATCGTCTGGAATGACACATACATATATATACTTATATATATATACATATATATATATACATATAAAAAAGCGTTAAAATCCAGGAATCATTTCAGAATGCCTCAAAACAGATTTCGATGAAGAAAATTTTTGAAAATTTTTATTTTAAAATTTTTGGAGCCATTGCAATAGCTTTATTTTCTAAGAAAATTCGCTAAAAATGCGTTAAACTTCAGAATATGATTCAGAATAGCCTGAAACGGATTTCTGCATAAATATTTTTTTTTAAATTCACATTCTACAAATTTTGAGGCGAGTGCAATAGCTTAATTTTCTTCAAAAATTCGCTAAAACCTCATATTCATACATCCATAAGTGAAAGTTCCAGTCATACAGCTTCAAATATCATCTGAAA
Organism: Adelphocoris suturalis; assembly: GCA_030762985.1. NCBI lineage: Eukaryota > Metazoa > Arthropoda > Insecta > Hemiptera > Miridae > Adelphocoris > Adelphocoris suturalis. The sequence goes on from CM061051.1 coordinate 38,619,596, forward strand.
TGCCACACACATATTAATTATATAATATATATTTATACAGGATACCCCCCTCCCCCCACCTATTTCCACAAAATTTGAGATATCGATGTCAAACTTGGAGGGCGTTTTTGGGGAGCCTGATACTAGCTTAAGCAAAGAAATGTGAAAACGAAATCCAAAAGTTTTTTTACTACCCAAGTAGGGGGGGGGGGGGGGGTATTGGGTACGTGGAAAATTCGTTCTCCATTTTTTGCTGAGTGATACCATTTTATAGATATTTTAGCGCTGAACACTAAATCAAAGTGAAGTGAAATAGCTATGGATACTAAAAATTAAATATAGGTATGTATAAATTCTCGTATATATAAAACCACCAAGTCTGGCACACCATTCTGCCAGATCAAATGGTGGCCAGACACTAAAGCATTGATCAAGGACTGTAAGGCTCGTTGTTATCAATTCTGATACTTGCTGTTTTGATTAACTTGGAAAAATAGTTGTTGAAAGATTTGGGTGGTAGGGGATAGTTAATCGTAATCATTATTGATCTTTTACACAATAAGGATTCGCAAGGTTCACTTACAGCATTAAACAAAAATAGCAGTGCTATGGACCCAACCACACTAGGTAATTATTCTTCGTTGCTGCTAGCATTTAAATTGAATTGAATTTGGATAATCAGCAAACTCAGTTACAGTCATTTCATCATTACGTTTTGCTACCTACGAACGATTCAATCACCCTTGTCGGAGCATAGTCTCCTTAAAGTGAAAAAAACTCATTTATAACAAAATTTTGTAGGCTCTGATAGGCACTAATGTGCATATGAGTACATGGGTATCATATTATAATATAAATATTCGTATTATGTTGATTTCTTATCATTTATCATTAATATACTTATTGGTATATTTTTCAACTTCTTAAAAGCATCGTTTATAAATATGAATAAATGAAAAACAACAGTTACCTTGTTCCATGTATGGAAGTAGATCTATTTTTACCCTTCAGCCTTGGCAATAAAATGTGTCTCCAAATGTTTCGTCTGGTGTCGAATGTATGGAGTTAATACGTGTAAAAGTTTTAATGAAGAAAGATTGTTAATTATCAACTAAACATTCAACCCACAAACCTGAGCAGAAGAGCTACTCAAGTGATGATGATGAAGAAGATCATATCCGCACAAGAAGGTATTAATCGAACAAATTAAAATTATAGCGAATTACTTGGGGGAAGTTGGAAAATGCTTCGCTCTGGTAACACCTTGTACGGTTGTAGCTAATGGGTGGAGGATAAAAATAGATCTTGTTCCATACATGGTACCATGCTATATTTTATTTTTACATTAATTCATATAATATACCAATTATTTCAAGTGGTTGAAAAATGTACCTATCAAGTATATATGAATAAAAAGAAATAAACTTAATACGAATATTTATATTATAACGTTATAATGCTCATGTATTCATACCTATATGTACATTAGAATCATAGCCTACAAAATGCTAAACGTCTTTGCATTTTGTTCATTTTTAGGAGAATATTTCCTGACATGGGTGAATAAATATTTCGTAGGCTGTAGTACTGCTTTGAGATGAAATTACTGAAACCTACTTCGATGATAATTTATGAAATGCAGTAGAGCTACGAAGAATTATTGAGCTTGTGTTTGCTTTTCATGTTTGGTGCTGTAAGTAAACAATTTCGAATCCTAATTGTGTAAATGGTAAATAATGATTACGATTTACTGTCATAATACCAACAGTCGTTGATCAATGCGTTAACATGTTTCAGGCGCACCTGCAAGTTTTACATTCTAAAGAGTCTGGCAACCATTAAGTCTGGCAGATTGGTGTGCCAGACTTGTTAGTTTTATATATACGAGAATATATATACAGGGTGATTCCCTCGCAAATGCAAAAAAAAGTTGGGTAAAACTCCATCAAAAATGGAATAAAATGCCGCCAACTGCATATTTTTATCTCAATCCGTTCTCGAGATATGATTTTTTAAAGGTTTTTTCAGGAAAACCGTGTTTTTTTCCTTTTAAACTCAACTTTCTCCACTTTACTTCATTCCATTTTAACTTTTGACCACATTTTCGGAATCAGCACTAAATTTACTATAAGAATAGTGTACTTGGATTCTTAAAAAGTACCATCCAAAGGCCCTCACATCAGCTCAAACATTGACGATTTTGAAAAAATAATATTTCTGAAAATCCTTAAAACTTTACTACTCTTTTTAAAAGAATCCTGGAAACTGGCAAATCTCATGAAAACTGCTTCATCTAATATGCTTTCCAACGGTATTATCAATTTTACTTTTATTTTGTTATTTAGGGGAGAAAATAATATTTTAATGTTGTTACCATTCGATACAGCGTGAAAAAATACATAGAAACCGACCCCATACTCGTAGGTTCATGGAGGGTCATCTTTCGAGAAAACCAACAATTTCATTGAAAAACCCACATTTTTTAACATTAAAACATAATTTTCTCCACTAAATAACAAAATAAAAGTAAACTTGATTATACCGTTGGAAAGAGTATTAGACGAAGCAGTTTTCATGAGATTTGCCAGTTTCCAGGATTATTTTTAAAAGAGTAGTAAAGATTTTCAGAAATATTTTTTCAAAATCGTCAATGTTTGAGATGATGTGAGGGCCTTTGGATGGTTCTTTTTAAGAACCCAAGTACACTATTCTTATAGTAAATTTAATGTTGATTCCGAAAATGTGGTCAAAAGTTGAAATTGAATGAAGTAAAGTGGAGAAAGTTGAGTTTAAAAGGAAAAAAAAAAAAAAAAAAAAAAAAAACACGGTTTTCCTGAAAAAACCTTTAAAAAATCATATCTCGAGAACGGATTGAGATAAAAATATGCAGTTGGCGGCATTTTACTCCATTTTTGATGTAGTTTTACCCAAATTTTTTTTTTGCATCTGCGAGGGAATCACCCTGTATATTCAATTTCTTTGTTAGTTTGAAAAAGGCAAAAAGCCGAAATATAAAAATAGTTTTGTGACGTTTTTTCTGTTATCTTTTCTAATTTTGTGAATATAATCAAGCTCTCCTAGAGTCATTTTCAATACGTATATATATATATATATTTATATATATGGGTTGTTAAACAACTTTGTTCTAAAATTTCTTTGCTTGAAAGTTTGTATCGGGCTCCCCAAAAACGCCCTCCAAGTTTTACTTCGATACATCAAAATTTGTGGAAATAGTGGAAATAGTTGGGAAGGGGGGGGGGGGGGGGGGGTTAGGATACCCTGTATCAATATATATTATATAATTAATATGTCTGTGAGTGTGTGTGGAATTTCTGATGATATTTGAAGCTGTATGACTGGAACTTTCACTTAGGGATGTATGAATATGATATGGATATCATTAAACTCTATAAATCAAAGTGGTTAAAGCTTTTGTAGAAATGATGATGGCCAAACATGTAGCCAGCTACTGGTAGCTGGTACCCTCCTTTTCGTGGATGTCGGTTAAAAAGGGTTAGGTTGTGTTAACGTTGGATTGCTAAGCTGATTAATTACTACTAATTTATACGGTAAAAATAGGAAATCTAACTTACTTTTGTCGAAGTCGAACTAATATCACCTTCTGGTGTGACAGGGGCTGGTTCGAGGTCTACGTCACTTCGTGAGCTCATTCTAAATTGTTCGTCGTCTACTTGCTTCTCATTCTCGTCAAGTACATCGTCATTCGGTTTATCTTCGATTCCGTGTGTTTCTTCATCCATCTGACTTTTGGTTCCTCCTATTACAGGTTTTTCGGGATATTGGTTTTCCTTTCCTGTATTTCCCTGTGGTTTGAGGCCAGTATATGTGAATTGTTGATCGTTTGAAGGAAACGGAGATTGGTCGCTCACAGCCTTATCGTACTTCCCCTGCTCTGGAACGTTGAAATAATCATCGTAGTCGTATTCATTTCTCGATCCTTTCGAGGATTTTGTTGAGGGACCAGGAGTTGAAAATATTGGTGAATCTGGCTCATACTCGTAGCTTTTACTCTGCTGGATAGTCACAGCTTGGTTCCAGAAGTCTTCAGCTTCCTTTTGTTTTTCTGATTTGGTGAGTTCTTTCGGCTGATAATCGTTCTGACGATGGTTGTTGATTCTATCTGGCTTAGGTGTTTCAGCCTCATGGTACCTGTGACTCTGGCCTCTTCTTGGTGAATGGTGTCTGATGGTAACTGGTTCATCGTCATATTGGGGCGTTGTATGTATTTTCTTCCTTTTCTCATAGTTATTTGGTCTCTCATGGACTATTTCCTCTTCCTCTTCGTACAACGGTGTAGTAGTTTGTACAGACTTTCTTGTCGTTTCTCTGTAGTCTTCGTAATGTGGACGAGTTGATATTTCAGGTACATCATATGACTTGAAATTTATTTTAATATCTTCGGGTTCTTCTATTCTTAGAGGTGTCTGTACATTTTTTTTCGGAGATACGTATGGCCTTTTGTAATAAACTGGATGTTGTTCTTTATCAATGTTCCTTGAGGAAGTAAATGAATCAAAGTCATCTCGAGGATTATCATCGTTTTGGTAGGAGGTTGTTGTAGACTTGATATTATGCACAAACTTTATGTTTCCATTGGGATCGAAACTACCAGTGACTGGCTTGTAGTCAAGAGAATCTGTACCACTTGGGCTGACAGGTCTTGGCTCTGGTGACGGTTGTACTCTCTCAATAGGTTGTGTATAATACTTGAGTCGATTTTCTTCATCATCATTTACTTGCGATGGGTATTGTGTATTGTATGTTTTAGGAGCCTCAGTTGCCGCTTCAGTAGTGGTAGTAGGGGAAGTAGGTCTCCTAATCCTGCTTCTTCCAGTGCTCAATTTGGTCTGCACTGATGGTTGAGGCCTCCTTGTTCTTATGAGGTATTTCACTCCAGATGGAGAAGAAGTTGTGACTGAAGTCGTTGTACTGGGAGTTGTTGATACCCGATACGACGGCCGAAGTGGACGTCTACTTGCCGGCCTTGGGTGGCTGTACTTATTGGATGCTGATCGAGTTGTTGACTCAGTTGGCTGGGGAGAGTTATACTCTGAGTCACTCGCTTCCACTGCAATGGCTGGAGTTTCAGTTTTGATCACATTGTAACTATGCGTCACGTCTTTGTGCTCTTTTTCAATTGGTATAGATGGATAATTAGGAGGTTCTGTGGTAGTTCTAGCTCGAGCAGTATATGATCCTCGTCCCCTCACTCTTCCCCTGACTCTGCTTCTCTCGGTACTTCGTGGGGTTGTCGTTTCTGGGCTGTAATACTGTTGAGTAGTTGATGTCTGTTGGGGTGCATAGCTTTCTTTTTCTTCTTCGACATTTGCTTTTGTAGTGTGCGTTTGAGTTCGTGTTCTAAATCTAGGATGTTGATAACGCTTTTCGTCCTCATTATTTAAGGACGGATCTCTATTTATTCCTACAGCAGCAGTAGTATCCCTTCCGTCCAATGGCGACTGTGGCTGTGATTTCAACTGGTTTTCAGTTGTTATAATAAAATCTTCATATTGTTGTTCAGTGGGTTTCTCTTGATATTCCGCTTCTGAGCTTGGTTTGTTGGTATACAACAATTTTGGCTGAGTATTCCCTTTGTTGAATTGAAGATAATAATCTTCATTGGGAGGTGAGTCATCTTCAAATTGAACTTTTTCTGGGCGATCTTCCGATTGTATTCGTAGATCTATTGTAGGTCCATGATCTCTGTTAGGTTGTACCCTTTGTTTATCGGGTTGTTCATCCCGGGTGTTTGATAATTCTGTGTATCTTAAATTATTTTGATAGTCAGTTGGTTGAGGTGTGTTGTACGTGTTCCCTCGAGAATCAGATGCTCTTTGCGGGACAGGCCTTCTGTCGTAGTCGCTTGGAGGTGTTGGTGCAAATGAGCCTTGCGAGTAATATTTAGCATCTCTATCATCATCAATGCCACTGGAAAAATCAACAAAATTAGGAGTAGTTTTAGTGTAATCGCTCTGACCAGGCCTCTCATTACCGTTCCTAAACCTGGGTGGTGTTACTGAGTCTGAGCGAATGCTTTCTGTACTTGTAACTATAGAATCCTTGGTGCTTTCTTGGTCATAATGAGGCCTTGTCGGATTGATGTTAGGCGCAAAACTGTAATCTGCGAATTGATTTCCATTATGTTTCACTGTTTCCTTTTGGTCCTCGTGGTCATAATGTTGACTTGGAGTAAATCTAGTTGTTGCTTGATTTCTGTATTGATTACCGTCGAATTGCGGTTTGCTCTCTTCTTTTCTTTCACTATCACTGTAATATGGTCTAGTTCTGAAGTTATCTTGGGACGGAGTCTTATCAGAATGATCTTGTGATTTAGGAGCTGGATTTTGTTGGTATGGGTCATTAGCATACTGTGTTTGGTAATCAACATTGTGCTGTTGATAAACATAATTGTCATCGCTTTGTTTTTTGTCGTTATAATCACTTTCTACTGGTGGTTCGTACGCTTCAGTTGTTGTCGTTGTGGCTGGCAATGGAGTGGTTGTTTGTCTTCCCGAGTGTCTACTTGTAAATGGTCTCCTTTGTCGTACAGGTCGTCTTGTGGTTGATGATTCTGTTGTCTCGGTTGTTGTTTGGGAATGCCGCTGCCCTCCTCTATGCAATGGCCTTCTTGAATGTTGAATAGGTCTTTCTTGTGTAACCGGTGCAACAGTCGTTTCTGGCAAAACCTCCTGTGTTGTTGAGAGACCGTTATATTTATCATCTACCTGCAGATTGTTAATCAAGGAAGGTAACTGGGGACTAATGGACGATATTTCAGCTGGAATAGTGTAAGCACTATTGTAGGTCGGGGTTTGTTGTACTACAGGATTAGTTGTCGCACTTTCCCTCTGATGTGAGGATTTTGGGGTGTTATTTGAAAGGACGACAGATCCAATATGGGGTGGAGGGAAAGGAATCTTAGAATACCCAGGGGGTGGTTGGAAATTGAGGGGAGCTACGAAAAACGGAAGTTGCAGAACTTTATGTTCAACTCTATTCCCGTCTAGTGAAGAGAGGTAAGGCAGTTCAAATTTTACATATCCATGTGGTGGCTTCAAATTCGATGGCCCTACAAATACCTGGGGCGACTCTGGACCTATTGTGTCTAATACAGGAATAGTTTTTGCGTCCTTCAGAAGAGAAAGAACGTCTCCTATTTTGCTATTAGACGTGGTTTCCATATAGACGGACAAAGGAGGTTGGTTAGGAGGTGGTAAGCCTCTAGTGTTATCTTCAATGTTAGAATTCACATGCTTTTGAAGTAGAGGAATTCGTTTCGTAGTTTGTCCTTGTTTGGACTCAGTTAGATATTGACTAAATTGGGGGTTATAGAACTCATCAGGCTCTTTTTCCTGTGCCTTTACGCTTGAGTACCTCGTTGATTCCAATGTATAAGGCTGTGTTTCTTGTGCCGTTGGAATAGGTGTCGTTTCTGGCAGTGCATTCCTTACTACTGGTGAACTAGGAATCAGCTGTGTGTTATCCCGTTGGCTATCATAGTCCTTTTGTATGTTTTGGTTCTTTTTAGTTTTTTGCTGTCCTGTCGGAGGGTTCACTTCACTGAATGTATTTAGGTGATAAGCGGGTTTTTGACTAGCAAGAGGTTGTATTGGGTGACGGAATTTCTTACTTTCTTTTTGTCGTTCCTGAGTTGGTTGGGATGGTGAAGGGGAGGGGGGAGGATGTGAAGGAGGTGCAACACCAGCAAAGCTAGACGGGTTCCGTTGATCAAATCCAAAACTAGGAGGGCCACTTTGATCAAAAGCGAAATTTGCAAATGTTTGTTGTGGAACACCAAAATTCTGAAATCTGTTTGGATTTGAGTCAAAATTCGATGGTAGTTTTTGATTAGCTGAAAAATCAGTTGGACCCTTGGGGTTTGAAGCAAAATTAGGAGCACTGTTCTTTTGTGAGCTGTAAGAAGGTGGCTGTCTCTCATCTAGTTGAAGGCCTTCAAGGGATGGAGGCGACTTTTGGTCTGGCTGTTGGGCTGCTTTGTTTCCTCTTCCTCGTTGATTTTTCAATGTTTCTACGGGAACGTACAAAATTTGAACTTCTTCTTTATCATTCCCATCTTTGCCCTTGTAGGAGCCTATTTCACTTTGCTGTTGACTTGGGGATGGCCTCTTCAGAAGTGATTTTTTCGGAGGTGAGTTTTCTATTTGATCAAAAGGACGTCCAGAGTCTTGGTTGTAATAATTTTCATTGGGTTTTAAGTTTGATGATAGCGGTTGATCAACTGGTGGTAGTGGTAATGACTGTGGTGGTGGAGGTGGTGGGGGTGGCGGCGGCGGTGGAGGTATAAAGTGGTCTTGTTGTCCAATGAAAGGTTCCCTTAATAAGGATTGGCCCAAACCAAACGGATTACTGAATGGAGACCCGAATTGTTGATTGAGAAACTGAGGGGGCAATTGTTGGGGTAAAAGGCTTTGGGGAAAGCGAGGGTGCAGAAAATGTTGATGATTAATTCCTCCTCCGTTTCCAATGAATTTGCCAGCATCAGATGGTATCTGCTGTTGATTGAACCCACCTTGTTGCTGGTCATAATTACCCTGTTGCTCAAACAAGTGATTTTGCTGGGGCAGCGGTTGTGCCAAAGCTCGTGCTGACGCTTGACCCAGTTGATCGTTGGTTAATGGAATCCAATCTCCAGTCACTCGATCGTTAACTGGTCTACTCCATCGAGTGTTATCTTGACCGTTGCAAAGTGCCAGTGCCAGTAAACAGGCACTGGCAGTTCTCACTGCCCACATCGCGCGACCCTGCAACAAAAACACAAACAATCATTCTTCGGTAGACGAATAATATAAATTTTGTTAGTGATAGATTTTTGAAAGCAAATAGTGAGGCTGGTTTTTGACCAAAAATTCAAAACTGGAAATCAATCACAAGTAATCCCACTATGTTCATTCCATTTTCGACATGATTCCAAAAACATTATCGTGGTTTGAGTTGTGAGACTTGAAGTCAAGACCCTTTTTTTCATTATTGAATTTGGTCAAAAACATATTCAGTAAGCTCATAAAATATTGCACAGTAAACTCATAAATCATGTCTCAGTAAACTCATTTTCCTCATTTTTGTCGAATTTTAACTGTTTTAATGAACAAGTCATAGTCACAAGTTTTACAACCGTATTTACAATCGTTATTTTAATGAACAAGTCATGTTTTAATTTTACAAACGTTTTAAACTCATTGTTTCCTAAATTAGAGTACATTTTTGTGGACGTGCGACTCGTTACGAATCGCAGGCAATTTGAAACGTTTAGAAATGTATGAAATAAAAGTTTTTTCTAATTGAAATATTGCTACAAAACGAATTGTCATATTTTTTTAACCATTTTTAGCTATGCTCAAGTTTTTTAAATTTGAGCATACTTGTACGCACAAAATGCACAAACACGCACAAAAATTATTTACATTGATTGATTTTTAAATGAAGAAAGCAATTGGTTCATTATTTCTATCGGATAATAAATCTTTGTGTTTCTCCAACTTCTTTAGCGAATTTTCGTAGAAAATGAAGCTATTGCAATGGCTCGGAAAATTTTAAAATCAAAATCTGAACGGGTATTTTGAGGGAGGGGAGGGGGTGGAATTGGGATTTCTTGAACACCACTGAATAAACTGAGGACCTGATTGATAAAATATGTTTGGATAAAAAAACCACAGCCTACTTGGAAATTTTCAATTCCGACCCATAGGGGTGTTTTTTGGGGAGGGGGTTTGGAAAGGGGCATCTTTGACATCACTGAACAAACTGGGGATCTGATCTGGCGAAGGTTTAGATTACGTCAACCTCAGTCACAGGCTATTAATATTTTTTCTAGCCATAGGGAGAGGTGTTTGTGGTAAGGAAAAAAAATGGAATGGGGGAGGGGTGATTAAATGGAATATTTTGTTCATCACCGGACGAACTGGTGATCTGATATTCGGACGAATGAAAATGGATTAGTCTGTGCGTTCTTTTGGGAGAACCCGAGGAACAAGAACCCAAAGGAGGGTGTTTGTGGAGAGGGAGTGGGGGTTAATCTTAGTAGTTTGGTTCTAATAGGTAATTTATAAGTAAGTACTTTTAGATAAGGACTTTTTTGAATCAGATCCCTCGGGGTGTCCCTAAATATGATGGGTGAGGAGGGGCTTGCGTATATTCCATTCAACCAGTGCATCGCACGAGCGCACCAGCTAGTTTGACACTATAGCTTTTCATGACAAGATGAAATGAATTTCGGAAACTTCTTTTGGCTCTGCTGAAAAGTTGGGGTTTTACATATATGATGGTTTTCCTTTATGGTACAGATATGTAAAACTTGGTTCTTATTAATTAAACCAGATTTGTATCTCGATTTCAAGGTCCCCCCCCCCCCACCAATAATGTTTTACTTAATACATTTTCAGTTCTAGCAACGTCATTGCACTCCTGCCTTGTGTGACATATCGCCAAAACATTGAAAAAAAAAGAAAAAAAGCTGCTGTGGTAGTGCAATTTGTATAACAATTCACATAATGAAATCTGTTTCGAAATAAAAATATTTATTGTGTTTTTCAGAACTATGGGTACCTCATACCAGCCCTTTCAGAAACATTCAATTCAATTCCAAAAGTTGGTAGTTGTTGATTGAGATAGATAGGTAGTCAACAATATTTAATTAAAATGATCGTTTACATACCTCTTGGAGGAATCCGTCGTCACTAATAGCAAGTCGAGTACAGGGGACTAGCGCTTCCAATAACTGACGTAACCAGCAGGTACTATTTAATTGGCTCGTTTAGGGTATTCTTCCAGAACCAATGAGATTGCTTGGCACATCTATAAATACTGCTGTTAATTTCCCATAAGCTGTAGTCTGAATAAACCCCTTCTGCTGCTAACTTGTTTATCATTTACCCCATTACTTCAATAACATCATCACTGTTTCGACGGTCTGATGATGATGTTTTTACATCGAAAGCGCTCGCCCCTTGTACTCGACTTGCTAGTGACGACGGATTCCTCCGAAAGTTTTGTAAATGGTAATTTTACTTTTACGAAAATAACGCTTTTGATTTAATACTATATTTAATTAAGGTCAAGAGTGAAATCAAACTGCTTCTCATGACTTTTCCAAGAACCTGGGGGTGGTGGGTGTAATAATTTCCAGAGTGAGTAGAAGAGCAGATTGAGCTTGGTCCACCATTGAATAAGTTGGGAGTATTGAACATATCAGAGATATTTGTGGGGAATCTCCTTATTATATTTTTTTTTCCTGCGTAACTCAGATGTGTATAGCGATGCGCCATCTCTACAATTAGCAGTTCTTCGGTGCTCCACCACTTTAAGGTCGGGCCACACTGTAGTATAATTAGTGTGACTGCATGAAGCTATTAGTTCATAATTATTACGTTAATTTTCTGAACATCGACGACACAAATACCATATGTTACAGACAATAGCTCAGCCCTATTTGGATCTACTAGATAATATATACCAAAATTAAATACAGCCATTTGGGATTACGTTAATATTGTCAGTTTCAAAGTCAAGTCGGCATCCCCATTTTGAGAGTTTTTGATCATAATTAAGCCCTTTTTCGTAGCGCCCGCATGGCTTAACGGTAAATCACAGAAAAATGTCTAGATACCTACATGAAATGTAGAGAAATTTCCTCATTAATTTCGTACAGGGTTAATTATATCGTAAAATGCACAGTTTCAGACTTATTAAAGGAAAAATGGGGTGGTGGGAGGGGGGTTATCGATTTTACACGTTTCTCGATGAAACATGAAATATTGAAACTTTCCATCGAAGGCCTTTTTCAGGCACAAAACGCCTGGACTAAAAATGGTTTTATCAGGATTAAAACTCAGACTGCTGAAATTTCATTCAACTATGAAATCAGGAATACGTCATATGTTGAAATTGTAAAACGTCTGCCAAGTTGGGTGGGCAGTATAGCTTCCTCACATATTGTAACATGGACGTATAGAATTAGTTGAAGAACAAAGTAAGATTCGAAATGATTGAAAAGTCGACGTTATAAGAAAATAATGTTTGCGCATATGCACACAGACTACTATTAATCCAACGGCAATAAAATGTATAGGGGCATGTCTAGGAGGTGAACCACGCATCGTTTAAAATTTCATCAAAATCGTTCCATTAGAATCGGAGTTTTGCCTGTGTCAATCAATATTAGTTTGGCGCATGCGCAATGGTTATTACTCTACCAAACGCGATATGATTTATAGAGCATTTTTCCAGAACATATACCCAAAAACCTACCGAGTTTCAACGAAATTGGATCAACACATGATAAGAAATCGGTGTTATAAGAAATTCAAGTTTGCGCATGCGCACAGGCTACTGTTGATTTGACGGTATTGAAAATTATAGGGGACCACACAGCCCCTGAAAATTTCGTTGGCATCGGACTGAAACTTGGTATAGTTTTGGGCGTGACAAGGATTTACCACAGACAGACAGACGGACACGGAATCAAAATTTCTCAGCAAGCCCTGAAACTCAAAAAGCCAGTGGAAATCTTGATTTTGGAGAAAACAAATTTTTTCACCTTCATTCACGAACACCAAGCTTCCCTACCTTCCGTAGTGAGGAAGCAAAAATGGTAATTGTTTATGCTATTAAAAATACCTTCGGGGTGGAGAAATATAGAGTAAGAATTCTGAATTCTCAGAGATCGTATGAAAAATTTTCATTGATAACCATTTAGGTATATCCTCCAAGGCGGCCAAATCCTACCACCATTGGCGCGTTGACAGTTGTTTGTTATGCAATCGGTAAGCAAACATCGCTATTTTCGCAAGGGTTTTTAGAGGGTTTAATTCAGTTCAATCTTACTTCTTTGTGTGAGAGCTACATGGTGAAATTTGTTTTTCGATTCAATTTTCTGGAATTTTGAGAAAGACAATAATGTGGAGCAAACATGGAGTTACGTTGACAAAATATCATGTTTATAATAGGGAGACCAGCAGGATAAGTAAAGTAAAATACATCGGTTTTAGATCTTCATCATTTTAGCAAGTTTTCGCAGAAAATGAAGCTATTGCAATGGATCCAAAAAATTTAAAATGAAAATGTTCGAAAAATATCTCTATCAATCTCACACTCGTATTTTCATGGTCATTTTTCAAGAAAACTCTCGATTTCAATGAAAAAACAATGTTTTTCAACATTAAAACTGTTTTCTCCCCTAATTAACCAAGTAAAAGTAAAATTGACTACAATTTTACGCAGTTTTCCGCGTCTCCGGGGGTAAAATCCGAAAGAAGACTGTAGCGCTCCGAATTTCGACAGGTTTCTTAAGATTTGTCAAATTTCAACTCCCAGCCGGATTTCTCTCCCATTAAACCTACTTACAAAATTTTAAATTGGTATCAGGGTGGTAGGAGGTTTAACTCTCTTTCCAACGGTGAACTCATTTTTTTAAAATTTCACCGTCATTCGAAGGAGTTATGGTGATTCTAGTGATATAAGGTTGAAAACACAAAAAAAGTCTTTAAAGTAAAATTATTCCCAGAAAGAAGGAGTTTTCGAAAATGTGAAGAACCGAGTCCTTCTTTGTGTGACACCTGTTTCTGAGACATCCTATATACATATACGTAATTGCTTACGATAACTCTCTTCAGGATTGAGAAACAAAGTCCGTTCAAGCCAAAGTCCGTACAAAGGCCGAAAATCAAGCTTTCCAAATTAAAGGACGAGTTTGTTAGCCATCACTAAAAATGGCTAAAAACGGGTAAAAATGGTCAAAATTACATTTTTTAAGAACAAAAAAATTCATCAACGATTAACTAGAACAGTAAAACATTTTTGCACAAACATGCTGAAAAATGTATCTAATGAAATTTCATTAATAGTTAATTGCTGAAAAATGGATAAAACCAATTTCAAAGCAATGTAAAAATTTCACGAAATTTCACTCATACGATCATGCTGCATGACTGGAATTTGTTTACCTTGGGATTTCGCTGCATGACTGGAATTTGTTTACCTTGGGATTTCGAACAAATGAACTGGGTCTTGGCGGACATCTCGCCGTTTTCATGGACTGTTTGCAAACCTCTAATATTTCTGGGGAATAATTCTAGTAATTTCGCTTCTTCTGGTATACCTGTGTTAATTATTTAAAGATTGATTTTAAACTTTCACAAATTAATTTCAACCATTTACAAATTCAATTTAGCTTTTCGACCTTTTACAAATTCAAACTGGTTTGGTTGAGTTGATTAGAAATCATAAAGAGTTGGATTAAATCAGTAACTAAATCAATCGCAGTCTGAATAACAGTAATTAAGAAATTAATGATCGTAAAAAGGATCTACATTACTAGCACCAGTGTTCACTCAATGGGGTTGCTACTTCGTGGATAGTCAAAATCCTTCTCAGGAGCATGCTGAACATATTGCGAAAAATCGCATAAAATCCAGTAACATTCACAAGAAAGCGCTAATTTTCCACAATTTTTTTCGTAATATTTTTGGATGTATTTGAACTCTAGTAGGTAATTGAAGGCTTGATCTACAATGCCAGATTATAGGTGTTAGCTTTTCATTACTGGGGAGGGAAACTTGGAGGGTAGAGATACCTATATCTTCGTTTCTTTGCTTACGTCAAACGTCAGGTTCCTGATCGATGGTGTTCTCGGTTAGCGCGACAGTCGGACTTGTAAGAGCTATCGAAAACTGTTACGGTGATCCGTTCACTGGAACGGCGTGCCCGTTGGTACCCCCAACGTGCACGGGTCCGCTTGCTCTAATCGTTGTTCAACCTTCAGAACGGTGAGTCTACCTCTCTCTTTCACTTGCGTTAATAGCAATTAATATTATATAAACTCCCATTGTTTATACTAATACCTAATCCATTGCTGTCCCGCATACCTCTCTCTTCCCTGCAGTATTTCTTTCATCTTTAAAATCTGTGAATATAAGAAACTAATCAACCGACAGGCTAGATAGAAAACCCCCCTGATTACATTTCTTTTGGAGTGACATAAAGAAAAGCGTAATAAATTATCCCAGTGATTGAAATCTTGTTCTGATTATTTCACCTGAGTCCCAAAACTACATCAAAAGATTGAAATATACTATAGAAGCCCAAGAATTTTTATCACAACAACCGGTGGATTGTCACAAACTTGGAAAATATTATTCTACGTAGGATAGTAAGGACCCTTGTTACCAGTGCAGGATCAATATTGCTGATGAAATGGGTTTCTACTTCTTCACTGAACAGTAAATTATTGACGAACGAAGTGAATCACTACTTTTACTCGGCATTTGTCAGCGTGCGTGCGTGTGTGTTTACAAGTCGATTTTTTGAACCTATCAGCTTGAAATTTGGTAGGTAGAGTCTTTAGACATCCGGAATTAGCTGTATAAGTTTTGATAACGATCTGACGACAAACACTTTTCGTCAGCGGCGACGATCGTCGTCACTTCAACCGAAAATCGAGTTTGGTATCATCTTCAATAGTTTTCGGCACACTGAATTAACTGAAACCTCTATAAAAGCTTTAAAAGTTTTCGTTGACGTCAATACGCCATCATCGTCGTCGTCACAGACGTCGGTCAAAGTCAAATAATGAAAAATCGATTTAAGTACTGTTTACAATCGTTTTCGCCACACAGAAATGACTGAAACCACTGTAAAAGCTTTAAAAGATATCCTTGACGACAATACGGCGTCATCGTCGTCGTCACTGACGTCAATCATTGTCAAATCATCAAAAATCGAGTTTGGTATCGTTTTCCGTCACACAGAATCAACTGAAATCCTTTTAGACGATCTACAATGTACGCAATACAGTGATAATATTATCAAAGACATGAGACGGTATATCTACTCGTAAAAACCGTAACGAATTCGTGGTCATTTTAGTTATTTGTTGGACGCTGAATTGAATCGGATTACGTTCACAGCTAGGTTTATCATTCTTGTCTTAAAACCACCCGGTAGCAAAAATGTGTACGTTAGGTACCTGGTCAGCGGACCCACTTGTCTTATTTCAAGAACGATGTCTTATTGCATGAATATGTAGTTGTCGAAGTTCGATACGCGAAATAACCTTGCCAGTACGACTTGAATCAGGAACAAAGGAAAGAACGTTTCATCTTCATTTACCACCCGTCGTTCGGTAGTGGGTTGTGGCAGTGATGGTTTATTAAGTATAAATAAGAGCAAGAGCTTAGTGATGAGGTGGTTCTTATCTTCATTATAGAGGTTTAGATCAGGTTTAACCGGCTTCTGAGGTACCTTCTACTTCTTCGGGTCCCTTCTTAGTATTTCTTCTTTGTTTTTGGCAATCAACATTAATAGCAACGTTTTTTTCGTTTCATGTCGATAATAATTCCGTTGAGGTCATTCACACCACGCTGATTCCTCGAACTCGAATCAACATGAGTATCGTTCAGTGGTCCATTCAATTTAGATAGTGGAAGCACAACAAACATATCTGATGAAGCCAAAAAATAGCGCACACAAACACTCACAATATATACATACATATATATATATATATATATATATATATATATATATATATATATATATATATATATATATACTGGGTGTTTATTAAAGGATGGATATGTATTTTTATCTCCGTTATTTGAAGGGTAAGAAAAAACTTCACTTTTTTATGAGAAATTCAAATATCAATCCCGCTCTAAAAGTGCGCGAATCTGCTCTAAAAGTAAAATTTTTTGAAATACTGAGTTTTGAAGATATTCAATTGCTACTTGTAATATATGATTTTGGGGTATTTTTTTCGTACTGAACCTCGTGATGATGTTCATTTATTGATATTTGCAACGCCAAATTGGGAAAACACCGAATAAAATTACATTTTAGTACGCTTTGTGCTGAGTGGAAATAAGTAAAATAAGTGCATTTCTGGCCGATTGTTCGTTGTTTTCCCAAGTTGATGTTACAAATATCAATAAATGAACATAATTACGAGGTTCAGCACGAAGAAATACCCCAAAATCATGTACCTATTACTTGAGGCAACTGAATATTTTTAAAACTCAGTATTTCACAATTTTTGCACTTTTAGAGTGGAATTGCACCTGTTCGCGCCCACTTAAAAAATCGAGTGATGGGTAATTTATTTCATGAAATTTCAAGTAGAATTCGAATTTGCAATGCGGATTCCCATTTGAAGAAACAAAGTTGATGCGCGGATCACGCATTTCCGCGCATGCGCGATGAGCACAACTGTGATATTTGATTTCCTCATTAAAAATGAAGGGGTGTTACCGCTTGAGGTTTTTTCTAACCCTTTAAATAAAGAAGATAAAAATACATATCCTTCCTTTAAGAAACATCCTGTATATATATATATATATATATTAATTGCTATGCAATTCTTAGGCCGACCCCAATAATTTTTTTAAAATGTCCACTTTTTTTGTGTAACGTTTTTTGTCCCGAGATGGGAAGCGAGAGGTCGTGGGTTCGGATCCCGGCTAGGCCTGAAAATTTTTTTTTTTTTTTTTTTTCCTCGTGAGACGAAGGTTGTGGGTTCGAATCCCGGCCAGGCCTGAAAAAAATTTTTTTTTCTCGTGAGACGAAGGTTGTGGGTTCGAATCCCGGCCAGGCCTGAAAATTTTTTTTTTTTTTCTCGTGAGACGAATTGCATAGCAAATTATCCTCGTTTTCTACACAGTAGAAAAGAGAAAAGATCCGGCGAGGCGCGAAGCGCCGGGTATAGATCAGGGGGGTCCAGGGGGCTTAGCCCCCCTGTCGGGGTCAAGGGGCGGAGCCCCTTGCGAGGCCCGAAGGGCCGAGTTTATATATATACACACACACACACACACACATATATATATATATATATATATATATATATATATATATATATATGTATATATATAATATATATATATATATATATATATATATATATATATATATATATACAGGGTGTCCCCGAAAACGTCCCCAAAAATCGTTAATAATGTGTCAAAAATGTAAGGATTTCAAAAATGACAAAATTGCGCATTGCGCAAGCGCGCAAACGAGCGCAAGTGACATAAAATTTGTTATTTTAAATGGGAACCTCCATTTTATTTGCGAATTTGAATTCTACGTGAAACTCCATGAAGAGACCCATCACTCGATTTTGTAAGTGTCGCGCAAACGGGCGCCAATTCCGCTCTAAATGTGCAATAATGTGAAATACTGAGTTTTTGTAGGTACTCAATTGCCACATGTAATACATGATTTCGGAGTATGTTTTCGTGCTGAACCTCGTAATGATGTTCATTTTTTTATATTTACATCTCCAACTGTGTACAGGGTGTCGCGTCGCACTTTCGAGCGCACCCCCGGCTTGGGTTCGATTCTACTACTAATTTGTGACTTTTTTGTCCTATAACATACAAGTATTTTGTCATTCACTCTAAAAACCACTTTGTCCCCTTTTAAGATTTGTTTCGCATTTTTGACTTTGTGTTAATAAAAATGTCATAACTCCCTAATTTCTAGTCAGAACTCAAATCTGATTATACCGTTGGAAAGAGCGTTAGATTTCCCATCTTTCTAATGACTTTTCAAAAAAATTGAAATGGAATGAACTGTTGAAAAATAAGCCGTAAGTGAAAACATTTTAAATTTTCGATAAATGTTCACTTTCTTCAAAGTTTGTCTCTCGAAACGTCCTGGGTGGAAATTTTCATGCTGTAAGCCTAAAAGTTGCATCACAATTCCAGCTTTCCAACGGCGTAGTCAATTTTACTTTAGCTCTGCTATTTAGGAGAGAAAACTATGTCTTAATGATGAAAGCATTGTTTTTTCAATGAAATCGAGGGTTTTCTTGAAAAATCACCTTCTTTGAAAATACGAGTTTGGGGTCTGTTTCAACGAATTTTTTACGCTGAATCGAATGGTAACACTTGAATATCTCCTAAACCCTGATATAACCGAATTTTACGCTTTAAATAATTAGTTTCACCCTTCACATACAATTTATCATACCAAATGAACACAAATTTGTGAGTTAAAGTGTTAAACTTGGTTATATACACATGCAAAAATGTTAAACTTTAGGATTCGTTTCAGAATGTCTCGAAACGAATTTTAATGAAGAAAATGTTCAATAATTTCAATTTTAAAATTGTTGGAGCCATTGCAATAGCTTCATTTTTTACGAAAATTCGCTAATTTGGGGTTACCACTTGAAGTTTTTTTCAAACTCTTCAAATAGCACGGAGACAAATAAATAAATATAAATATAGAAAAGCCTTAAAATACAGGAATCGTTTCAGAATACCCCAAAACGGATTTCCATGAAGAAAATGTTGTACAGTTTTTATTTAAATTTTTAGAGCCAGTAATAGCTTCATTTTCTACGAAAGTTCCTTAACATCACTGCAAAGGCATCTTCTGGTAGAACAGTAAGATCAATTTTAGTAATTGAACAATCCTATCAGACTTTGGAATCTACAAACAAGCAATTGGTCCCCGCGATCATCTAGGAGTTAGTGGTCTGGAAATCTAAAACACCTATTCCGTAGAAAATGAGTGAAATTTTCCTTACTATAAATTCTGAGAAGTGATATGTAGGGATAATTATGTTCTTGGGAATAGAAACCTAGAAACTAGAATTTTTCCATGTTCTACGACGTCGCTATGCGCATCACCAACTACATCCAAAGATAAACAAACGATTACCTAATTTTCAAAGATATGTTTTCAGTTATAGCTCAGACCCATGTTTTGAGAGAGTTCAAGAAATTTATTTTTGGGGTTTACGAGGTTCTTGTAGGACTTCCGGTAGTGGACAATGCAGATAAATGACCTTCGTAGCTAATGCCCATACAGGAGCCCTAGGACATGATGTCTAACAACATAGTTAATCTGGCCCTGACACAAATAGAAGACTCTTACACAGCCAGAAAAGGGGCTTGCCTCAGGAAGGAATAATACCGAGATGCCAAAGACCGTTTCGAGGCCTACAATACGTTTAATTGACGTAAGTTTCCTTCAATTGTTGTGCGCTGACATATCTGAAAATATTTCACGAAGTTTGTGATTTTGTTTCTAAATCAGTAATTATCTACATAACTAACTAGTAAAAGTATGTAGATGAATCAATTATACGTTCGGTAAGTGTTCAGAATGAGCCAATTCCGATATCCTTTCTGAGATCATTACGTTGTCAACTTTGAAGAATTTTCCTGGACCTCTCAATATACAGGGTGTTAACAGTTTTGGTACAGAACCTCCTAGAGGTCGATTTTATGACTAATTTCCAACAAAAAATTCCCCGTAGCAATTTTTTATCCCGCTAAAAACCGAGTTTTTTAATTTATTACATTGTTTTTTCTCGTGATTTCGACCTTGAGTCACTAAAACGGCCATACGTACCTTACTTTTTGGAGTAAACAAACAAATGGAGGAAACCTACCGCTGGAAAGAGCGTTATATTCCCTTTTGGATAAGCTACCTACGGAGTTAGGGGCCGGTTTCTACTTATTTTTTCACGCTGAATCGAATAGTGACACTCGTAAATCTCGCCAACTCCGTTACAGTCGAGTTTAACACTTTAACTCACAAGTTTTTTTTTGTTTTTTATGCATAATTTTATGTGTTTTAGCGAATTTTCAATTTAAAGGTGAAGCTACTAAGGTCTGGTTAAAGTGTAAAATTTCGATCTCCGATAGATCCATTCGATTCAGCGTGAAAGATTTCGTAGAAACTGGCCCCAAACTAATATTTTATTAGGGGTCATTTTTCATGAAAACTCTCGATTTCATAGAAAAAAGATATTTTTTAACATACAAACATATTTTTATCCCCCAATTAGCAAAGTAAAAGTAAATTTGACTAGACCGTTCAAAAGTTGCATGAGGAAGTTTTTCCAGTAACGTGCTCGAGAATTCCGTGGGATCATACATGCCGTCTAGCGGGTTAAAAATACGTGTTTATTCATTTTTGAAAATATTTTAGTTTTCCTCATATCAATTTCAACACGAGTGTATCATTAATAGCTACTGCGCATGCGCCTATGTGAAATCCTTGTAACGACCTTAATTTCCACTGTTTTCACCCGATTTCGATTAAATTGTCAGTGAATGCGCGGGTTAGTTTGTAGATGTTCCCGAACTTCTGTGTTTGTACAAACGTAAATTACATTGAGTATAATTTTTTCGTTTCTTAATTGCCCAATTATGACATTTAACGCTACTTATTGATTTACTCTTTTCCGCTGTAGTATTTTTCAATATCATTTAAAACTTTTCAATAATCTATACATTGATGATAGGTAAACGAGGAAGCTATTTGCTACACCCAACTTGGCAGACGTTTTTTATTTTCATGAGGATTTTTGGTTTTAATTCTAAGGAGTGTTATTATCCGTGATGACATAAATGTGAAAGACGACTGCTAAGTTTTGTGGGCAGAATAGCTTCCTCAACTATTGTAATATAGATAGAATTGCAGACAATGCAATTCATAGCTAACCCGCACAATCCGTGAATATTTCATCAAAATTGGACTAAAACTTAGTATAGCTATGGGCGTGACAAGAAATTGGTACGGATACACAGAGATTCACGGAAGTCAAATTGATCAGCAAACTCTGAAACGCAAAAACGCTGCAAATTATCACACGAAGGTTTATTATTTCTGAATTACAGGGTGCTCAAACTTGAACTGCTGGCGATCTACCTCAATATTTTTAGACTACTTACGATCGACTCTGAGAGGCTGCAAGTATGTGTGATGCACCTAGGTAGGGTGTACCGTAGCATATATAGATATTAGCTTTCCGCACAATTTACATTATTTTAGTCAAGGTTTGGGTTAGGTTTACTTAAGTTCTTCTCTACAATATCAATGAAAAAACTCCTAGTTATTTAAAATTGCGAGTTTATTCGTTGTTACAAAACAAAAGAGTTACATATGGTGTTAAACTCAAATTGAGTGCCAATCGCAAGCATAATGACATATGATCGTCAGTTAGTCGATTGCGATATTTTGACTTAATTATCTTCATTTCAGAATATGCAGACTCGCACAAGTAAGTTGACCCAAACATTGCCGTCAGTTGAAGGGCGATTTGCCTTAGATTCGGATATTTATCTTCAGATATAAAACACCAGAAATTTGTATCAGATGCTGTAGCTTTGAGATGTATATCTGATATAATCTGCACCAACTCATTTTCAACAGAACATGAGTTCATATTAAACTGACTTGCTACTTCAGTAGCTAATTCCTCAATGTTTTTACATGAAAAAGGATAACTCATAAATGTGGCTATATTTGCCAATTTACTGCAATCATAAAAATGCATTTCGAATTGTCCCAAAATATTTGATAATTCAGCCTCATACGTATCATAATTCAACTGAGGAATCCTTGCTTTCAATGACGGAAAATGTTTCAGATCCTTTCTTTTCAGTTGATCTATCATAAGTTGCAATTTACTTTTGAATGCGTTTACTGCGCTAATCATCTCAATAATAGTTTTTCCTTTACCTTGAAGCTCCAAGTTAATGGTGTTTAAGTGCATTGTGATGTCAGTCAAAAATGCCAAATCAGTCAGCCATTTTTCGTTTTTCAACATCTCAGTGTCATCACCTCTTTCGTCTAGAAAAGCTGTTATTTCGGGCAATAATTCTTGAAACCTTTCTAGGAATTTTCCGCGACTCAACCACCTGACGTCCGTGTGAAGAACTAAATCAGTGTGTTCAGCTGACTCCCTATCTTTCAATTGCAACTTGAAGAGCCGCCGTTGCAAGCTACGTGCACGGATGGAATTCACAATTTTTGTTGCAATGCCCATAATTTCCTCCGTGTTTAAAAGTTTTGAACACAAAAATTGTTGATGTATAATGCAATGGAATGAAAAAAATGAAGGGAATTCTTCATTAGCTCGACACAATGCCACAAAACCGTTCTTGTTTCCAGTCATTGCTGGTGCTCCATCGGTTGTAATGCACCGCCTTTTGCCGCAAGCAGTGTTATTACGTAATAAATTTTTGTAGTTTAGTTACCTACTTATTAAAAAATTTTTTCTTCTCGAGATCTACTCAAAAAGCACTCGCGATCGACTGGTCGATCGCGATCGACCGTTTGAGCACCCCTGCTGTATTAGATAGCCCTTTTACGCTGATCATTGATCAATAATTATCATTAAGTCCCATATATATCTAGTAAATGATCAAAACTTGGCGCATCGTGTCTCCCAAAAGGGTTCACACCTTTACGGCTCACGTCTTCACAATTTTACGGTTTATAGAAGGTGAATGTTGTAAATTTTTCTAAAAATGTCAAAACAAAAAACTTAGTAAAACGGCAGGTTGAAAAGGAAAGAAATTATCCTTAGAGACCCCATAAGCTATTCAGTGATCCTCCGAACTTCGTAATTGTTTTTGAGGTGTCCCAAATGAGCTCCATTAAATTTCAACAACGTGAGTCGCTTAGGAAAGACATTAGCCTCGGAGGTTCCGAAGCTTATCAGAATAACACGAGCACTGAGAATATTACAGTAATATAAAATAACCAGTTGACTCAGAAACAGTAACGCTGAAACCACCGAGAAGTTTCAACGACCTTCTGTTTTTGCGCAAATTGAAAAGAACCAGAACTTTTTGATCAAACTCGACATACACATATCAAAAAAGTCCAGTCATGCAGCAAGACCCCATGAGCGAATTTTTGAAGAATATTACCGATTTTTACAACCAGCGAACGGCATTATTTCGATTTTTGATTGATTTTTCAACTTTGAAATTTTTGAAAACTTGATACATATTCTTATAGGAAATTTTACGCTGATTCCGAATATACCACATGTTAGTATGCTGAAAAAATTATTTCGCACGACAAATCGCAAAAAACAGGCTATTTTGAAATTTTTGACTACATTTTTGAAAATTTCAACCCGAAGATGTAGTCCGATCAAGCTGGCCAACGAACTTGAACTTTCGTTTTGTGCCCTTAACATTTTAAAATTTGTTTGAAGTTTCTAGCACAATTCTACGGACAGTTATCGTCTGGAATGACACATACATACATACATATATACATACATACATACATACATATATACATACATACATACATACATACATAAAAAAATGCGTTAAACTTCAGAATATGATTCAGAATAGCCTGAAACGGATTTCTGCATAATTTTTTTTCAAAAATTCACATTCTACAAATTTTGAGGCGAGAGCAATAGCTTAATTTTCTTCAAAAATTCGCTAAAAGCGTTAAACTCAAGGAATTTCATAACGAATAAAGGAAATAAAGGAAATTTTGTATTCAATGCAATAACCTCATTTTCTTAGAATATTGGCTAAAACGTTCCGACCTTGGTAGACTCGGAAGTAATTAACCTTCTGTTGTTGGAATAGAAATATTAATTTAATTAAGAGTAATTCCTAAGTATTTACTAATCAATAATTTAATAAATTAATATAATTGAAGTAGGTAATTCGATTGAATACAGCTTTGAACTATACCTACCTACGTTGACTTGTTCATTGTCATTCTATCATCATGGTAACTCCAACGCTCTGTCATATATTTCTAGGTTGTTACTGTTAGCATCATCATTGTCCAAACAACTGAAAATCAATGAGTTGATTACCTACCTACGCTTCACAAGCCCAACATGGATACTTACAGAAGTTATAATAAACTCGATTTCGGGAAGTCAGAATTCCATTGGAATTATATGTCAGCTGACACATTTGTCATAGTTTTCGAGGCGATTTTTGATATGTTTTACTGGTTACGATTCACTCCCGTGTTGGTGTCTGAGGGAAAGCAAACGAATGAGCGCATAGTGGCCGTGGTGGTTTCGTTCAATTCTTTCGGCGGATATCTATTAATGAAACTTAGAAAATCATTACTGTAACATAGAAAGATTTCAAGATCTCGATTTTGGTTTATTATTTCCAATAATAAGCCTATGTGATCGTGTAGCAAAAAATTTTTATAACCCCCCCCCCCCCCTCAAACTTTGTCACTTTACGTTTCAAGGTGCGTAGAATCCAAATTTGAAATGTCCGTCCGCCGTTCGCCGTCCGCCGTCCGGGCCATAAAAGGCCTAAGAATTTACCTTAAAAACCCGTTCTTTCGCACATAGACTCCATTTGGGGTCTAGTTGGTCCTAACGTTTAACCATCCCGATCGCTTTACTCGCCTAGATGCTATGGGCCAAAACGGGCGAAAAAGTGTCTTTTTCGAGGTTTTGAGTGTTAGACGTGTTAGACGCACTCCTGGCACGCTTGGCAGGGGGTCACGGTGGGTGGTGAGGGGGGTGAGCGGGGGGGTGGAGTGAGAGGAGGCGCCGCGGCACCTTGTGGTGGCTGGAGTGACCAGGGGCGTAGCAGAGGGGTGTATGAGGATGGATATTTATTACTTTTACGTGTTATACCCATATAATACACCACGGCACCATGAGGTGGGTACAGCGTTCCTTCGAGACATGAATTTACGTTTTTTTCTAGGTCATATTTGTGCGTTATACCAATGCTTTTCCTACGCATATTTAATAACATATCCTCTCGACTTTTCGTACGTACTTAGATAATGGTATTATTGAGGCAATAACTATTTGAATAGATAGGAGCTCAAATCGAGAAATATAAACATGCGTATATAATTATAGAAGTATAGGTTGTGGCAACTCGAAATAGGTCACGCCGAGGAGTCTGGACGGGCCTTATGACGTACACAAGCCAACTAAAACTACGATCAAACTCAAATGAAAAAATAATAAACCTTTGTGAAATAATTTGCAGCGTTTTTGAATATTTCAGCCCTTAGGTTCTACCCATTAGTGTTGATTGAACGCGATGCCAATGTTACTGGCACAGCCCCGGACGATAAATGATTTTTAAGCCAAATTTCTTGAAGTTTGGTCCAATACGTTTTGAGAAAAGCTTCGGACGGCGTACGATGGACGGCGCGCGGCGCACAGTGGGGCAAGGCTGGAAAAAACACCAACATTTTATTTCGATTTTGACATTGTTTCCTTTGTTTTCTACTCTTTATTAGTTTATAAGAATTTTCATTTGTTCAGAAATGAAAAAAAATAAATGAATGAATTTCATTAATTTTCATTAGTTTTTTTTTTTGCTGTAGGGGTGCTTCTGAAAGTTCAGTTTTTCAAGATAGCTAAAAAACATAGTTTATTACTACAAAATGAATTCGATCCGTGTGCATTTATCTATGGAACTAAAACTTAAGAACTTTCTAAGCTGTTTACACATATCTACTGGATGGTAAAAAAAATTAACCGGCTCTCACTGTCACTACTTCGCGGAGATGAAATTGCAGTAACGATAGACGTTAAAAAAGTAAGATTTACACGTATTCAATGGGACTCCTCATTACATGCGCTGCCTTCCGCCGGCCTGAAACTAATATTTCCCTCGGATTTTAACATATTAATCTGGGTGTCTTGTAAATTTAATTACCGGCTTACACCCGCAGTACCATTTCAAACATTTCCAGAAGGCGCGAACTTCCTATCACTCAACGAGTATGTTTGTTCGAACAAATTTTTTTGAAAGAAAAGAAGATGTCTAACTCATTTCCTCAATTTATAGCAAATTTTTCAAAGTTTTGTGACCTACAACTCACTTTTCGAGGATTTCCATAAAAGCGGATAGGCCACAAAAACTTATGAAAAATTGCGAAAAATAGAGGAAAAGAGTTAGAGTGCAGGCGGGGGTAGGCCTTTTCTGTTATATCCCCGCATATTTCCGTTAATTCTCTACTATACACATCATTCTGACCTACATGTCCAACTAATCTGAATTTTTACTAAGGGATTGATTACTTGATGTTATGTATTTTTTAGATGCGAGGTTGCGAGCATCCAGACCACCAAACTATACACAGCATTCTGATCTATTTTACCACAGTGGACGTAAAAATGATTGGGGATCATCAATTCGATCAATCCTTATTCTATAGAAAATAGTTTGTAAATGCGGGGATAAAACAGAAAAGACCCGCGATGGTCTCACTCGATGCAGAATTCTTTGCTCTACAACTTTTCTCCCTTACGAAAAAGCTGTAGGTCAGTTCCAATGGTCAAAAAGTGAGAAAAATTGAAAAAAATCGATTTTTCGGATCGAAGAAACTATTTTAGGTATAGGGACATGGGGTATGTTCAGAATCAGCGCAAAATTTCTTACTTTCTTCTCACAAAAACCCCCTTTTGGCCCCATTGTGCGGCGGACGGCGTACGGAAGGATTTTCTTTTAATTTGATTTTTGGATTCTACACATCTTGAAACGAAAAGCAACAAATTTTGATGGGGGGGGGGGGGGGGTTACAATTTTTTTTCTTGGTCTATTACTAAGGTTCACAAGTTGAAATTTTGATTTTGGAGGAAAAAAAAAAAAAGAAAAACATTTTTCGGCACGAACTGGCTTCTACCACGAACACAAATCTTTCCTACCTCCGGTAGTGAATAAGCAAACTTATTAAACCATAGGAATCGTTACAGTATGCTTCCGTTTGAAAATTTATTTTTTTTTAAATTGTGAGCCAGTGGAATAACTTCATT
Organism: Adelphocoris suturalis; assembly: GCA_030762985.1. NCBI lineage: Eukaryota > Metazoa > Arthropoda > Insecta > Hemiptera > Miridae > Adelphocoris > Adelphocoris suturalis. The sequence goes on from CM061051.1 coordinate 38,647,140, forward strand.
TTTTTCTTCAAAAATTCGTTAAAATACTTTGGACAACGTTAATAGATTTTTTTTAAGTTGAGTGCTCGTAGTGCTTTTAGTTCATTTCACTCTCAGCACTCTCAGTGAGAGGGGACAAAGGAATCAGGGGCTTCGCATGCCCGCGCTCTCCTTGTTTTTCTCTTCTCCCTGCCTAGATTCTCGTTTTTAAGGTCTTGTTCTTTTTATTAATCCCTTGCTGGCGTGAATACCCACCCAACTTGATCTCATGTTCCTTCTTTCGTGCTTGCAGAACTTGAGTGGGCTAGTGAGATGGACGGTGGGCGACTTTTTTTCCTACAAGGCCGCGTTTGTTTTCTTTTTTCCTCCACCAATTTATTCTACAGACGTTCTCTCATTTCGTCTTTCTGAATTCTTCAGGCGTTTCCCATTGCGTTTGGTCACACTCAGGCTGTAAATCTTGATACTTTATCAACTACCCCGAATGGTATGAAACCGAATCGGTCTGATATCATTTGTCTGCAACTCTTCTATTATATGAGCCATGATCGAATTTGAATACATTTCTATACGTATAAGATACATATATGTAGGTGTGTAATGCCGCCCTTGCGGATTAACGGTCGAGACGGAGAGGAACAGTACAATGCCAAGTAGATGCCAGGGCCATCAACACTGTAGCCCCCAAAGGATCTGAATCCGAGCGAATACGAATCTTTGATAGGAGAGAGGAGGGGGAGAGAAATCGTTTAGCTAATGAAGAGAGAGATCGTACTATGGCAAGATGGCAGGAAATATGGATTGAAGAGCAGAAAGGGAGATGTACAGCACGCTTGGTACCCCAGATCAAGATATGGGCAGACAGAAAACATGGAGAAGTTAACTGTTTCCTTACTCAATTCCTTTCAGGGCCTGGGTTTTACGCCTACCTCCATAAAATGGGGAAAGTAGACGCCCCAATACATCCAAACTGTCAGGAAACAGATGATGATGTGTACCACACTTTTTTCGTATGCAGGAGATGGGCTACGGAAAGAAGAAGGCTGCAGGAAGCTCTGGAAGTGCCATATCAAGATGTGACACCGGAGTTGGTAGTAGCCAAAGTGATTGAACAGGAGCAGCCTTGGACCTCTGTAGTTGCATACGTTGAAGACCTCCTCCAGCAAAAAATCATCTTGGAACGGGAGAGACAGAGGAGGACCGAGAGGACTGAAGATATTTCTCAAGGACTCGTTCTGAAATAATGTGTTAAACAGTTTCAGGCTGAATTCCAAAGTGGGAAAATGAAGGTAAGGTTTTAGTGGTATTTGAATCCCACATAACCCGGAGTGCGGTCCCTTCGAGGATCTTACGAGACCCGATGAACACCTTAGGATCTTAAAGATTTCCTTGCCTGCCTACGAAAAAAAAGAATAAAGGATCTGAATCCACTGTCGTGGTTGCCACTGGTCTAGAACAGATCTGTAGGGAGAAATAATAAACGAAAAGCGCAAATACGATACTGGATCGAAAGGTGGCGCGAAATTTGTGTGATAGAGATGATCTATGAGTGGTAGTATATCCGCGAGAGCAGAAGTGGTGCTTAGTTAATAGTGATAGCCTCGAACGTGTTCTGTCTTGAAGATTGACGTGGGAAAATTAGGTACGTTTTACTCAATGTATATCTTAACAATGAATTACATTATAACAAAGTATGACAAAAAGTAATTGAAGGAATGAGTTCTTACTGTCGGAACGACATGGACAAACAATTTAGTAATGGGATTTAGCTTTTTAAGTGCGATGCATTGAGAAGAATCATCTTGGTGCGACTTTTACGACACATATTGTATTACACGGCTTCTATTTGGTTTTTTTAATACTAAAATTAAGAAATTTGTCGTTGTTAACGATATTTTAGTGCTCCCGCTGAGGTTGATAACGAACGGCAGGGCTAAGCGAGGGACCTGGGAATTGGTGGGTAGTTGTCTCTTGTCTACACTCCAATCGCATAAGCCAGTAAGTAACCACCTGAAGAACTGTTACTACTATACATCAACATTAGTACATCATGGATATCCATTTCGAGGTGAAGTTCTCTTACAAACCCTCTTTTTTCGTGGTTGTTGCTATCTCCTGGCGAACTAACGAGAGAGAGTATCGACATTTGTGCGACACTAGACAATCTTTCACATTGGTGACACTACGTCATCCAAAGATCCTATCCCTTATTAGTAGAGCTTTATAACTTGATTGGAAAGTCCTCTTCTGTTTGTTCCGTGGTTGTTGCTATCTCCTGAAGCGAACTAACGAGAGAGAGTGAAATCGACGAGGAGGGACAGTTTGTGCGACTTTTACGTAAATAACGTGTTTAAAAGAAATATGTTGTTAACTAACCTAAATTATGTATTGAATTATAATAAAGCGCTTCAACTCTCAACTCTCTCTCTCTCTCTCTCTTTCACATTGGTGACACTGGCGCAGCGTTCATCTTCCCCCAATTGCAGGACTACGAAAGTAATGCGGGAGATGAATAAAATCGAAGGTTCTACAAAGGTCTCATAAGTCTACAGTTTTCTTGGTTTACATTTGTTTTGTTTGGTGTCGCCGTGTACAACATAATTAAGAGGTACTAATTCAAACCAAATTTCTGGAAGAGAAATCTGCAAAATGCTGTAGAATTTACGAGAATTGTCCCTTTTTAGCAAAATATCATTTGAAATTGAGCTATTGCAACAACTGAAACTAAAATGAAAAATTAATAAATTTCAAAAAACGTTAATAATTTAAATACGTAATTAAAAAATGATAGAAGTGCACATTGCGAACCTGTGCAATCACTCAAATGGAAATCCCCAAATTGCTACCTGACTACCGATTATTGGAGACCTTTGTATTCATGCGTCAAATTGAAACATTTTTAATCTCCGAAATCAAAATTTCTACTTGTTAATGTTTCAAAGATTTCATTACAACTTTGGTTCCATGTATCTGCCTGAGGTCAACCCTTGTGTCCTGAAAACTTTACCTACCTAATTAAATTATGAAATAGATGAAATTTGAGTTTGTGCGGATTGGGCCTCAGACGGCACCCTGGATGTTTCATGGCCGATAGAATAATAGCAGCGTGTGCGCGTGCTTACTTAAATTTATTGAAACATCTGTTTCTCAAAATTGGTGTGTAGTTAAAAGATGACCTCATGGTGATTTCCCATAAATTTAATTAAAATTGGATTATATTTGCCTGCTACGCTACTACCCATGCACAAACGCCGAATTCGTTGTTTGAGGCAAAACGCCGAAGCTATTCGGCCAATTTGATGAAAATAGCAAAGATTAATTTCATCATGGCGTGTGCAAGTACGCATACGTAGCATTCAATGTCAGCGTTAACGTCGGTACATTTTCGTCAATTTTCATGACATTTTCGGTAATTGAGCGAGTTAGCTCCTTTAAATTCCCTCATAAATTTCACCAGTGAACAGTAGGCAGTAGAACTAAATCAATTTCATATGGGTTAATTTCAATAATTTCATCACTTTTGTCTCCTTCTCGGTAATCTGTAAAATACATTTACAAATTCTAATTTCTCTAGCAATTATAAGTAAACAGGGAGTCCCAAAAGTGATCCACTCCCCATTTTTTTCACAATTTTGAGATATCGAAGTGAAACTTGGAGAGTTATTATTGTATTACACCCAATTCTAAGAAAAAACCCTAAAGTGTATGGACTACCCAAATGGTGGGGGGAAGGGGGGAGAAGGGTTGGGTACTCTTGGCAAATTTTTCTCTCTATTTTTTGCAAAATGACACCTCATTTTAAAGATTTGTTTGCGCTGAACACGAAGGGTGAGAGTGAACACTTCTCAGAGTGAGATCAGAACGCTAATGCACCATGAAGAAGCGCCGTTTTTAAAAAAAGACAGGTGCCTGTGTGATGTACTGGGTTAAATGATTGAACATTAAGCCTTGAAAAACCATTTTTTACTAAAGATGTGTGGGTCTAAAGAATAACATCAACAATGTAAGGATCATCTCATTGCAAATGTTCGAAAATCTCCCCTCCTGCCGAAAAATACTGGTGAATTCTCTTACGTTGCCAAGGGTTGCAGGAAAAATAGCAACAAAAGAACAGATGATTCTATCGTTAGAAGATATATTACTTTTGAGCCAAAGTTCTTGAATCTTAATTAAGCTGTTTTGGGTGACAAGTGACGGATAACGGGCGTTATTGGAAATAATTAACTACGACCTCAATATTTCTGGTTTTAAACAATAAATACTAATGGCACCCATGTTTTTCAGTGCAAGTCAAGTATCAAGTAATACTCAGCTATCAAACACTCATAAGTTCCCCACTACATGCTGATCTGTATTTTCGTTACAGAACTATGTTCTTGTGTTAGTGCTCATTTTTTTATTATCTATATGTACCAATAAATATCACTTGACACTACAGGTGGATCAGATAAGTTTTACACAAATTTCAAGTTCGAAAATTGAGCAGAACTCTCCATAGTTCAAGAATGGAGTAAATTTTCTATCTCAATCCTCAATCAAATTTGAGATTTATGGTTTTCAAAAGAGTTTTTCAGAGAAACCACTTTTTTTGCTCAAAACCGTGTTTATCTACTTCAACTCAACCAAATTTGATTTCCATGCATTTTTTAAAAATCAGTGTAAAATTATCTACTGGGAGTGCGTCTTTTGAAAATCTCAAAATACCATCTAAATATCATACCGTCAGTTGAAACATGAACTCACGAAACTTCAAGTTTTAATTGCCTAAAACAATTCTGAAGATTGTCAAATCTCACAAAAACTGCCTCAAATACATAATAAGCGCTTGAATAGTTTGGTCAACATTGCGATTCCGTTTAAATTTGGAATGTTGATACATTTTAGCTGAAATATAAAACAGTTTTATGGCAACAAAACTCGTTCAAAATAATATTCTGCAATACAAAGAGGATTTGGAAATTTAAGCTTTTTTATGGAGTTTTTATAGATTTTCAGCAAATATTAATGAAATTTGAGTACCTACATTTTTCTGCATAATTTTATGCGTAAATTTTATAATGTTCTAGTTCGTTGTTGATAAACTTTTTTAAGCTAAAACTGCTATAACATATAAATTTAATAATTTTTTGCCGTTTATTTAGCCATTCTTAGTGATGTTTTTAGTAAATTTTTTGAAATTTGTCCAATTTATTGTGCTAAAAAGTTGTGGCCAACGAACTCATCCTTTCGTTTGGAAAGCTTGATTTTTTGGCGCAAGAACGGAATTTGGAATTTTTATCCCAATCCTAAGGAGAGTTATCGTCTGGAATGACATATATATATATATATATATATATATATATATATATATATATATATCTATATCTATAAAAGAGGATGTATGTATGTATGTATGTTGCCTATAGACTCCGAAACCGCTCGACAGATTGTAATGAAACTTTCAGGTATTATTAGGCATGATTCAAGGATTGTTCCTGTAAAGTTTGGTGCAAATCCGTTCAAAGGGCTCTGACCCAGAGGGCATAAAAGGGTGCAGTGTCAGGTTTTAGAAATTTATTGTTTACAAAATTAACTACCCAAGCCAAGACCGAAGGAGGAGGAGGAGGAGGGAGGAGGAGGAGGGAGGAGGAGGAGGGAGGAGGAGGATGAGGAGGATGAGGGAGGAAGAGGAGGGAGGAGGATGAGGGAGGAAGAGGAGGGAGGAGGATGAGGGAGGAAGAGGAGGAGGAGGGAGGAGGAGGAGGAGGAGTGAGGGAGGAGGAGGAGGAAGAGGAGGGAGGAGGAGTGAGAGAGGAGGAGGATGAGGAGGAGGAGGGAGGAGGAGGAGGAGTGAGGGAGGAGGAGGAGGAAGAGGAGGGAGGAGGAGTGAGAGAGGAGGAGGAGGGAGGAGGAGTGAGGGAGGAGGAGGAGGAAGAGGAGGGAGGAGGAGGGAGGAGGAGGAGTGAGGGAGAAGGAGGAGGAAGAGGAGGGAGGAGGAGTGAGAGAGGAGGAGGATGAGGAGGAGGGAGCGATAAACTCTAGTATTCGTTTCAGAATGTCTCGAAACGGATTTCAATGAAGAACATTTTCAAAATTTTTGATTATAACATTTTTGGAGCTATTGTATTTTGGGAGACATCTACGAAAATTCGCTCAAAGACGAGGTCTCAGATGTGGCCAGTGAGGTGTAAGAAGAGTTATCATGCTCGCAATCATTTTTAGCTTGACGGATACAGCCGACACAATGTCCCACTATAGAGAAGGTGCGCGATTAAAATAAACAACTGAAATTTCGCGTACAAAGCAATTTTTGCCAGGACGCCTTGATAAAAAGCTGGACTGTCCTTGCGAAAACCGGACATCTGGCAACCCTGCTAGTAGCATAAGTTTTATAGTAAGAATTCGCTCATCCTCTTTCACTTAATGACCAATCTCCTCTCACTGTGGTCCATCGTCCACGAAATAGGATCTGCTGTCATCGTAAGTTTTTTAATGTGTATTACGCTTCTCGTCTCCAAGACACTTGAGAATCTCTGAGGGTATCGGACCCTCCGAAACCGAATCGCCTACACCAGCCTAATATATTCCACCTACTTGAGAGCATATATCAGCCTTCCAGTGCCTTCTTAAGGACACGAACGGCTTGTCAGACATCCTCCTTCAACCTCCGCAATATGACGTGTCGAGGAGAGTCGAAACTGCCTTGTGGGTGTCTGGGAATCTCGAGTGGTTCAAAGACTAGAGAACGTACCAAACTCATAAATGAAGTCATGTTCTGCTATTTTCGTAACTGTTATTTCAAGCTGCGTGTTATCTGCATCTCCTCGTTAATTTTGAACACCGGAGGAAAATGAAAACTTAAGTTATAGAAGAACGTTGTCTAATTCTACAAAAATAACGAGTTAGTATGATTAGATCCAGTAATCAAACTCACCCTCCGATTCGGGAGGGGGGATAAGCACAATTTTTTTCGATCTGTCCATATCTTTTTAAACAAAAAGCATAATTTTTCAATTTATAGAAATGATACATACCTAATGCGATATAAATATCCATTGTACATCAAATCACCCTTTATTCCATAAGTGTGTGGCCTTCCGTAGTATCATCAACCGTGCACTATCTATTCCAATGAGTGAATAAAATATATCAAAAGAAAAATGAACTATTAAAAGCATAGCAGATATTAATGGATACGGAGGAGATCACGTTGATACCATAGATAAGGTTTGAGGAAAAAGAGTAGGAATAAAGTCTCCAATATGGCTTGGGAAGATGTAACTTTAGAAGAGAAAGAAAAACAAGTATTTCCTATTATTGGCAAATTTCCGATAAAGTAGGCAAAATTCTATCATCAAGGGGTTACAAAGTGGATTTTAAAAATGAAAATATTCTTAAAGCCTTATTAGGGTCCGTTAATGATAAAATCAGTGTTCAGGATAAATGTGGGGTTTATCAACTAAAATGTTCTTGCGACCATGAGTATTTTGGTCAAACTGATAGGAAATACAGGATACGGTAAATCTGAATTTGCAGATCATCATAGGGAATCCAATCACTGTTGCAATTTTGATTTGGCAGATATAAAGTTAGAAGAATTCCTTCATTTTTGTCTGAAGGGAGGTATGTTGAATGTAATGGAAAATATCGAAATGATCAAAAGTGACAGGTCTGATAAAGGTTTAAATAGGAATATCCCTCAGTATATTTCACCACTGATAGATGATCCTTTCTGTAAAGCTAGGAACTGAATTACTCCCTTCACATTGTTAAGACCAGTTTGAGTTACTCTCCCAACTGCTTTCACTTTATTTGTTTAGCTATAATACACATTCACTTTGCATTTGATTGGTTGCACTTCCCATCCCCCCCATTTTTCTGGACCTATGCGACTCAAGCTCCCTTTTACCTGTGACTACATAAGTCTAAAGCTTCCCATTGTATGTTTAGTTATTGTTTGTAACTGATGATGGAACTAACAGTCGAAATCGATCTAACAGTGTAACTCTTCATTTTCGTGGAATAAGACAACGTTCTTCTTCAACTTCCGTTTCATTGAAATGGGTTTCCACTACTTCGTCGCCAGTAATTTCGTTCGTACCAGAAGAAAGCTATTTTCTCATAATATCGTTGTTAGTACTACTATTTTAGTTGTTGTATATGCATTCTTTACAAACAAACTACACACTGGGTGGGTATTAATTGTATTTATTTAGTTTTTTCTCAGCAAAATTATTCCATCTATGCGTTTATGTAACAATAAGGGTTATCTACAACTGGATTCGGAATGTCCTTTTCCGTATTCATTCCGATGATCACAACGGCTTCTGGTTTTCACCCATTAGCAGGTTTACTGAATTCGGAAGTCTCCAGAACAACAAGATTCATCACTTATCCGAAGTGTCGGCTCTAATTCCGTGGCGGTTCTGAGACGATGTCCCCCTAAATGCTCCAACAATCTCCAACCCATATAGTTTTCCCTTTCAAACTCCCGGCGATCGTAAATTCGACAGGCGCACGTCATCTGTTGCCCACTTTCACGCGAAGACCCCCAACAGAACTCTGTTCAAAGGACTTCCTGTTTCGAGATCGACTTAAATCCCCTTTAAGTCTATCTGTAGATAGATGGGTGCTAACGGCCGGAAGTCTTAGAGGTGCCCTTTCCTGCACGGTAGTTGGCCTTTCTCTCACGCTGGGGAAATCAGCAGTACATAATCACCGATAGAATCAAAGTTCTAAGATGCCGTCTGTCTGTTGCCAATTTCACCCTGGCCGGCAGAATTTCAGAGTGCCACTTTCCTAACAATCGAAGGTTCAAGAAAGCTACCCAAGCAATCGGCCACACACACACGCACGCGCGCACACACACACACACACACACACACACACACACACACACACACACACACACACACACACACACACACACACACACACACACACACACACACACACACACACACACACACACACACACACACACACACACACACACACACACACACACACACACACACACACACACACACACACACACACACACACACACACACACACACACACACACACACACATATATATATATATATATATATATATATATATATATATATATATATAGTTTTGGTGAAGGATGAAAACACTCGCGTGTAATATTATTTTGAGGTGTTACAGATGGTCGGAAAATATAGGAAACAGATAAATATAACTTACAAAATTGAGAATATTTCGCCGTATCCGAAAATATTTTCAATTTCGTAAGTTATATTTATCTGTTTCCTATATTTTCCGACCATCTGTAACACCTCAAAAAGAAAAAAAAAAAAAGTATATATACAGAATGGTCGTGGCATTATTTACAGATATCCCAATATATATATTTGGGACTGTCAGTCTGTAAATATTGCAAGGACATAACAATTCACCTGCAATGACTTCCAAATTCCAGTTTTTAGGCATGAAGCTCAGCGTATCATAAGGCTTCTCTTTCTTTGTCGATGTGGAAACAAAGTCAACTGATTAAATTTATAAGTGAAAAAATTCATAATATTGAGAGAATTCAATTCCTAACAGTTTGATGATTTTCACGCAAGATACCAGATGATTTTCACCAATATTTAACAACTTTTTTTTCCTCAACGCCCCGAAGGGCTAAAGGAAAGTTAACACTTATCTATAAGTGCGTCAGTTTCAGCTCCCAATAAAGACTCATAATAATCCCTTTTAAGTAGTTATGGTGCTTGAATAATAACTTTCCAACATGAGATGACCGTCCGACACCATTTGAAATACGCTTCTTACTGACGACACTGAAAATGATAAGCGGAAACTGAAAAAGATACTAGGATCTTGCCATCATTTCCATAATTTTATTTCGTTAAGAAGAACTGTGCTCACGGAGAGGTACAGACTGTCGATTTATGTTTGGTTTTTTGGAGCACTTTATAAAGGTACGCAATATGGCTTTCTCTAACCTAACCGAGAACTATTGGAGGAATGAACTTAGACCCTTACTATGGGAAAGCTATTATAGAACCTCTAACCTATTACCACAGTCATCAACGATTGCCAGCTAAGTACAGCCTCGACTATGATTTGCAAGCCACTACAATCAGGGTTCCCATAATCCCACCCCAACCAGTTGGCACTGCTGAGAGTGATAGAATTCCTGTACGTTAATTGCCCGAACGATTGTCATATCTCCAGTAACGGCTCGGTCCGAAAAGGAAGAGTTGGAGCCATAATCTACGGCAGCAAACGAAAAATCAAGTGAAACTTCAGGCTATCGGATAACACGTCGATATTGTACGCTGAGCCTATCGCTATTTTGGAAGGAATGAGATACCTACTTCATATGTACAGCTTTGAGTGATGAAGGTATAGTCTTACTAACAGAGTCCATGTGTACTGTTAAAAAATTATGTATTGTCAATCCGTGAATCGATAATATTATTGTATGAAATCAATGTGAATGATAAGAAAATATGAACCCACTATTATGAATTTCGGTGATAATAACGTATTTTTATGATGCTTGTAATTATGAACTAGAAACTTATGAGTCTGTAGAGGTGTAAAACCCTCGCACACTATGGAACGATTTAGCAGTTCTTGACAAACTCTTAATAGGCTATTAATTGATTGTCGAAGCTAAACTCCTAGACCCCAAGATCCTGAGAACGGTTGGTCAGATCAGAGTGAAAGGACACAGCTTACTGCTATTACTGAACAAGGCACAACACGGAATATAGGGCATTTCGGTGGCGGCCACTGAGATAAATAGAGTAAATCAAAAAGTTCCAGTGATGCAGCATGATCGAATGAGCGAATTTTCTTAAATCACCTATCGTGTAAACGTTTAGTAGTATTGAAATTTGAATAATTTCAGAAGGAATGAATTGATAAAAACCAATTTTATGGCAAAAAACTCATACTAATCAAAATTTGGTGAAAATAGGGTACCGCCAAAATATTGTGATTACGTTCACAAAACACTTTTCCTGTCTAAAATCTGCAGTATTGCAGTTATGATACTCCTTAAACAATTATGCAGGCCCTGAAAGGCTAGGAAAGTCTATCTAATCAACCAAAAATCATATTGCATGAAAGACTTCAATAACTAGTCCGCACCGACTATTGCTGTTGATTTTTGTGGTAGCCAACGTTTTTGACAATGAGCCCTCAACCTTTGCATGAGCCCAACGTGTGTTTTATGGTAGAATATACTAATCATCCACAAATGGTATAATAACTATTCTGTTTTTCAACAGCGTTTGTATTACGAAGTTTGGCCTTTGTGCCGATATCGTATAATAAATCTGGTGAATGAGTGGCAGTAGTTGATTGATAGATAGACGCTTACCTTGAAGAAACGATCACAATGGAATGGGTACCTGCCTAGCAATCATGTCGAAGAGAAGGTCAGGAGTCGAGATGCAGAGCGATCCAAAGATTGCTATTATGTTGTTACGAATGCAGTGCAGTCGTCGGGGAATCTGACTGGAGAAAGTCATGTGAACTCCCTTCATGATAATTACCAGTTGCCTTCGAGATTTCAGACTAGACAACGTCTCCTAGTGAGTACTCCCCCTCTCTCTTCAGGAATTAAATTTCTCACTCCCGTTCTTAATCCATGGATAACCATAGAGAAGATATTCTTTCGTGGGATAAGCCAACAGGAAATACAGTAGTTGTTGAAATTCGCCAATTACGCAGATAACATTGGACTTTCCCCGATGTGAGAAATAACTTTTGTATTATTAATATCCACTTTAGATTATTAAGATCTGAATATGAATCTAGTGAATAAAATCCATAACGCTGAATTTTGTAATGCCACTCTCAGGATAATGATAGACACATACACTTACCTACACCTTATTATACGAAACTATCTATACTGAAGTACAATAGTGAAAAGAAACTTGCGATACACACAATACTATTTAAAATGCTATATCTCCTCATTCAATTCGATATCACCTCATACATTTATATTCTTATCTAACACCAATCGGTAGTATACACTAAAGAGATAAAAAATCACCGAGTCACAATGACCAATAAATGTGATAATACTGTATAAAACCAACAGTACATGGGAGAATACTGTACACGGAAGAAAGAATCAACTATTCTTTATATGTATACGAATGTTTGAGGTTGGTTAAATGCAATGAAAACTCGATCAAATACAATGCTGACACACACAACTACAATACCCGTTCTCGTAATGACTTCCGTCCCATCTCTGTTCGTCTTACGACTTCTCTTAAAAGTTACCCCCTGCAGAATGGCATCCGTTTTTTTTTAACAAACTACCTAAAGAATTTCGTCAGCTATCATACAAAGCTTTTTCCAAGAAAATTAAATCTATATTAATTAACTGCGAGCTGTATGAAATTTCCGATTATTTCGCCCTCATTCTTGATCAATAAACTGTCTTTTACTTTATTATATTTAATTTACCTTTGTTACATTATATAATTATACTATGTCCGACTGATCAAGCTGTTACTTGACCACATTTCTAGTCATATTTAATAAGTTATTAAGTTTGTTATTTTATAGGTAGGTACGTCAATCCAGCAGAGGAATTTTTGTACTAGTACTCTGTCTAGCTTATTTCAACCTCATTTGTTTTCAATTAACTGAATAGTGTTTTTGTTAAAGGTTGTTTATAGTTATTATATATATATATAGGTATATAGAAAGTGTGAATGTATTTATTGTGTGTGTGAGTGATTGTGTGCAAGGTCTGTTCCTGCGATGTCGATATGGGGTTGCTTGGTCGGCCCTGGGGGCGGCCCTCCTTGGTATGCTTTTGAATCTCTGTTGAGATTTGATTGGCCAGGCATCTGTCTATGACGGATGCTCGGCCCGGGGAGCCGCCATGGTGGGTGGGGCCTGGGGTCGGCCGGGTGGCTCCTGGCCGGCGGTTGGGGTGACTTACCACATTCGTCACACCAACATTGCTTATGAATGCTAAATATGTTTTTACCTACCTTCGTCTACTTTTCTTTTATGATTATATTTCTGTTGACTTTTGTAATGCCAGTTTTGGCCGATTTCCGATTTCCGATTTGATTTGATTTGATATGATCACGGTCAAGAACTTCCCCAACATTGTGTTACTGATTAATTCATTGTGAAATATACGTATTAAAAGTGTTATGTTAACTACACACATCGTACTCTAACGGAAATTAATTTATACTCATAATTTTCTGTTAAGTGGTTAGGGGCTTGCAATTATTGGTTGCTTTGTCCTTCTCCTGGTGATTTAAATAATGCTCCTTCTCTCTCTCTCTCTCTCTTCATATCTCTTCATTGAGAAACTATGGGCTGTTGGAAAACTGAAGCTCCACGATCCTAGATACAATTTTATTCCGCAAGAGACAGGCGATTCAACACAATGAGATGAGCAAATCATAGCTCCTCATCACCCCAAAAAAACTTCCGGTTTTATTTCACATTCAAAATATTTTTTGGACTATAAAAAGGGAATTTTATTATCCATCATCTTCGGTGATAAGGATAAAACAACATTGTAGTAGTAAATGGACAAATTCTTTTGTCAATGGGAAAGTTCCAACGGATTGAATACAACTCATAGGTTACATATATATACATACACACACACACACACACACACACACACACACACACACACACACACACACACACACACACACTTACACACACACACACACACACACACACACACACACACACACACACACACACACACACACACACACACACAGAGATATATATATATATATATATATATATATATATATATATATATATATATATATATAACAACCTTGTTAATTATTTACCTAATTGAAGTTGTTCCCAGAAGCGGTCTACTACCTCTGCAAATATATTAATTCATTCATTCATGGTACCTCAAGTTGCTCTTCAACGATGAATATTAATGTCTTAGAGGATTTTTAAAAGCTTGATAAACCTCTCTCATAGACTGACATGAATCTCACATCCACTTCCATTGATCTTTCTATCATCAGACGATGCAACTGAACAATGTATGGAAGAATGAGGGAGAAGAAACAGGTGTTTTCTATTCATATAACCCCTTTTTTCATCAACATTATTTCTGTTGAAATTTCTTCATTAAAATAACTTGGACCCCTGGCACCACCATTGTGACTATTCGAAAAGTAGTAGGGTGATGATGTTTATCCAAAATTCCATCAACTGTTGAGAAGAGAACCGTTTATTTGAAGAACGGAACAGGTAGGAAACTGCTGTAATCCATTGCCAATAATGCGACAGTGTTTGCCGTTAATATTCGTAGTACATATGTAGTATACATCGCTCAGCTTGTTAAAAAAATCAGGCTAGAAATTCGCGGTCAGTTGAGGTTGCTGTGGTTTAGAAGATTATGGTGATGATTATGGTGGGTAGTCATTACTGTACAAATACGTATTAATTTTGTGAATTCTAATTTGGATCGGTCGCCACCTCCAAGCAAAATGCATAACGAGAGGGAGTTGGAACAACTATGAGACCTTCGACGTTTTAATGGCGACCTACTTTTCTCCCCCTGCATTCATGTCTCCATGCGGACAGTGAAAGAACGATGACTTGTTACTTCTAATCGGCCGCCTTCTCGCTGAACTGCCTCAGCTTGCCGCCTAAACAAGTTTTTACGCTATTACGCCGGTCTTTGTTGATAGGCTCTTGAGCACACCAGGTCTTTATTACACCGAGCGACAACCTTGCAATATTTTCGCATTAAACGGAATGAGTGCGGTTCCCTGCAGGCTGAACTTGCTCGTAGACGCGTCCATTCTCTAGGCAATTTGTACGTGCTCCGGAGAAATCTACTGAACAATGACGGTAAGCGGTTGGAAGGACCCATTAAGAAGTCAAGCAAGAATTAATGCTAAGAAGCTTGAAGCTAACTAATTGTCAGTAAATTAGTCAGTTATATTACAGCTGCTATAAATTAATTTAAATTGCAAATCGATTTATAATTCATTTGAAACGTCCCTATGCTTTGAAGAATGAATAACGTCCCTAAATTCCTATAGTTCAAGTTTGACTGATACAGACATTTAGCCTATAGTTTAAGTTGGACTTATACAGACATTTTCCCCCACTCATATCAGTTGTCCAATGACCCCTGTAACCGTGAAAAGCGGACAAACATACGGACAGACAGACAGAGAAAAATTGAGAAAATGGTACCAATCGTCTACAAATAGCATGAAACGGAAAAGAAACGCAAAATTTCATGATTCTGATCAATGAACAGACAGACAAACTTACGATTTTATTAATATAGATAAGATTCGTTCGTACAATTTACAACTAATGCCACTCTGTATGGAACAGGTTCACCAAGTACCAATCCTTCAAACATTGTTCTTTGTATATAAAACCGAACTGGAAATGAACGTTTAGCATGAAAACAACTAATAGTTAATAAGTATAGAAGCTTTTTTTGCTTTGTTTTATTGGTTACCTGAATACATATATAGCCGGGCTTCGTAGCACCGGTAACTGATGTAATTTGGGTGATAATTAATTCGAGACCGTAGAAATTTATTGTGGTTGAGATTTCCGAGTAACTACGGTCATTCGAAATATTATCTGCCCCAAATTTACATTATAGACTTGAATTCAAGTTGCGAAGCGTTATATACTGCGGTACGGGGGAAAAACGCCTCATCTGGGAAATGCTAGAAAATCTTCCTTTTTTCATAAAACCTTCAATTTTCATGCGCTGTATCCAATGATGAATTCAGAAATTGATAATTCAAATAAAAAAGTTGAAATTTTCAATTGGAAAAATAAATAATTGTGGTGTTTTGAGGAAAAAACTCTTCATCTTATTCAGTTCAAAGGTCAAACACCGAAAGTGCGGCTTTAATAACGACTAATCTCATTATTTAAAATCATAAGGATAAACACCTCTAAAGTGCAAAAATCGAGATAAAAAAAAATAAAAAAAAAAAAAAAAAACTAAACTAAACTCTCTAAATCTAATAAAACGCTTTTTCATTGACAGGATTGACATGTCTCAATTATTTCATCGGAAATTCGGTAGGTACTGATGTAATAATCGTCGCTTATCCGTAGTGCGTAGGAATTTTTCAGTTTAAACGCGATTAGAAACTCCTTTATAAACAACTAAGTTCAAGAATACGCACGAATTCTGGTCTTCTATTATGTCATAAACAATAAATTATATTAAAAATTACGATGTTTTGGTTTGAAATCCCTCCAACTAGATCTGAATAATCGGCCATTGTGGTCCGTGGTAACACAAGATAACAATAAATTTATTATCCAGCGTGAAATTATTTTATTGTAAGCGGGTTCATCAGACTGTACTAGAAAAAAGCTAATGCAAAAGGTATGAAATGTTTTTTCTCCAAATCTGGCGTCGGTAAACTTGGAGAAATGAATAAATATCGAAATGGAGCAAAACATTCCAAACGATCTCCTCGAAAAAGATAACATTCAAGTCAAGTGAAAAGAAAATATTTTCGCTTGTTGCGGCAGACGTTCTATTGGTAAATCCGCGAAAAGTCAGAGTATCACGTTGCGCAACTATTGGCCTTTCATTTTTCGAAAAGTTTTCATCTCCCTGCGTTCATTGCTTCCTTACTAGAAAAGGTAGGGAAGTTTTGCATTAATTCAAGAAGAATAAAAAAATGTCTTTCATTTGTTCTTTTAGAACTTCACTCGTGATATCTGTCGGAGCACCTCAACAAATTTATTTCTGTACCATCGCGATGTGTATGTGAAGCCTTGGGACGCACATAAAACTGTTCAGTGGATTCCGACCGAATGTTCAATGATCATGTAGATACATCGATATATTTCATCAATATAAAATGCATCCCTAGAAATTCATTGTATACTTACATTAAATCTCTAAGAAAGAAAAAAAGTATACATCCCTTGAAAGAATATTATCTTACATAAATGAACAAACTGAATTTGAGTGCTGCTACTTGATCGTTCGAGTAGCAAACCTAAAATTTCGATCATTAAAACTGTTCCAAACAAAATTTTGGTCATTAGGTGATATATATATATATATATATATATATATATATATATATATATATATATATATATATATATATATATAAAAACTACTTTTTTTTGGTACGTTTTGGTGTTTTGTTTTGTTTTTTTTCTAATAGTATTTTGGGTCCCAAGACTTTCCCTAATAATAATCAAAACTAGAATATTCTACATTTTTCGTTGTAATTTATAATCGCGAAAAACTGCAGTTTTGCATGTCTGCTGAAAATCTGCTGAAATCTGAAAATTTGCAATTGTTGGGCCCGCTTTTTTCAAAATTTGAAAAACCATAAATTTTGATTGGAAAAAGCTAGAAAAAAAAAAAATGATTTTGTTCAGCATAATGGGGAGAAAAATAAAAAATATAGACTCAGATTTCACCTTTGGCAAGTTAAGCTCCCTTTTCCCATGCAGTGCAACACTTTTTCATATGCTTGATTTTTTGGCGCAATAACCGAATTTTTTAATGTATATATGTATTTCCAGACGATAACTTTATTTATTTATTTATTTATTAACGGGATTAATATCCCTTTTACACAACAAACATAATTACAAATTCAGCCAGTAAACGAATGGATGAGTTCGTTGGCCAACACTTTTTGAGCACATTAAATTGGTCACATTTCAAAAAATGTACTAAAAAAATCACTAAAAATGGCTAAAAACGGTTAAAAATCGTTAAATTTTATTTTTCAATGGAATTTTAGCCATAAAAAAGTTTATCAACAACGAACTAGAACATTATAAAATATACGCACGAAACTATGCAGAAAAATGTACTCAAATTTCATTAATATTTACTAAAAAAATCTATAAAAACTCAGGAAAAAGTTAAATGTCTAAATCTTCTTTTAATTGCAGAATATTATTTTTGAACGAGTTTTGTTGCCATAAAATTGGTAGTTAACTATTTCTTTGCACTCATAGTGCTCAAATCTCAAAGCAGTGCAACAAGTTCCAAAACAACGTAACATTACAATATAATACGATAATTCACGGGAATTTGCTCATGCAGCATGACTGGAACGTTTTTTCATTTAAGTGCTTCAAAGCTCGCAAAGTTGGATGACTGGAGTAACTCGTGAATTCCATTATAACCGTTGAACTCATTGGTACAAAAAATTACATCAAGTATATCCATGTTTATTTCGCTTCCTCACTACCGAAGGTAGGGAAGCGTTGTGTTTGTAATTGAAGTCGAAAAGATGGTTGTTCTCCAAAATCAAAATTCCCACTTGCTTTTTGCGTTTCAGAGCTTGCTGATGAATTTCGGTTCTGTGTCTGTCTGTCTGCCTTGTCCCGCCCAAAACTATATCAAATTTCAGTCCGATTCCGATGCAATTTTCAGGGATTGTGCAGAATAGCTCCTAGAAAGTCCCCTATAACTTTCATTGCCATCACATAAATAGTAGTCTGGGCGCATGCGCAAACGTTAGTATAACGTCGATATCTTATCAGCTATTAGACCAATTTTGTTCAAACTCCGGGAGTAAATAGATATATGTTCTAGGAAAATTCCCTATGAATTATATCGCAATTGGTGGAGTAATAACTATAGCGCATGCGCGAAACTAAAATTGATCGATAGACAAAACTCCGAGACTATTGGAAGATTTTTATGAAATTTTCATGGGTTGTGCGGTTTAGCTCCTAGTCGTTCCCCTATGAATTTCACTGCCGTTAGAGTAATAGTAGTATGTGCGCATGCGCAAACGTTTTAATTTCCTAAAACATCGATTTCAATCATTTTGACTCGTACTCTGTTCTTCAATTAAATGTATTCGTCCATGTTACAATGTGTGCTGTACTGCCCAACCAACTTGGCAGACATTTTTTAATCCCTTTTGATTTTTCAATAATTAGGTAGTTTTTAAATGATTTATCATACGACCTGATTATTCCGAATGCGATGCTTTTGAGTGAAAAGCCATCTCCGAGGCTACTTTTGGTTTATTATTTCCAATAATAAGCCTATGTGATCGTGTTGCAAAAAATTTTTATAACCCCCCCTCAAACTTTGTCACTTTACGTTTCAAGGTGCGTAGAATCCAAATTTGAATTGTCCGTCCGCCGTCCGGGCCATAAAAGGCCTAAGAATTGACTTGAAAAACCCGTTCTTTCGCACATAGACTCCATTTGGGGTCTAGTTGGTCCTAACGTTTAACCATCCCGATCGCTTTACTCGCATAGATGCTATGGGCCCAAAAACGGAAGAAAAAGTCTCTTTTTCGAGGCTTCAAGTGTTAGACTTACGCACGCACGCACGCCTGGCACGCTTGGCAGGGGGTCACGGTTGGTGGTGAGGGTGGGTGAGCGGGGGGTGGAGTGAGAGGAGGCGCCGGCGCCGCGGCACCTTGTGGTGTCTGGGGTGACCAGGGGCGTAGCAGAGGGGTGTAGGAGAATGGATATTTATTACTTTTACGTGTTATACCCATATAATACACCGCGGCACCATGAGGTGGGTACGGCGTTCCTTCGAGGCATGAATATATGTTTTTTTCTAGGTCATATTTGTGTGTTAATACCAATGCTTTTCCTACGCATATTTAATAAAATATCCTCTCGACTTTTCGTACGTACTTAGATAATGATATTATTAGGGCAATAACTATTTGAATAGATAGGAGCTCAAATCGAGAAATATAAACATTCGTATATAATTATAGAAGTATAGGTTGTGGCAAATCGAAATAGGACACGACGAGGAGTCTGGACGGGCCGTATGACGTACGCAAGCCAACTAAAACTACGATCAAACTCAATTGAAAAAATAATAAACCTTTGTGAAATAATTTTCAGCGTTTTTGTTAGTTGTTCCAGAAGTTTGGAATCCTTCCACTAGAAACACACAGAGACAAATAGACTACCATAATAATTATGAACATAAAATTCTCTAATTCGCAAAATATAATTCCAGATTCAGCCATCTAGTAAGGGGTTCCTGAAAAGTCGATGTCACTTCCTAGAAGTCGTACGTCACTCTGGTTTTAGTTGGTGAAGATCGTGCCTCACTCCAGGAACGTCATACGAAAAAATCCTGTTTCAAGATTAGGTTTCTATACCCAACAGCGAAGAATTGCCATAATATCAGGTCCGCAGAGTGATAATTATGGGGTGAACAACATCAGAATAAGATGAAATCGTGGTTTCTCGTCGTTCTTCCAACTTTCCTCCCAAACTTCCTCCAAGGGTTTTGATTAAATATAATGAGATGCTCTTTTAGCGAGTAGGTACAAAAAAATCATAGCAGGTCGCAGGTGTCTCGAATCTGCGAGGCGCTGTAATCACTAAAATACCGTCATCAGAACCCAACCCAGAATAAATTTCTTTTATTTATTTCCATTCTAGAAAGTCGCCTAATCAACAGTTATTTACAAACTCCTACATTTTAGTAAGTTTTGTAAAAAATGGAGTTATTCATTGGCTCCAGCAATTTTAAAATTAAAATTTTTCGAATGTGCCTTCATGAAAATCCGCTTTGAGACATTCTGAAACGATCACTGGATTTTATCGCTTTTCCATAATATATGTATAGTGTTATGGTATATGTATGTACCACATCAGCCGATAACTACTGTTAAAAAATGTAGCTACTGAAAATCATTAAATTTAAATTTATTAGTAGAATATAGCCCAAAAGGAGTTTAATAACTACGAACTAGATTATTCAAAAAAATGTGCTCAGAACTTTGCTGAAAATAAACTTAATTTTCATTAATTTGCTAAAAAAAAAAGTATAAAACTGCAAAAAAGCGTGAAAACCCATTTTATATTTTTTAGAATATTATTCAGTTTTTTTCCCTTAAAATTGATAGTTACCAATATCTGTTTACACAAATTGCTCAAAATTCAAAACAATTTTAGATAATACAATACGATAATTTATAATAATTCGCTCATACGATCATGCTGCATGACTGGAAATTTCTAATTCCTTAGAAGTTTGCGCTTTTTCATATATATATATATATATATATATATATATATATATATATATATATATATATATGTCATTCCAGACGATAACTCTCCTTAGGATTGAGATAAAAATTCCGTTCTTGCGCCAAAAAATCAAGCTTTCCAAACGAAAGGATGAGTTCGTTAGCCAGCACTTTTTGAGCACATTAAATTGGTCAAATTTCAAAAAATGTACCAAAAAAATCACTAAAAATGGCTAAAAACCGTTGAAAATTGTTAAATTTATATTTTTGGCAGAATATTGCTCAAATAAAGTTTATCAACTATAAAATAGAACATTCAAAAATGTATGTAGGTACAAAATTACGCTGAAAATGTAATTTAAATTCATTAAAATTTGCTATAAAATCGATAAAAACTGCAAAAATTGCTGCAAATTTAAAACCTCTACTTGAATAGGAAATATTATTTAAAATACGTTTTTTAACAATTTCCTCGCACTCAAAAAGCTCAAATTTCAAAACAATTTAACAATATACAATACGATAATTTACAAAAATTCGCTCATACGATTAAGCTGCATGACTGGAACTTTTTTAAGGAAACTAATCCGTAAGTCATCATTAGATATGTATCGGTGTAATAACGTGCCTACTGTATTTTGAGAAGATTTGACGGATAGGAAGAGGGTAACCTGTATTCGCAAAACCAAACATATAGAAGGTGATGCTTTAGTGGGTTTCGAAATTGCCAGACAACCGTAACGAATTGATGGTTTGGAGCAAAATGAAAGGATCCCATTACCCATTGAAGCCGGTAGCTTGTTTCATGAGAAACCTTCGTAATCTTCGCTACCTTCTAATTTCTGATAAACTTATGTTTGTTTCCGGGAACTTCCACGTATAATTTATAGAGTTTGTAAATCCACGCGTAGGTTTTTTTACGTGGTCAGTTGGTTATGGCATCTCCGAAATGAGTGAAAGTGACGGCTCGTAACCAGATTCCATACCTCACGCGTGACGGCCTTCCAAAACAACTAGGTGTAGTTACCGACATTTTCGTGGTCTGGCCTTTCAAAACGCACGCACCTAAAGAAAAAACACTGCTTTGATGATAAAATTAGAAAATATATATTATCAAATACACGTGTTTCATCTGTATGTATCTAATCGTAGCAACACAAACGAAGGAGCTAATGTCAAAAGGATATAAAGGTGGAGATCTGTAGAAATAACATTGTTGGCTTTCTCCATTAGACGTATCACTTTTACTTTTCCGAAATTCGGCTAAGAAAGGCAGGAGTTTTAAATTATTTTGATAGTTGACGAATGAATGACATTTGACTCGGTCTCTAGGCCTGCGGCGTTCGAACTAATAGGGGCGGTGACAACATCCAAGGTCTCGGCAGTGACCGTGCTGTGGTGCGGGAAAAGTACCTCGGTGTTACTCGAGTTGGGCGTCTCGGCAGGATTGCTTTGTGGAACCACCACCCGCGATCTTAGTTGCTCTTAGCTCAAATGGTGTTATTTTATAACTAGCCCTTTGAGCTAACTGATATTGAGAGCAAACTGATGATAGCCGACCACTCCAGATTCCCCGATTTCTCAATTTTATAATAGAGTCATCTTTTTGGATTTTTTTAGACATTGGAAATCTCGGAAATCTGTGTTTATTGTTGTATTTCCGAGATTTCAGATTTCCGAGATTTTTCGTGCGATATTGTCGGCGATTGCTGATGATTATATCGTCGTCGTATCGAATCGGAGCGGTCTGAAAGTCGTCTCGATTGATTGAACAGGTCAAATACAATCGAAACCTATACCAAATACCTACGTCTGATGGGTTTAGTTCGATTTTGTCGACGGAATCGTCGCCACGTTGAGTTGGACCAGCACCGAAATTGGTAAATTGGGAAAAGATTATTATATTGGTGGTTAGCCATTCAGCTAGACTGATCAAGGTTGAGGGGAGGAATATTGAAGGCTGCTCCTCGTGTGTTTAAGATGTTTAAACCTGGTATGATATAAAATCCCATAAACAGTATAATGCCCTATCTTATCTATCTAACTACAACTCCATTACCAACCATACCTTTCCATTACAGGTGACCTGATTTTATCGCTGTACCGTAACCATCAAACTATAATAATACCCATAACCTATATTACCCATACCTATATTATGAAAGTAATGAATACTATTCCACCGTAGTATTATGTTCCGTACCTATATGTTGAGTTTTGACATCATATAACCTTTATGTGATGACACTTTACCATCACATCTTCATAATGGTACTCATGTGATGTTTTATATCTATGAGGAGGCCTGACCAGGCGAAAGCGCTAGGATTTTGAAACACACAGGGAGCAGCCTTAATATTCCTCCCCTTCACCTATGGTCACTAAGAACTGTCCACTGAGACTTACCTTGAGTTAGGTGTGACAAGTTTAGGATGTCTGGATCGGTACCGCGATTGTAACGGAAAAAATACCCGATCCCGCCCTGGATCCGATCCATGAAATCCGTAGAACTGCCCATCCCTAACTGTGAAAGATATGCTTATCGTACTTGGGATGAATAAATGTGTATATATGTGTCATTGCAGACGATAACTCTCCTCAGGATTGAGATAAAAAGCCCGTTCTTGCGCCAAAAAATCAAGCTTTCTAAACGAAAGGATTAGATCGTTGGTCAGAATTTTTGAGCACATTAAACTGGTCAAATTTCAAAAAATGTGCTGACAAAATCACTAAAAACGGCTCAAAATCGTTACATTTATAATTTTTAGCAGAATATTGCTCAAATAAAGTTTATAAACAGCACAGAACATTAGAACATTTAAAAAATTAGGTACAAAATTAGGCTGAAAATTTACTTAAATTTTATTAAAATTGGCTATAAAATCGATAAAAACTGAAAAAAAAAAAAAACTAAAAATCCAAAATCTACTATTACTATTGCTATTTAGAATACGTTTTTTGTCATAAAAATTATAGTTGAAAATTTCTTTGCACTCAAAAATCTCAAACATCAAAACAATTTAACATAATATAGTACGATAACTTATGAAAATTCGATCATACTGCATGACTGGAACTTTTTTTTAAATCTACCTTCCCAACTTATATTCTCAGTTTTTTGTTCAACTGACAACCTTGCCTGCACCGTGCGTTTCAATCGGGGGCAAGGAGGAGATATCATTCCTCTGATTTCAGGCCTAACGAGTCGACACCTTCCGTTTGGGAAAATATTTTTTACAAGTTAGTTGAGTCGAGTTTCCCATCGTTATCATATTTTATCCTTCCGGTTCCCTCACGTCTCCTCAATTTGTGGTGGTTTCAACGACACATTTCCATGTACGTTTAACTAATAAAATACTGAAGTTAGAGAAGTGTGGTGAATAATAGTGTATTTCATGTAAGAACATATACCCGATCCTTACAACAATTTCAAAGCTGAAAAATATCAATTAAAATAAGAAATATTGATCAAGAATTCTAGAAAAACATTAAAAAATAAATAACATCTTGGTCAAAACAAATTTTTTGCCTTCCGAAATTGAAATTTCTATTTTATCGTTTGCGTTTCAGTTTTGTGGATAATATTAGTTTAATTTCTGTAAGTACTCATTTCATATTTCAGACCTGATAATTTTCAGTAGGTAATTTAATTAGGTAGTACCTAGTCATTTACAGTCTGATATCAGTCATGATATTGATGGAGGGGGGGGGGGGAGAATGTGTAGAAGGTGTTTTTTCCGGGATTGTGTGGGTTTGCCCCTTGACGGTTTCCTATAAGTTTCATCGCCTTTAGGCCAACATCTTATGCCTATGAGCAATATGAGTATACGTGAATTTCATGGTACTCCATTATTTCTCTTGGCCTCAAAATTGGTGGGGAGTTGGTGGAGAACTGAAATTTTGTTAAACTATTAATTCATCAGTCGCAAAAAGAAGACGCAAGTTCGAGACCCTTTTTGCTTCTCATGTAAATATGTAGAACTCGAGCGCGTCTGCCTCACTATTTTACGCCGTACAACTTTATTATATTTCGCTGTTAACGTAAGTGAGGCCCATCCATCTACATTGTCCAACTTTTCATCCATAAATGAGAGAGGAACCGTTAGCAAAAGTTATTTATTTCAAAAATAGTACTTACTAATGTACAAGTGATTCATATAGAAGAAGGAAATCATCTGTATTTTACACTAAACTAGTGGGTCCGCTGACCAGGTTATGCGCGAAGATTGAAATGCGCGGAAATCTGTACCAAACTACATAAATCATTCTGATCAGCAGTGGACATGGATTAATAAAAATTGAGACGCCAATTCATTCAACGGAACCTATTCGTGCGAAAAGACTATGGGGGAACGTAGTTACAATTCAGCTCGATAGGGGCGAGCACAGCGGGACATGTTGCGTACCCAACCGTTCAAGTTCATTCTAGCGCCCGTTGTATTTCAAGCGACAGGCTTTCCTGTTAGGGATGATTAGGGATGGTTCCCCAGGGATGGGCTGGGAAAAGTAGAAATAGAAGGAGAAGCCAAAATGGGGGTCGTTCAGGATTTGATTGGAATCGTGCTATTAGAGAGTTTTTGGCGACTTCAACTCAACGTCACCCGTCTCCTTAGTCGTGAGGGAGCAAATGAAGATGCTAACCCAAATAGAACCGGGGGCGCGCGTTTGCCTTAATTGTAATGTCACGCTAACGGTGGTTGGGCAACGTGATATTTTCCCCCAGCTGTCTTCTTGTCGAATCAACTTCTTTATTTTGATATGAAACGCCGATTTTCAATCCTAAATTTGAATTTCATGTTGGTTTCAGTACAAATACGGGATAGGTTTGCATTTTGGTTTATTATTTCCAATAATAAGCCTATGTGATCGTATACCAAAAAATTTATAACCCCCCCTCAAACTTTGTCACTTTACGTTTCAAGGTGCGTAGAATCAAAATTTGAAATGTCCGTCCGCTGTCCGCCGTTCGCCGTCCGGGCCATAAAAGGCCTAAGAATTGACTTAAAAAACCAGATCTTTCGCACATAGACTCCAATTGGGGTCTAGTTTGTCCTAACGTTTAACCATCCCGATCGCTTTACTTGCATAGATGCTATGGGCCAAAAACGGGCGAAAAAGTGTCTTTTTCGAAGCTTTGAGTGTTAGACTGACGTGTTAAAACTCCAACCTGCTCAACCACAACTGCGCAAGCTAATATTCCACGGTTAGGATAACAATGGGCAGTAGGACTTCGCAACAGAACACTTTAGGACCAGATCATGCACGACCACAACTGCACGACCTAATAATTATTATTCTCATGTTAGGACAAAATTCACTCATCTCAAAATGCACAACTTTCAAATGAATGTTGATGGAAAAATATGAGTGATATGATAGTGTAAGCGTAATAGGGCGGTGAACCTCCGGTTGTGAGGTAACGAGACCTAGGGAGTAGGTACCTCCAGGGTGGCGTGGAAAACTTCCTACACTTGTACTGCTTTCGAATTTCATGTTCCTTCGAGGCATGAATATACGTTTTTTTTCTAGGTCATATTTGTGTGTTAATACCAATGCTTAGTCTACGCATATTTTATAACAAATCCTCCCGACTTTTCGTACGTACTTAGATCATGATATTATCAAGGCAATGATTATTTGAATAGATAGGAGCTCAAATCGAGAAATATAAACAAACGTATATAATTATAGAAGTATAGGTTGTGGCAACTCGAAATAGGACACGCCGAGGAGTCTGGACGGGCCTTATGACGTACGCAAGCCAACTAAAACGACGATCATGATTGAAAAAATAATAAACCTTTGTGAAATAATTTGCAGCGTTTTTAGTTTTCGATTCGTAAACAGGGCATGGATTTAACGCAAAGATAGTAAGCCACAAGTGGGAAACTGCGGTTTGGTTGCTACCTATAGGTAATTATCGCCGTAATGAACTTCATGTTTTTGGGTTAACCGTTGGATAAATCATCAACAAGTATGAAAAAAGTATTGATCTCTATGACAATGAACCAGGAATTTTACCTGATAATCATCACTGGAAGCAGCACTTCACGCAATGTTCACGAGAAAACAGCTGAGAGATCAGGCAAACTGAGAAAAATAATGCTGCAGTGAAATAATAAAAACAGGACCTGTTATCGGTCGAGTAGAGCCTGTGTCCAAAGAAAACGGACTTTTTCGATCGAGTTGAAGGGCAGTAAAGCTAGACGGCAGAGGCGGACTTCAAATAGCAGATTCGGTTTCTACACGACTTGAAACGTAAAATAACCAAGTTTGAGGGGTGTTTGAATAAACTTATCCTTCTACATCAACATAATTAGTAGGTAATGGGGCATTAAAAAAATTTTTTGAGATGAAAAG
This sequence comes from Adelphocoris suturalis, assembly GCA_030762985.1. NCBI lineage: Eukaryota > Metazoa > Arthropoda > Insecta > Hemiptera > Miridae > Adelphocoris > Adelphocoris suturalis. Next base: position 38,674,472 of record CM061051.1, read on the forward strand.
TATTTACAGGACATTTACAGGAAGTGTCGTGTGCCTCCCACATCCCACAACGGGTGACGTTATATGAGCCAGTCTAACGTACGACGCTGCTAACGTCCCCTCAAGGTCACGTACTCTTGGGTTACGTTAGGGTGACGTTAAGGGCACGTTAGTGGTCACCAAAACGCTCTATTATGATTCACCGACTGATGAAACGGCAATAAGATCGGTGAGAGGTAACAGATAATCAGGGGTCAAGCCGCTCTGGGCTGCGTGCTAATCGGAAGATCAAGTGAAGGCAACAACCTGTCCGAATCGTTCAATGGAAGAAGGAAAAAATCTTCCTTCCGTTCTAGAAATCTCGAATCGTTCCTTTGTCTTTCTCCCCGCTCACACTCGGCCTCTTTCCTCCGACTTTTCAACCTCATCAGGCTATAATGAAGTTTCCATTTTTCATACAATAATTATAAAACGCTAGTGGGAGACCGCAAGGCCGAACAAATAAGAAATTAAGAGTGGAATTCATAGACAAAGCCTGAGTGTGTGTGTTCACTCGCACTCACCTAATTGGAGGGTCACCCTCCACTCACCAGTTCGAATTCATAGTTGAGTGGGGGGTTTCACTCAACAGTTAGGAGCACACTCAGATTACAGGAGCTGAACAGTGGCATTCAGGGGACAAGCTGTGGTTGTTATAAATCCTTTCCATTTATTCTAGGGCTCTAGTACCTATACCTACGTGAAAATAACAATAAAAGTTATCAGTTGACGCACTTAAGTGACCTCCTGCCATCACTCAGGATTTTACACTGTTGAGCTGATTGTGAAACTCACCTCAACGCCATTTTTTGTTTATGAATCCCGTTGAGTGTGCATTTGGGTTGCACACTCAGTGCACCCTCAGGGTCGCCCTCAAATCACGTCTATGAATCGCACAGAGTGCATGTTATGTGATGAGTTAGGTCAAAAAAAAAAAAAAAAAAAAAAAACGAATATACGTTTAAAAATACCAACATTTTCGCGCAGGCATGGCGATGAAGCCCGCGAAGACACGAACGAAACAGATAAATAAAAAACACTCAAACCACCGATCCTGATCTACTAAAAAAGTCATGTACAATGGCATCCAGAAACAGAATGTTTGCTGCATTCTATCTTGTTTCCTATCAATACTCCCCCCCCTCCACGCCACCTCCCCATGTTCCTTACTTGCTAAGAACTCCCCTTGAGTTTTGGACTCACAGACTGAGTTGGAGAATTAAATACCTATGCCTAGAAAGAAAGAAAAGAAAAAAAAGGAGAAATTCTTAGGAGGGACCTTTATAATTTCCGAAAATACGTATAAATTAGACTTTGACCTGATTTTATAGCTTTGGAGCGGCTCAAAAATTCTCGTTCTGGCATCGGGGAGATAGGAAATTTAACGCTCTTTTCAACATAATAATCAAATTTAATTTACTCATCAAATTAAGGGAGTTATGGCCATTTTAGTGACATAAGGCCAAAAACAAGAACCTTTAAAAAAAAAAAGTCTAGGAGGCACTTTTGTTGCAAATTAGATGTAGAATCGATCCCTGAACTTTGCCGAGTCCGTGTTGAGACTTCCTGCCCTATATATATATATATATATATATATATATATATATATATATATATATATATAATATATATATATATTATATAATACTATTCATGTGTACACTAAATTAAACCCTATTTTTCGTCACATTTCGGTGCGTACAGTACGAGAGGTCGTAAAATGCAAGAGACCCCGAAACTTTGTCGAGTTTTTGCGGCCGTATAATATTAGAGACTCCACGGCTAATGTAAACATGAGGGGCTA